>CM033688.1:2821241-3189497 GCA_019514585.1 Dendrobium officinale | reverse complement strand
GAGGCACGTGAGAGTTGAAGATAGTTCATCCTCTCTCAATGGAGGATCATGTGTATCTTGGCTACTTTATGCATCGCTAATGGAATTACCATTTTTCGGTGAGTTTGCTCTCATATTTCCGGGTGGTTGCGGTTTGTCCTGTATTATCTCAAGTTCTTTCCCTGTATTCGGCTGTGGCAGCAGGGTTCCTCCATCGGGTCAACTTCAGTTTGTGGTGAATACTCGTGAACCAAGGTTTCCTTCAAAGTTGTAGCAGACACCCGATTCGGACAACCGTCGCGCTGAATTCTGAATTGTCAGCTATCTCGTCTCCGAAAAATTCTTGAGCCGTTAAAAGAAAATGCCCAAAAGGTAAAAGCTTTAAAGGCGATTTGTCATCCGAAGACTGATCTGAGGGAAATTCATGGAGATCTCCACCAAAACAATGAGAAGGTTGGAAGGAGTTCGGCGCGATAAAAAATGATGACGAAATTAATTGTAGCTGAAGACTAATCGACAACGTTCCTGAAACAAGAGAGACTACCGAGACCACGGTGTAGGAGAAATCCGAACCGGCGAGGGGAGGAGAATCAAGATTGAGAACCTTGAAGGAGACGGCCCGACATGCCACCTAGAGCCACTTTCTAGAGAGGAGATGAGCATGGGGAAATGACCGTCGAGGTGCTGAATTTCAGCGTCGAGGTGCTGATTGTATCAGCGTCGAGGTGCTGATTTTCAGCGTCGAGGTGTTGTGATTTTGGAAGCAGGCAGGAGGAATATGAAGGTAGTGCAGATTTTGGAGAAAGAGAGAAGAATTATCAGCGTCGAGGTGCTGAATATCATCGTCGAGGTTATGATTTTGAAAAGGGGACAGAGGAGATATAAGACGAAGAATTCGGTTACCAACGTCGAGGGAGGACCGGGACACTTGGGAGGCACCTCCTCTTCGAGGAATCTGGAGGTTATGGAGAGTACCGGGGTAACGGAAGGGATACCGAAGGTGAGGAAGTTGAAGATGTCCCATCTTTGAGGGCGAAGATTTCCATGGTTGGATCTTAAGGTGGAGCGATTACTTCGCTGTCAACGGGTTGACAGATGAATGAGAAGCTAACCGCTCGGCAGGATTGGTGTTTGGAAGGGAAGGCGCTGGCATGGTATTTCAAGGTGGCGAGACAGGAGGGAGCCTATCCCCGGACGCTGGAGAGAGTTTAAGGATTGTATATTTAGAGCGTTTTCGAGCCGATGGGGGAGGAGACTTCTATGAACAATTCTTTGCTCTGGACGCAGGAGGGGACTGTGGCCGATTACCCGGACAGATTTGAGTACTTAGCTAGCAGATTGGATCACATTTCGGAGTCAGCCTTAGAAGGGAACTTCATAGAAGGGGTTGAAACCAGAGATGAAAACCAGAGATCCGCAAACACCCACCAACCTAAACAGCAGTCAGGGTACGGAGCCGAGGAACCTGGGAAAGGCTATGGAGCTGGGGCGCAGTTGGTAGAAGATCAAAAGAAAGCAGCAAAAAAGGGGGGCTCGAGGAAAACTACTTAGGAGGCTCTTACAGGACGAACGACCACTCTTCTAGCACCCAAGGGGCCTGCATCAGGCAACAGTAATGAGACCACCCCCTGGAGAAGCCAGTAAGGAGGGAGTGGGGAAAATTTTCAAAAAGGCTGACCGAAAAAGAAATGCAAGATAAGAGAGCAAAGGGGTTGTGCTTCAGATGCGATGAGAAGTACATGCCGGGGCACAGGTGCAAGGACCGAACTCTTCAGTTTCTCCTCGTCTGTGAAGATGAGGAAGACGAGGAGGGAGGAGGCAGCAGATCTGTTGAGGAGGAGAGGAGAAGCTGCACCTGGATGTGGCAGAAGTCTCCCTCAACTCTGTAGTGGGATTCACCCCGAGTCGCACTATGAAAGTGAGAGGAGAGATAGCTGACCGCGAGGTGGTTGTTGTGTTGATTGACAGTGGGGCAAAACCCATAATTTTATTTCCAAACAGATAGTGGAGTCATTGTGGGATGGAGTTAGTGGATACCGGAGGCTATGGAGTGATGATGGGCACGGGGAAGGTGGAGATGGGTAGAGGAGTCTGTCGAGGAGTAGTACTGAAGAATTCAAGGGATCCATGTAAAGGAAGACTTCCTTCCCTTGGAATTGGGGAGTACGGATGTCATCCTAGGGATGAAATGGTTGCAGACCTTGGGGGAAACCAAGGACAATTGGGGGAGCACTCACGATGGAATTAATGGTGGATGGGAGAAAGATGGTTATAAAAGGGGAGATGCAGGGCTATCCAAAGCCACGAAATCACTGAAGACCATGGTTTAGGGATATACAAGGAGGTGGGGGAAGATTATTTTTGGTGGGACTACACAAGCTGGATGTGATCAGGATGGAGGAGGAAGCGGATGTTTCTCGTTCTGTGCAGCCCTTGGTTCCGCAATACAGTAAAGAATTTTCAGTCACCTCAAGGATGACCCCCTCCACCCGGAACACGAGCATATCTCCACCTTGAGGACAAGGTGGATTTTTGGGGGAGGGGAGTATTGTGTTAGATCCCCGGTCCACTGGACCTGTCCAGCCGGTCCACGGGACCGGCTCAGACGCGAAATGTCGCGTGGATCTCCCGCCTCCTGCGGAGATCGAAGCGGGGGCATCTTTCCGAATCCAGCCAGAAGGAGATCATTTTAGGAAGCATTTTTTTTAGCGTTTTGAGAGGGAAATTTGAATGTTAGGGACTGTTTTTAGGGGATTTCCTTTTGATTTGTATGCATTAAATAGTAGATTTTCCTAGGGTTTGGGCATCTGGAATTTGGCTGAAATTTGAGATCCCGTAGATTTAGGACTTCTTTGGGCTCTAGCTGCGTCTAGAAGATTTGGGAGAGATCGATCCTCCTCTCGAATTGAGGATCAATTGTATCTTGCTCTTTTATTCATCGTCTAAGTGGGAATACAAGTATTTTCTTTGAGTTTTCTCTCAGATTTCCTTGTTGTTTGCTGTTTTTTCTGCTGTAAAACAGCAAGATTTCTGCTGTATTTCTGCTGTGGACAGCAGTTTTCCATTTCCATCGGGTCAACTTCAGTTTTGGTGAGAAACACTTGGGAACTCAAGTGTTTCCTATCAGAATGTAGATAGGTATGGAGATGTTGGAGGGTTCTTAAGATTATAGGATTCTATGGTTTAGGGGTTTGGCAAAATTTAACTAATTGGATTGTGTTGGGGAGAAGAGGAGAAGAAGATGGGAGGGGATAATTAACGATTCACCAAAGTCAACCAAAGGGGATAAACCACAAGTATTTTTCATAAAATATTTGTACATTCATGAAATATGGATGTTCTCACTAGACATTTTGCAAGAGGTTGTACTCTGGTATATATTTTTTTGCTTGATGATATTCTTCTATGTTGATAATAGACTAAAGAGGGAGTTGAAGGTAAACTTCAATTATGGAGGTCAACCTAGAGTCTTAAAGTATTTCGTTTGAGTAGATCTAAAAACTAAATATATGGAGTGTAATTTTAGTAATATTAGTTCTTGTAGGGGGATTATGACTTTGGGTGATCAAATCATTAATAAGAGTACACGTTTTAGATATTTTGGATCTGTTGTTCAGAGTGATGGTGAAATAGATGGGGATATTATTAGTAGAATTCAAGTTGGATGGTTGAAGTGGATGAATGCATCAGGCTTGTTGTTGTGTGATAGAGAAGTCCCCCTCAAACTTAAGGAAAAATTCTATAGTATGGTGGTGAGACCTGCAATGCTTTATGGTGCAGAATGTTGGCCATTAAAATAGAAAAGCATAATATTAAGTTAAGTGTTGCAAAGATGAGGATGCTTAGGTGGATGAGTGTCTTTACTCTTAGAGACAGGATACGAAATGAGCATATATGTGAAAAGGTTGGAGCAACTTTAGTGGAAGATAAGATTAGAGAGAGTGTCACCTTAGATGATTTGGTCACATAAAATGATGGTCTTCCAATTACCCGATCAGGAAAGTATATGTATTAGATTTGGCTTATGTATGAAATGTAGAAGTAGACTTAAAAAAGACTTGGTCAGAAAATATTACAAATGACCTTTCTTTATTAAATTTAAATGAGAAATTGACTCCTAACATGACACAAATGGAGAAAAAGTATTCATGTAGCCGCCCCACGTAGTTGGATAAAGGCTTGATGTTGTTGTTATTCTCAAGAGCATAAAGTATGTGGTATTTATAAGCTTTTTCAAATATCTAGCCAATTGAGGAGTTAATAAAATACTAATATATTGATTTATGACAAAGGAATAGAAAATAAACAAGGAATAGAAAATAAACAAAAATTATAATTTAAAAGCTTCTAAAAGAGAGAATTTTTTCCGAGCCAAATAGATTGGAGTGGTCTTAAGAGCATGCAATATTTTAATATCTCTTATTCCTTATTTGGTGTTGCAAACCATAGCATCAAGGGATTTTATTCAAATATTTCTAAATATTCCATATTGACTTTCTAAGTTTATTTTTGAAATAAAGTAGTAATGAATAATAGAAAAGAGGCCAGTTAGAGCACATTTTATGTGGCACATCCTTATTGGGTGCATAGTAAAAATGAGTAGAGTCCATTGGGAACATAGTATAATAGCAAATGTATGATATAGTTGTGGGCTCAAAATATTCGAGCCCCAGCCTCTCCACGACCACTTCCTTTTTTCGAGTTGACGAGGAGAGTTTTAAACATTTAAGTTCCTAGGTAAATTTTAAGAAGGTGGATTAGGTTTTAGATAAGACATTTACTCATAAATTTTGCCCTCATTTTTGCGAGGACTTTATGATCAGAGTTTAGGTTTCCTATAAGCGCAAGCCCATAGTTGATACCCTCTCTCGTAATGAGAGAGAACTTTCAATTAAGGCTAGTCGTCAAATAGATACATAGTATCTAGTGTATAGTGGTAGCATATTTAGGTATTTAAAATTTAATATTGAGAAATAGAAATTCGACACACCTTGCACTTAAAGTGGATGGTGGGGGGAATGATGATTGACTTGATCAGGATCCCATGATTCTGTCGTCCTGGGTCGTTATAGACCCTAGTCTACTTAGTCATAAGAGGTAGTCAACCCAACCTGACCGAAGGATTCTTATTGGCCGGCTGACAGCTATGGGTTGCTTCTTCCAACCGTACCTTATAATCATATGATAAATATTTTTTTTAGGGGGGACAAATTTGAGCCTACCTTATTTCCCACGCATTATGCACCGCTTTGCTTTTCTCAATTTTTGTGTGCATAGTTACTTGTCGATTTACTCCCCGCCATTCTTCATTGACAAGTGCTTGCCACACGCCATAAATTGATAGTCATTGCTTGCTATCAATTGACACCTATTGCTCTCTATTAATCGACACCCATCACTCACATTTGATTAACGCTCATTACCCGCCATCGCCTTCCGTTGACTGATGCGCATTTACTCTCCACCAACAAGTATTTGAAGCTTTTTGTCAACTAATGACTAACGACCATCATCATCCAACATTCGTCATCACTTGTCAACAAAAATTGTCGTTGACTAAGGCACATCACTAATTGTTAATTGATGTTTTACACCTAACTTCGCCTAACTTTTGATGCTTGATGTCGCTTGTCATCACTACAGGAAAATTAGTTATTTGCGGCCGAAAAATCTGCCACAAATCTCTTGAGATCCGTCGCAAATACTAGTTTGCGGTGGATTTGCGATGGATTGGTATCCGATGGTAAAACGCACGTCGCAAACTTATTTTCTATGGAGTGAATCCATTGCAAATTTTTTTGCGGCAGATTTGCAGTGGGCAATCTGCCACAAATTTGTGGTGGATATTCCTTCATAAACGTCGATACTCAATTTTCATATCGATATTTGTGGCGTAAATTCTGCCGCAAATCCGCCGAAAACCAGTAGAAAAAAATCCTACAATCTTTTATTGAGCTTTCCAACAGTAACAAAAATCCAAACTTTTCAATAGTAACAACAATCCAACAATAACAAATAGTAACATCAATCCAAGCAGTAATAACAAAACAATTATTAAAAGTAACAACAATCCAAACAGTAATAAAAATCCAAGTTGCAATAGTTCTTATACATCGAAAGAAATAAAATGCAACAAAACCCCTACACAAATAATATCTAGTCGCTTGTTGTTTCGTCTCTTTTATGCTCTGGTGATGTAGTAGGTGCAGGTTGATTTCTGTCAATCTTCTCTCTCAATCTCTTAAGCTCATCCAATATCTAAGCGTTCACGTACGCTTAAGCTTCCAGACATTTTCTAATTCTACTGACATGTTAACCACTTGTTGGCTAACTTGATTGTCCTGGTTGTGCGTAGAGTATTTAGAGGCAGCAGAGGACTGTCTCTCATATGCATAGGTCTGTGAACCTAATCCATACACTCATCCCTTTTGCATTCCTCTTACCGTTTGTGACCAAGTGCAGTAATTAGAAATATTTGTGGAATCCCCAGAGGATCCCTCTTTAGTTGCAATTTGTCCCTCTCACAGATGTCTATACTCATCCTATAAAGCATGCTTACAAAGGGTTTTGTGCCCTATCGGTCATGTCCTATTGATTCATTACTCAAAGATTTAGTGTCATTGGGAAACATATGAGCTCTAACGATAACTGTAGTTTAATGATGCTATTTTGCAGCAAAATCACCTGGTCAGAGGTTCCTAGTTATAATCGTTTACTTGTGGTGTCATTAGCGGTGAAATCACCAGTTAGAGGACACGTGCCACATCCTTACTAGAAAGAAACGATTTGAGAATGAATCTTAGTGATATTCTTGATTAGACATTCACTCTTTGTGAGCTGATATGTTTTTTAAATTTATCCTTCTCTGCAAACTATTGAGTGTGGATGCGTATTTTGTATTAAAGTATATTGGTGTTTTATTTTAATTTTAAACATTAATATCGTTCATGAATACGTTAAAGTCAATTGAATATATTTTATGAGAATTTGAAGGTATTTTGAATGTTTGGGGTCCCCTTTGGTTAAGATTTTATCAACGCAGCCATCATCAGAGATTTATGGATTTTATCATTTCATTAATTGGACCTTGCCGACTCTTATTGTTTGTAAACAGAGAATCGGGTCGAGTTCTTTATTAATGGAATTTTTGTGTGGATATCAGAACCCGGGATATTCATTTTGATGTATGAATTTTCTTTGTATGAGACTTTGAAGGCCTAATATGAATGTATAAAATTAAATACTCTGGTCAGTGTTATAACCATGTATTTATTTAGTAATTCAAGTCGTGTCAACTCCGGTCCATTCAATAAGGAGGATCAGACTTGAACTCAAGTTCACTTCTGACCTGCACAATTTTCTTAGATGTCACGTGTATATATACATCATACTCATCATCGGGGCTCATGTGAGTATATATTCTTTTGCATGCATTTTTGCATGATACATATGTATGGGTGGCTATTTGCATGCAATGTATTGGGTATATGAGACATAACTGTGTGTTCGCATATACACTCATATATTCACCTACATGGCAACATGTTCACGTATGTACTTATATATCTATATGTATGTATGTATGTTGACTTTTTGCATTTGGATAATGCTTAATCATGCTTTCATGATATGTTGATATGATGTGTGGTAGCTGATAGGTAATAACACAAAATAATGGAAAACAGTGCAGAATTTCAGAGAATTTATGCAGTAATACAACAGTTTTTATCAAATATGTAGGAAAATCAGTGAGAAAAATACTTGAAATTCAATAGTTGAAGAAAAAGAACAACCCAATACAATGAATCTTCAATTCGAAAGGAAGATTCAACTCTCCAATTCTCTAGCCAATGTTTAGAGCCCAAAGCCAACACCAAGATCTCAAATTCAGATTACAAAATTCCATATCACCTTAACCCTAGCAAGGAAAGACTAATTAAAGCAAAAAGGACAATTACTTAATCCCTAAAAATCTCTAATTTGAATTTTCCCTCCAACCCAAACTTAATTAGTATGTGGGCCCCATGTCATTAGCCGGCCCCTCTCTCTAGTTCTGTCCGCTTTTGCTCACCTCTTGTAGGTGAGAACCGATCCAGGATGGGCCGGTTTAGCTATCCCCCCTTGGGTTGGTTTTAACATTACCCCCCCTCCCAAAGACTCACCTTGTCCTCAAGGTGAAATGAAGGAAATTGATGCTTCATCCTCTTATACCACTACAGGAAAAATGCCCTAAACCGGCGGTTCTAACCGGCAGTTTTAGGACCGCCGGTAGTACCAGCGGCACCACCGGCGGTTTCGCCGTCGACTTTTAACGACGGCTGCACCAGTGATTTTGCAAATATAAGCCGCCGGTAAGGGCGGCGGTCCCTAAACCGACGGTAAACCGCCGGACGTCAACAAGAACCGGCGGTTTACCGGCGGTTTAGACCGCCGTTGATAAGTGACTTTTTACCGGCGGTCAAAACCGCCGGAAAACCGCCGGTTTAAGCCCTAATACACCGAGCCCCGCGTCTGGCATTTCATTTTAACTCTTTCCTTCTCTCTCGGTCACTCGCTCTCCCGTCGCTCACTCTTTCCTAGGGTCGCCTCCGCTCGTCCGATCCCGCCCGCCTCCGTTCGTCCGACCGCCGGCTAAGAATCTCCTCCGGCCGCTGCCCCCAATCCGACGCCGCCGACGACGTTTGTCCGGTCCAAATCCGACTGCCGCCCCCAATCGGAATCGCCTCCGCTCGTCCGACCCCAAACAGTCCGATTTCTATTTTAAGGTTATTTTTTATGATTTTTCTTTGATTATTGTTTCTTACTACACATTTGCAAGGATTAGAAATATTTTGGATGATTTAGATAGTAAGCATTAATGTAATGTTCTAATCGTTGTGTTAGATCTAATTTTTTTTTTGATTAAGCGTTATTTTAGTTTAGGTGGAATCTATTTTGTTGATTGTTACTTTTAGTTAGAAGAAGATAGGAAGAGAGAGATTGAGGGAGAGAAAAGAGAGGGAGGATTGCTTGTTTCGCGCCTTTCCCACGAAGCTAAAAAATAGAGTGATTTTTTGGCGTAGGGGAACAGTCCGATGCAAATATTGGTGGCGGACTATTCACCCGCATGCCATTGACGTATTTTTTGACGATCAATTGGTGCAAAAAGCCACTCCATACACCCGAATGCAGTTCGACTGGAGAAGCTCTAAGGAAGAAATAAGGAGGATTGCTTTGAGCTTGGAGTCGGCTTATAGAATAATAAGGGGAGTCAAATCCAAGGGTGATCTTTTAGAGTTTTGTGTTATAAGGGTATGTTAACATGTTATGATATAAATCAAAAGTGAAGAGAAGAGGGAGAAATAAGCACACAAAGGGTAACTTAATACTCGCCGAAGTATCAATGGAGGGATCAGCCATTAAACTCCATTACAATTTTTCAAGCAAGTGAAAGATTTTAATTATTTAATATTATTCATTTAAAAGAGTATATAGTATAACTTTTATAGATAAAATAAAATAAAATGCATGAATTATTATATGGATGGATGACTATAGATTGTTAGGAAATCGAGTGGTCTGCATCAATTATGATCCCTCCATTGATCTCGTGCTGGTATTGCATCATAGATAACCGGCCGACTTGGGAGGCACAAGAGAAGCCAAAGAGTTGGTGGGTGATGGGACCTTCAAGGTGGCTAACTTGGTGGAGCTATTGCTACTATTGTGGCCAATGAATCCACAAGGAAAGCAAAAGTTTTATAAATCCTCATATTCCACTTTTTGGAAGAATTGACCATGCAAGCCATTAATCAATACCCCAGTCATTAGTTTTTTTGATATGGGGTTAATGCCAGCTTTGCCTAAATTATAACACGTTTGCACATGCATGTATTCTAATAAATATTTTCATAACTATGTAGGGTGACGTTTGCTTCAACATCCAAATGACTATCCAAGAAGAGAGATATTGGATGTATAACAAATTGTTGCCGGGTTGAAAAGGATTGACAGTTGAATTTATAGAGGGAGTTGAAACTTTCATTCAAGTTGCATCTCAACTGCCTTCCTTTCAGTTTGATAAAATGTTTAGATGTCCTTGCTCGAAGCATAAAAATCTAGCATTCCTCAAGCCCGATGATGTGAAGCTTGATTTATATCGTAGGGGATTTCTTCCAAACTATTGGATTTGGGCATCACATGGCGAGTACGAGCCACATAGAGATGCTCATGCCAGTTCATCTACAGCTTATGAAACATTTGATGAAGATCAAATGAGTAGACCCTATGAAGACCTTATTTTTGATGTAGCAGGTCATAATTTAAGGTCAAATGTGGAAGAGCCACCAACTACAGAGACACAAAAATTCTTTGAGTTATTACATTCAGCTCAAAAGCCAATTTGGGAAGGTTGCAGTACACATTCAGAATTATCCATTGCAGTGAGGATGCTAAGTATTAAAACTGAGTATAATATTCCCCGTGAGTGTTTTAATGACGTTATTGATCTTATGAAGGAAACTAATCCAGCTGGCAATTTAATTCCCTCAGACTTGTACCGAACAAAGAAATTAGTATCCAAGCTGGGTCTCACTACTACAAAGATTGATTGTTGTATCAATGGATGTATGTTATACTATAAGGATGATGCAGCAAAAGTTGTTTGTCGCACCTGCAATGCTCCTCGGTTTAAGCAAAACTCGGGAAAACAACGTCGTCCAAAGAAAGATGTGCCATATTCCCGTTTGTTTTATTTACCAATCATTCCAAGACTTCAGCGGCTCTATGCATCAATGAGTTCAGCAGGCCATATGAGATGGCATAAGGAGAAAATAGCAAAAAGTGATGTTCTTTCTCATCCATCAGATTCTGAAGCGTGGAAATATTTTGATTGAGTGCATCCTTCATTTGCTGCTGAACCCCGTAACATAAGATTGGGATTATGTACTGATGGTTTTACTCCTTATAGTCAAACAGCTACACCGTATTCTTGTTGGCCAGTTATATTAACACCATACAACCTTCCACCAGAGATGTGTATGACTACTCCGTTCATGTTCTTAACTCTGATTATACCTGGACCACATAATCCGAAAGCAAAGATTGATATCTTTTTGCAACCATTAATTGATGACCTCAAATTATTATGGGAAGAAGGAGTGCTCACATATGACATATCAATAAAAAAAAAAATTCTCCTTCGAGCTGCTTTACTGTGGACTATCGGTGATTTTCCAGCTTATGGTATGTTGTCTGGTTGGAGCACAGCAGGGAAATTAGCATGTCCTTACTGCATGGAGAACAGTAAAGCTTTCACATTAAAACATGGAGGGAAAAATACTTGGTTTGATTGTCATCGTATGTTTCTAAGTGCTAATCATCAGTCCGAAGAAATAAGGAAGCATTTGTTAAAAACAGAATTGAGCGATCACCTCCTACAGAGCTGAAAAACAGAGGAAGAATGACCAACAGGAGCAGCCATCTGCAGACAGTGAGGATACAGATGATGATTAGATCTATTTTATGTTTGATGATTGTATTAATTAGAACTTGTGAATTTCGATCAGAACTTGTGATTGTAACATTATCATGAACTTACTTGTGAACTGTGATTGTAATGTTATGATGAGCTTGTGATTATATTTATAATTTATGGTTGTGATGAATCTAGCGGCGTGTTGCCCAACATATGATTGTGATGAATATAGCGGCATGTTGCCCAACATATATTGCTCTTTCTGTAGGTTTAGACTTTAGGGTGAACCTCCCTCAAATAGAGGGGATGCTGTCAATTTTTTTTGCAGGTGCTACAGGTTTCCGGCGGCTAACCGGCAGTTGGTCCGCCGGAAACTACGATACCGGACGGCCAATAGCCAGCCGCCGGTAATGGCATCACACCGTCGGTTTATTACCGGAGGTTACAGACGGCCACCGGCGGTTATACGGTGGACATCCGGCTGTTTAGACCGCCGAAAATATCGACGGTTAGACCGCCAGCGTTCGCCGGTTAAGTAACCGGCGGTCTGCCGGCGAAGGCCGGCGGTTTTAAAAACATACGACGTCTAACTAAACCGCCGGAGAACCGTCGGTAAAATGACCGTCGGTAGGCCGTCGGTCAATTAACCGGCGGCGTCACAGCCGGAAAACCGCCGGCATAAAATCCGGTTGAAACCGGCAGTCAGAGCCGCCGGAAAACCGCCGGCTACATAAACCGCTGGTAAAAAATCGTCGGTACTAGTTTCCTACGCGATTTTTTCCGGTGGCACAAAAACCGCAGTAAAGCCGCCAGTAGTTAAAAAAACCGCCGGTTAATATAAGCTAACTGCCGGAAAAAACCACCGGTTTTCGGCGTTTTTCCTGTAGTGTACAGTTCCCAAGTAGCGTTAAAGTCGGGAAGTCCCCTCCATGAAATCAACGCTTCTTGCCCACCCCCCCCCCCCCCGACTTGATCTTACCCCCTTTAGCTCCAATTCTTCTAAGACCACTCCCAACTCCTCAGTCAGTGTCGCTGGTAACTCTGTGCTAATTACATGCTCCTCGAGAGCTTTCCTATGCACATGACACATTGGGTGTATGGTTACAGTTTGAGGCAACTTCAACCGGTACGCAACTGCTCCAATCTTTTAATTATCTCGTAAGACCCGAAATACCTTGGGGGCCAATTTCTCATTCCTTCTGTGAGCCACTGTCTTCTGTTTGTAGGGTCGCAATTTTAAGAACACCCTCTCCCCTTCTTTGAAATGTATGTCTCTTCTATGTGCATTTGTCTGCTTCTTCATTATCTGTTGTGCCCTCAATAGGCGCCTCTTCAACTCCTCTAGCACCATATCCCTTTCTTCCAAGTACTGCTCCACTGATGAGATTGGTGTGCTTCCTTACCAAAAATGCACTAAATGTGGGGGTCCCTTCCATACAACACTTTAAAAAGAGTCATCTGAGAAGCTGAGTGGTATGATGTGTTGTACCAATATTCAGCCCATGCTAACTACTTAGCTTACATCCGTGGTGTTTCAGAGACAAAACACCTCAATTAAGTCTCCAAGTATCTATTGACTACCTCCATTTTTCCATTCTTCTAAGAGTGGTAAGCGGTGCTTCTCTTAAGAATTGTACCATGTAACCTGAATAGCTCCCTCCAAAATTGGTTGAGAAATATCTTATCTCGGCCAGAAACTATCGACTCTGCAACCCCATGTAATCTAACCACCTCCCTGATGAATGTTGCAGCCGCTGTAACTGTGGTGTCTGGGTGTCGTAAGGGAATGAAATACACATATTTACTCAGCCTGTCAACCACCACCATAATGACTATAAATCCCTCATATCGTGTTAGGCCATCTATGAAATCCATGAACACTTCTCCCATACCCTATTTGGAAGTGCTAAGGGTTGTAGTAAACTCCCTAGAGCCATAGCCATATACTTGTTTCTCTGACACACCTCACACCTTATCACCTTCTCTATATCCTTATACATACCCTTATAGTACAATTCAACTGCCAGTCTTCTATACCTCGGAATGGCTTCCAATCGCACTCCCATGGAACTCTTGTAGTAGGCGAGGAATATGGATAGAGGTTCGTGGCATCACAAATCTCCCTTGGTACAATAACCTCTTTCCCTCGAGGGAATAGCCTGGGTGACTACTTATATTATTTCGCAAGTCCATCCGAATCTTCTTCAACTCCTCGTCCTGCACACTCTCTTCCTTGATAGCCCCCCAATTCACCATCAGGGGTATTGAAATGGTCATCATCTGGAGCTCTCCCCCACATCTAGATAAGGAATCAACTGTTATTCTCCAACCCTGGTTGGTACTGGATCTCAAAATCATATCTCAAAAGTTTAGACAACCACCTCTAATGTTCCTCAGTCACCATTCTCTGCTCCAGCAGATATTTCAAGCTCATTTGATCTGTTATGATGATGAAGTGATGACCCAGCACGTATGGACGCCACTTCTGAATGACTAACATGATGTCTATTAATTCTCTTTCAGATACAGACTTCAACCTAGCTCGAGCTGTCAAAAACGTAACTAAAGTAAGCTATGATCTATGATTCTGCATCAACACTACCCCCAATCTATGTTTGGATGCATCTGTCTCCACCACGAAGGTCTGACTGAAATCTGGTAGAGCCAAAACTGGTACTGTGGTCATAACCTTCTTCAATCTCTCAAAAGTATGGGTAGCTTCTTCTCCATACAAGAAACTATCCTTCTTGAGTTGCTCAGTCAAAGGCTAGGCTATGTTATTGTACCCCTTCACAAACCATCGGTAGTAACCCATCGGCTGCCATCCCTTCATGTGATACCACATGACCCAAGTTCTCCACTCTAGCTTGTGCGAAGCTGCACTTCTTTGGGCTAGCCCTTAATTGATGCTCCTGTAAAACTCCAAAGATCACCCTCAAATGCTCCAGATGCTCCTCTTTTCGATCCTGTTATCCACAAGTATGTCATCAAAGAAAACTAAGACAAACCTCCTGAGGTACAGCTAGAACACTCTGTTCACCAGGGGCTGAAAAGTAGCAGGGGCATTAGTAAGCCCAAACGACATTACCAAGAACTCGTAGTGCTCCACGTGTGTTCTGAAAGCCGTCTTCTAAACATCCCTCTCTTTCATTCGGATCTGATGGCAGTCTGACTTCAAGGTCATCTTGGAAAACATCACTGCTCCATATAGCTCATCAATCACTGGAATAGGGAATTTATTCGGCATCATCTCTTTATTCAAAGCCCTGTCATCCATACAAAACCTCCAGCTCTCATCCTTCTTCTTGACCAGTAAGACTAGACTAGAGAAAGGACTTACACTTGGTCTGATGATCCCTACCTCTACAATCTCTCTGATAAGCTTCTCAATCTCATCCTTCTGAATTTGGGGGTAGCAGTATTGTCATACACTGATGATCCCCCTCCTTCAAATTGATTGCATGCTCATGCTCTCTAGGTGGTGGTAAGACTTAAGGCGGCTGGAAAATCTCACTGAACTGTTGTATGAGTGGTAGTACTGCAAGAGAATTGTCAAATTCATTGCATGGTAGAAGATTTGCAACTTTGGAGAGGGAGTGTGTTTAATATCTTAGCTTTATATAAATATCGAACATGCACAAATAAACATTATAAGAAACAACAAAATTTTTTATGTGAAAAATTCAAAATAGTAGAAAAATCATGATGCCTGACCCAATTGCAGTAGTCCTCTATACAACTAAAAATACAAGTCCGCTCTTCCCCATAATTGAAAAAGGTGAATTATACAATTAAGAATAATTATCAGGTTTCTGTTGTGTGGATTACAAAAGAAGTGATGGATGGTGGAGATAATTATATGATGTTAGTCGATTAATGATAATGCAACAGCGTTTGGGTGTCCATAGTCGGATTGCTGATGTCAATTTGATAGAGTCAAATATTAGTAATCAAACGACGATGGTTGCAGTTGCTAGTGGTGATCATTGGCGATGATTATTGGGTGGTGCAATACAATTTTATATTTCTTAGCTTCTGAACTTCTCTCATGTGGAAAATTGTACTATTTATAGTTTTTTCTAGATGGTATTTTGATAAATTTGGCTATAAAAAAATACTCTATCAAACAATTCATATTAATATCACTAATTATAGATAATTTATTCAACATTTCATAACCTTAAGACCTCAAAATTGAATGATGTTGGACTCATTGGATTCATCTTTGAGCTGCTCGATTTGACTATATACACGCACAATTTGGAGACTGTTTGGTCCTTCAATTAATATCTAGAAGCTTTCAAATATGTTTCATGTGCTTCATTTGATTCATCTGGACTCAAACCGGATCACTTTTGCTATTGTTATGTTCATCTTGTTTATCTTGGCTAAAGTTTGTTAATATCAGAGTTTAAATTATCTTAAATTTAATGATAAAAGGATCAAAATGGTCCATCAAGTTTTTGCGAGGGGCCAAAATGGTCCCAAACTCTTTTGAGGGACCAATTACTCCTTTAAGAGGGACATTTTTTATCATAATATCAAATTTTGGATTTAATGGTGTGTATTTTGATCATTTTTTAATTAGATTATTAATTAAATATAATTTTCAAGTAATACTATTTTCTTTAAAAAAATTTATTAAACATTTCTTTAATAAAAAAATTATTATTAATCTAGTGTATAATGATCCTAAATTAAAACTAGAATTATTAATAAATTTATTTTTTAAAGAAATGTTTAATAAATTTTTAAAAAAAAATGTTATTACTTGAAAGTTATATTTAATAAATAATATAATTAAAAATAACTAAAATATCCCTTAATTTAATACAATTAACCTCAAAATTTGATGTTAGGATAAAAAAACCATTTTTTTAATGACTTGTTGGGCCAAATTAATCCCTCATAAAGAGTTGAGAGACAATTTTAATCCTTTTCTCTAAATTTAATTCTAATTTTTTTTAATTCAAATATGCATTGAGATTCGTGCCCAATCAAATTGATTTTTTTCGGAGATGTATCAATGCTAACCATGATTTTTATTTTAACTTTTCTTTTTTCTCTTTATGTGGTATGTTTTCACTAATTTAAGAATTTGAAAGGTTACATATTCAAAGTAAAAGTGCAATGATACTTAGTTCCTTGCTACAGGATAAGTTTTGTAAACCCAAAATGATATCTTCAGCTCAAAGTTGCAAGTTTCGAAATCCAGTTTGTAGCAAAAAGAGTAAAAAGACTGCCAGAAGTTCTGTTGAAAGCCAGAAGCAGCCCGCAAAGGAGAAAGTTGTTGGGAAGAAACTTAAAATCTTACGAACTTCAATGCTGTTGTCCAGGAACCAAGAGGTTGCAAAGAAACCTCCTGTTCGTAGCATTCTCAAGAATCAGAAAAGAGGCACTGCAGACCGGAAGTCAAGTAAAGCAGTCGGTGCCAAGGCAGCCAAAATTTAATCAAGTTTTATTGCAAGTCAAATAAGCATGTTACCTTCTCTGTTAAGGATGACATGGTAGGAAATAACAGAGCGTGTTCAAGCATGGATTTTCCTCAACTCCAAAACCTCTGCAAAATTTTCTCAGATGTTTTGGCTGCTTCTTCAGCCATGAACCATTCAAGTAAAAGCCATGATCTCCCAGAGGCTAGTGATAAGTCTCAGGAGGCGAATGCATGTGAGAAGGGAACTCATTCAAGTGTTGTATCTAGGATGGAAGCATCTTCTACTGAGAAGAATCAGTCAAGTGATTCTATTGTTAATCTCTGTCAGCCAACAGTAGTCAACTCCAGCAATAGCAGCTGTTCTGGCACAGAGAAGGCTTCTTTCGCCGTAATGCTTGATCTAAACCATGCTGTAGATGCTAATGATATTGATTGTGGTATTCCTGCTACCTCAACTTTATCTGCCAGCTGCATTTACTCAGGTGATCCAAATTCTAGAGTCACTTTTAATGAGAAGAATCTAAATTCTACTTCTGATATTCATTTAGAAGCAGGTTTGCCTAGGTCATCAGAACCCAGCCTTGTTCTTGCCCCAGATGACAAGTTTGTTGCTAGTTCTAATGTAACAAGTTCAATGACACTCCTGAAAAATCCTAGTTCACATAGTTCCACATCTTGTCTAATTTCTTATAATAAAGCAAATGAGAGGCAGTGCCAACCACATGTTGATGCAGATGTGAACTTTTATCGTCAACAAGAAGAGCATCAATCAGTGGGCCATCGCTCTCCAAATGGTATGCTTGGTAACCTACGTTATTCTATGGGATCCAAAAAGTCTGGAGAATATTTATTCAATCCAAATTCAGTGTCTACCTGCAGAAGCAAGTGTCCAGGTGAGGACTTTATTGGTTTGCCTCTAAATTCACAAGGTGAACTTATTCAATTTCATTCTGGAACCAAGTTTAGTGAGGCTTATAACAAGCAAAACATGGAATGGGGTTCTAGTCATAACTTCTCTGCAAACAGGCATGTTGAATCTAATGGCCGTATGAACTATTTGGAAATAATGAGAAAAAAAGTTGCTGGTGCAACTTCTTATCAAAAGAATCAGTCAGATTGGAATCAGAAGCCGTGCTATTCTACCAGGGAAAGAGTGAGACATTGGCTTAATTTTGCTGAATTGGAAGGTTCTGAAAGACTAGAAATCCAAAAAAATGAGCCTATGAAGGGTAAAGACATATTTATCCATTGTAATTCAAACCCGAGAAGCCATTCTTTTGATGAATATACAAATGGCGAGGTCCCACATGATTTCTGTGATAGGGTTGATTATCATAGTCAGCCTGCTGTTCAACCTACAGTGCGTTTGATGGGTAAAAATGTAGTGGTTAGTGGCATAAACAGAGATTGCAATGGTTTTAATAATGGGAGAACATGGAACAATAATGAAAATTTAGCTGATCGAACTCAATGGATGCAAAGAGAAGGTGTTTCGCATCCAACAACAATGGGGACATCAAAAGGAAATCTGCTTGAGTTGTTAGATTCTACACCAAAATTTTATCGCATGAAAGCATTGGAACCTACATTGGATTATATAAACATCACTCAACAACCGCAATGGCCCTCAACAAGTAACGATCCAGCCGTTCTAAACCACACTTTCAAGTTGGATATGAACAAGCGTGCTCTCCCTTCTCAAACCTTTATGAACAAGGCAACCCAATTCTTAGGGAATTGTATTCCAGGAGAAGGATCAATCACTACGGGGCACCATTATCCTGCCATTGTAGCTTCTCATCCACCAAACTTTCACGAGCAAATGCTGCTGAGTTCTTCCCATTGCAAACATAACCAGAAAGTACCAACCACACAATCCCAATTTAAATATCAGGATTATGGGAAATTTTCTCAGCCTCCATTACTACAGCCTGCATCAAAACTGCCTCAGTGGTTGCTTCATGCAGAACATCAGAAAAGGACTCAACTCTCTGATACAGCAATCAACCAACCCTGCAATGTTTCCGGAACTAATTCAAATTACCATTTTTCTCCATATCAAGTGCCCGTGATTCCTTTTTCGCCTCGCAGCAATACCGATCGCCGCAACGGCCCATTTGTTTCAAATGCTTGCACTCCATCCATCATCTCTCTTGCTACAGCTACCGGGTCAAGTGGCAATGTTAGTAAGAGAAATATTAGCATAAAAAAGAAGGAAAGAGATGGAACATATTCAAAATCCACATCTTTCAAGAATCCATCTGATGCTCAGAAACTTGTAAAGAGGCCTGCTCATTTTGATGATGATGGGACGATAAATTCTGCAAAGAGGCCATTAAAAGGGCAAGCAGACTCACAGGTTCTTGCAGAACCAAACGAAACAGAGCAGATAAATGATGAAGCAATATCTTTGGACTTGCAGAAAACAGGAAATGAAAAGGGCTTATGCAGGAGTGTAAATAGCTCCAATGCAGGACCTACAAAATTGATTGCAGGAGCAAAGCATATCCTGAAGCCCTGTCAAAGAACAGATGAAGAAAACTGTAGACCAATTCACTCAATAATCGTTCCTGCCACTAATGCTCCTGGTAAATTATTTGGCCCTGAGAAGAAGATTTCAAATATCTATAATTTCTAGCATTCTATTTTGTTATTTTGTCACTTAACTTTTTAGTTTATTCCACCAACCGACTGCTGATATCTGTTTAATTCGGCTTGTATTTAAAAATAGCCACCCCCCCCCCCCCCCTCTCAAGGCGAATTATTACATCCGGTCAGCGAACGTCCGGACACCCAATCCAGACGTGCCATGTCACCCAAATACATTGGGTCCGGTGTTTTTTGGTGACGTGGCGCGTTGGATTGATGTCCGGACGACGGACGTAATAATTTGCCCTCTTTCAAACGCATTTTCCTTTGATGCTGATGTTGTAATAACTTCTCACACGAAGAAGCTTTAAATGGCCGACTTTGAAATTGATAGTTATATGCTCTATATATTTGATCAGTATGTGGATGATGTAATAAGTTAAATCAGTTTTATTCTTGTTTGAGTGCCAATATTGTTTTCATGTGAATGATTTTTGGAGATTGAGCATTTGAGTTTTACAACATTTTTTCTTATTTCTCGGGTGCTCCTTGAAAATTATATGTGCTATCAAACAGCATTTTCATAAGATAAATGTGTGAATTAGGCTTCGTTTGTGACAGATTTTTTATTGCTTTTTAAAGTAGCATTTTACTGCAACAATTAAAATTTTCATACTAAAAAACTGCTTTAAAAAACAGTAAGAGAACCGTCCCAAAAAAAGCCTTAATCATTCAGCTTTGTGTTGTCAAGTCTAAAACCTCCTCCTCCTTCCTCTTTGTCTTATTATTATTTAAATCTTCTTTTTATGAGCAGAAGACCTAAGAGTTATGCTATTATTTTTTAGGGGGACTTTTGGGTCAATTAATATAAACTCGCATAAATATCATATACATAAGTTTTGAATTTGGGACCTCTTGGTTAATAGTTAAAGCTCTCAACTAGCAAATCAAGATGAGTTGCATTAGTTACATTGTTACTTAATCAAAAATAAAATGTCCAACCAAAAAATTGCAGGGTTTTGATACGGCCCACCGAAATATGAAGTCAGTTTGTGTAATTTTTTTTTTAGAATGAGGTCCATCACAGAAACCTCCTGACCCATACTTGATTGGGCCCCACTAAAGAGGCATTTTTATTACAGTGTTGGAATGGCGGATTAGTGAAAACAAAAATCATATCTATAAAAAAAAAATCATAGTTTTATGATGTGGGTGGTATTGCGTTTGTCAAACTAAAAAAAAAAAAAATCAAAATGAGTATCTTAATTTTATTTTGAAATCAGTATAGGGTATGAGTATTTACTTTAAATCATAATAGTTAAAAAATAAAAAAAATAAAAAGTAATAATTAAAAAGATTTTATTATAGATATGACCTCATTTACTAAGAGAGAAGAAGGTTAAGAATATGATAGAGCTAATGAACTCCACAATATTTTTCGATAACCATCATTGATGACCAGCATTAATAATTATCCCTACCAATATTTGAATTTATTATTTGACAATTATCTCTTGATTGCTAACATTCAATCTCATTACTGGATTTTAAATGTCCACTTATCAACACTTAACTTCTCTATCACTATAATTATAATCAAATAATTATTTTCAGTTGTGTAAACCTACCATTTTTAATTATGAAGAAGAGTGGACTATAATTATATAGAATTATTATAATTAGGTTAAGCACCATGATTTTTCATCTTTTTTAAATTTTCGCATAAACAATTCTAATCAATTTAGAAATTTTATATGTGCCTGCTCAATCTTTATACAAAATTGATATATTAAACACATGCTCAACTTATTTGAAATCATAAAATAAGATATAGATGGTGTTGATTAGGGGTGTCAATTTCGGGTCACGGGTCGGGTTCGGGTCGGACCCGGAACTGACCCGGGTTCAAACGGGTTGACCCTAACCCGACCCGGTTAGGCAAACGGGTCGAAAATCCGAACCCGAACCCGACCCGGCGGGTTGTCGGGTTGACCCGACACGGAACGGATTGCGGCAGCACGGGGCTACCGCACGAGCGCGGCAGCGCGGGGCGACCGCGCGAGCGCGACGCGCGAGCGCGGGCGGAGCCGGGGCGACCGCGCGACCGCGGCAGCGCGGGCGGAGCGCCGGCAGCGCGGGGCGATCGCGCGAGCGCGGCATCGCCGCATCGCGGGCGTAGCGCGGGCTGGCTCGGACTCGGTCTGGCTCGGACTGCAAGTTTCGGGTCAAACGGGTTGACCCGGCAACCCGTCGGGTCAACCCGAACCCGACCCGTTTTTCAAACGGGTCGATTTCTGGAACCCGAACCCGACCCGTTTTGCATTCGGGTCGGGTCCAACCCGGATTTTTCGGGTCGGGTTCGAGTCGGGTTTTCGTGTCGTGTCAAATATTGACAACCCCTAGTGTTGATAATAAATCACAATAAAGGGAATGAGGAATGCCAGTTAGAAATCTATGGCAAAAAACAAAATTTTATTTGTGGTGGATAGTGTAGTCAACAAAGAAGAAATATTTTTTAAAATGAAAATCCCTCATTAATATAAAAATAACATCCGTAAGATTTATAATAAGGAAAAATAAAAAATAATAATAATAATTTGACACCAATCATTTATTTATTTTGATTTTATTTGGGTCGACTTTTTCATTGCTTTCTAAATTATTTTTTAGTATAAAAATTTCGCCGAAGCGGAAACAAATCGGCAAAAGCAGTTCGAAACGAAGTGTTAGAGGGAGATGTTTTGCTCCAAAATCATCCCGTGGCCCGGCCTTAATGAAAAACACAGTCCAATTTGATGATGCGACCCATTATGTGGGCCTAGTAATCTGCACAGGCTTTCAAAGGCCCACAAAGACTGTATAAAGAGGGTGATAATTTAAATAAAAAAAATTTATTTAGATGATTTATACCATAGTGCAGCTCATTTGGAATTTAATTCGTATTATATTTACTTAAAGTACTCATATATTATTTTCTATAGAAATACAAATTTTATATTTATTTCTACTATTTATATTTTAGTTAAAAGTATATATCATAAAATAACATTTTGCAAGTTATTTTAAAATAATTTTAATCATAAATGTTAATTCATAAATATTTCATAAAACTATAGTTATTAATGGGAGCACACAAATGATGACATTTGTCAATACAACATTATCATTGTTCAATGATACCATACATTATGATGGCATCTTTGAGAATGGTGAATTTAATATAATAGATATGGAATCATATCAAGATTTTACTGCATATCATAATTGAGATAGTATTTGAGAGCAAAAAAGAGAAAAAAATGATCACAATACACTTTATTGATTGAACTTTGGGTTAGATGAATCGGGCGAAGCGAGAGAAAGAGAAGAATATGATTGATAAATTTTGTGAGAAAATATATTAGTTGAAAGTATATCGACTTAGTTATAGGTATTAAGGTATGGGCTACAGTCAATGACATAGAATATGATATATGATAAAGTTATAAGAAAAGATTATGAATGGACTTAGTATGATTGGTTATTTAGCAGACAAATTTGACGAAAAACTATTAATTGAGAGTTTCAGCTGAGTACCATAACAAATACACTTGACGAGTACTTTTAGTCAACATATGAGTACTACAATTAATATCTCTTAATAGTAGTGTAGAGTGTCACACAATTAATTTCTTTCCTGCAATGAAATCCAATTCTTCTTTTAGTGCACTGTACAGAATTCAACTACAGTTCCTCACCCGAAATATTTAATTTTATTTAAACTATTACTTAATATGAATTTAACTGTAATTAATTGTTAGAATAAGAGAATAATTTTCTTAAACAAAATTTTATTATATTTACCTGAATTTTGGGTGTTACAAGTACTATGAGAACTTTTAAGATTTCCTTGGTCTACCATGGTGACCTTGGGGATCCTGTACTGGAATTCTCTTTTGGTTGGCTGGATGATTTTCCCGTAAGCTGCCTTACTAATTTTGCTTCCTCTCCTCCTGGTTGGGTGTCTGGCTTCATTCCTTGGAGGCTGTTTTGCTTCTCTTATATTACGGTTTGCTGGTTCTACCCTCTTTTTTTTTTTCTGGTTCTACCCTTGCTTTTTTTTTTTTTTTGGGTTAAAACCCACCTATGGGCCTACACGTTAATATCAGGAAAATGTTACACAGTCCATAAAGGGACCTCTAGCTCACTACTGCTCCAAAGATTTACAAGCAAAGTCAAAAAGAAACCTAAGAGCCGGAGTTCCCTACTAATCAAAATTACAAAATAATCTAGTAACATTCTAAGAAACAAAAACAAAGGGATAAGAAAATCACTTTCAGCAAAGCCCTTCCAACGGCAAACGAACCCTGCACAAAATGAGCGCGGAGCTCCAAAAACCTGAATAACAGGCCTGCAAGGATACTAAAGCAAAAATAAAGCAACCAATAAAAAAGAAAACCAAAATGAAGATATAAGAGATTAGTCAGGGCTACCAAGAAAGAAAATTAAGCCCCAATAGAATACCTGCAGCCGAGGATCCAAACCCACACTGGCGAAACAAACCAGAGAAAAAAGAAAGTCCCAACTACAAAATACTCAACATCCTACCAGGCAGCCAACGTAAACCAAAGATGCCCCAAAATAAAAGCAACAATATAAAGCAGGAAGGGAGAATACAATACCAGAACAAAAAAGAGCTAAAACTGCGCGCCCCAAATTGATGACCAACAGAGAATACAGGGATCTCCAAACAGGATACCGGTAGTCCAAAAAGCTCCAACCCGACACGACAAACTGCAGCATCACCAACCTAGCAGGATACAAGACCACACCAACCAGGCCGCCACTACCAGGCCAGGAGCCGAACAAAACAGAAGAACACCAACTAGCATGAACACAAGGAAAGCCACCCAGCACACACCCAACACAGAGAGACAATGCCACCAGAAAAAAACTGAAAGAGAAGCCCAAAAAACCACCAAACAACAAAACCAAACCCAAAAAAAGACACCAATTAACCAGAGACATAAGGGAAGCCCATACGGTTCAAATTGACTAAGCCCTTAATAGAATTAGGAAGCTGATTAAAGGAGAATTCACATAAACTGTCAAAATCCACACCCAGCAATGCCAGACGATGAGCAGGAGCATTTCCTTCCTCATGTATCGCCAACAGAGAACAGTTAATGGCAGTTAAGATACTTTTAATACTCCTAATAGTGTAGAAAGAAGAATAAGTGCAATTACCATCATCCCTATTGAACAAAAAATTTAAATTAAAACTAGAGTTCACCTCCATAACAATGCTCATAACCTCAAGACTAACACAGACATTCAAACCATGAAGAATAGAACTAAGTAAGCCTCCAAGCCTATCAGAATGCCTAGTAATACTAGCAAAAGCTAACACCAGAGGACCATTATGATTGCGCAAAAGGCCACCAGCACTAGTAATATTCCTCACTTGAATACAGTCAATGTTAATCTTAATGGAATTGGTAGAAGGCTTACACCAGATAATACCATTAGAAAAACCAAGAGGATTCGGCACCACCTCCTGAATACCAAAAAACTCCAAAGTAAAAGTGACATTTTTAAAATGCTTCAAAGCAAGAAGATTAGAAGAGAACAGTGCCTTGACTTTATCAACAATTTTTTGTATAATTCTTTGGTAATTCATAGGAACACCATTGAACCAAGCATCATTTCTTTCCAACCAAATGAACCAACAAATAAGGGAAGGAATCAAATTCCTCACATGCCCCTTAATGTTCACAAACCAACCCTCCAACAATTTAAAAATCTCAATGCCAGGCCTAAAGATGTTTAAGTTAAAAACAGTCTCAAAAAAATACCAAACCTTCATAGCAACAGGGCCAGAAATAAACACATGATGTAAAGTCTCAATGTTAAAACAACATTGACATTTAGAAGTGATAGTAAACCCTCTCTTCCTTAACAAATCATCCGTTGGAATATACTTATGCATGAATCTCCATATAAAAACAGAAATAGTAGAAGGAATGGTATAATGCCAAATCATTTTAAATAATTTATTCTCATCATTATGACTACAAAAATAATGCCAAGCTTCCTTAGTGTTAAAATGGTCATCTTTAGAAAAAGAGCAAAGCAAAACATCCCTAGAATTGATATTAAGAGGAATTTGCTGAATAAGTAAAACAATGGGCTGAGGGAGAACCTGAGTAAGCTTCACCAAATCTCAATCATTACCCGAGAGGAAATCCTTAACCTTAGCAATATTGGTAGAGTTAGTATTAAGTAAAGAGTCCAAAGAATTACCATTCACCCAACGATCTTGCCAAAAGAAAATATTTCCTTGCCCAAGACCCCAAACCAAAGCAGGTTCCACCATCCATTTAATCATACAAAGACAATGCCAAACCTTAGACTGCCCTTTAGAGTAAAAATAGTTGGAAGGATGAAGTCCCCCACAGTACTTGGCCCTCATAAATTTGGCCCAAAGATTAGCATTATTTCTAAAATTAAACCAAAGCTTAAAAGAAAAAGCATAGACCAAATCAGTCATAGTTTTGCAACCAAGTGCCCCTTCATGAAGAGACCCACAACAATTCCCCCACGAGGTCCAATGAATTTTAGAGTTCTGAGCATTACCTCTCCAAAAAAAAATTATTATAAATCCTCTCAAACCTCAAACAAATCAACTTGGGAGGAGAAAGAGTTTGAAAGCAATAAACCAGCAAAGAGGCAAGCACGCTTTTGATAAGGACAAGATGACCCCCAAAACACAAAAAATTGGAATTCCACGAAGGTAACTTATTCTGCACCAAAGAAACCAAACCATCAAAGAGGAAAGCCTGCTTCCTCCCCTTATAAAGCAGAATACCCAAGTATTTTAAAGGAAAGAAAGCCTGAGAAAAAATCCGTGAGATTCTTAATAGCCAAAATTCTATCAGAGGTGTGACCGACTTAGCAATAACAAAACAACTTTTCCGCTTATTAAAAATAAGGCCACTAACCTCTTCAAAACTTTTAAAAAAGCACAGATTTTTTTTAATATTATTTCTAGAAGCATTAGAAAACACAATGAAATCATCAGCGAAACACAAATGAGAGATATTGATACCACCCGTCGTTTTAAAATACAGATTGGGATAGTTAATAAAGAGAGCCGAGAGCCCTCTAGACAAGAAAGCGTTAATTTCTACCCTTGCTCTATCATTTTATTTAAGTATTTCTATTATACTTTTTTGTTTGGTTGTTTGGTGGGCCTTGTTTTATTCGTGCAGGGTTTTTGTGCAGGCTTTTTGGAGTTTGCAAGTTTTGCTGGGAAGCTGATCATGCAAATTCATTTTCCTTTTCTTCCCCATTTTTGGGTGCTTGTGCTTATGCACCGTAGAATGTTCCTAGGTTGTCTTGTACTTTGTGTAGTAAGGACCTTGTGCTCTTAGGTTTTTTTGCCTTTTACTTTTGTAGCTCTCTGGAGTGTAGTGAGTGCGGGGTCCTTTTAAGGACTTTGTAACTTTTTTTCCTGAATTAACGTGTAGGCCCCTCCGTGAGTTTTATTTAAAAAAAAATACTATGAGAACTCTTGACAAGTAGCTATATAAGTTTTGTAGGCAAGTTGTTTGGACGAATATGAGGCTCCATTATTCTTTCAAGGCAAGGTTCAATAGTTGAGTTTTGAGGATCAAGTTGTCTCCTTCTCCTGAGCAAACTTATGTGACTCGAAGCCGGTTCACAACAATTAATTGGTTGAACCCGGTTCAGATTACTAAAATGATTTATCAATCTATTCAGATTTTTTTTTGGGTTAAAACCCACAGAGGGGCCTACGCGTTAATATCGGTAAAACGGTTACATAAATCCTTAAAAGGATCTTCCAGCTCACTAATGCTCATAAGAGCTACAATGCAAAAAGAAGAAAAACCTAAGAGCCGGTGGTTCCTTATCCTAAGAGTACACAAATAACAGGAAATAAGAGAAAGGGCTGTGAATAAGCAGCACCCAAAATTGGAAGATCCAATATAACTCGTTCTGCACATCTTCCTGTAAAATTTATATTGAAAGTAGAGAAGCAAAGAAAAAAACAAAACAAAGAGTACCTTGCAGTCGTTGATGTTCTGTGTCATTAAAGAAAATACCCACCTGTAAAAAACTCTCAAACCAGAAGTATTAGCTTGATGAAATAGCTAACAGGATAATAATTTAATAACATAGAGATAGCAACTGACAATATAACCCATCAGAAAGTCAAGCCGGATCCACCAAGCCCAGCAAATAAGCAGGTAAAACCTCTTCCCCAAACCATCTAAAACAACCCATTGATGTCTAAAACCACAATTACACTTATAGCAATTATTAACACCGTAGACCTGCAACCTCCCGCACCTCACAAACCTACTAAAAAAGTAAATCCCAGAAAACAACATACAGATGAGCGAAACCCCCCACACTTTCTCCACCTGCTCCAGCTAAAAAACCATAAGAGAATATACTGCCAACAGATAAAAAGAAGAGACCCAGCCTTACAATTCTCATTGAACATCCTGAACCAGTCAAAATAAAACTCCAGAATACACACAAAAACAACACCAGCCAAAAGAGAACCAAAACCAGCCAACAGAAACAAAACCAACTCACAGCACAAAACCCAGACCGAAGGATACATAATCATAAATTTAGATATGACGAATGTAAGGTAAACCGATCTTCTCAAGATTAATCATTCCTATAAGAGGAATAGGCAGCTCATGCACAGGATGCTCGCGCATAATATCACTTTGAAAATCAAAATTAGCCAGCCAATCCGCACAAGCATTACCTTCACGATAATTATGGGAAATAGTAAAGTTGAGCAAAGAGAGAGCAATTTTAATCTTCCTAATAGTGTAAAAATTATGAGGGAAACAAACATCTTTCTCGTTAATAATGTGAATAACAAGAGTGGAATCCACTTCAATATCCGCATTATGTAAACCCATTCTTAAACATAACTGTAAACCATGCTCCAAAACCTTTAATTCATATGTCAAAACAGAGCAAGAAGGCAGCGGAGCAGAATAAACCACAATGGGGTTACCGAGGTGATTCCTAATAATATCACCCATACCAGCTTTGCTAATCTTAACAGTGCCGTCAGTATTCAACTTAACAAACGGTATGGAAGGTTTAACCCACCTGACCATACACACCCTATTGTTTCTAACAAAACTATTCTGAATCCCAAAGTAATCCGCCAGGAGCTTGCTGTTATGAAAATTTTTTGCAGAAATAAGATTCACCTCAATCAACTGAAGAATTTTATACCTAATATTGGATATAATAAGATTAACATTCATATTAATACCCAAATGTTTGGACTCATTCCTACCTTTCTAAAGATACCAATTAAATAATGACAATAGGAAGTAAATTATGAATATGACATTTAGTTTTAGTAAACCAAATCTTAAAAATCTCCGCCATATCATAATCCGCATTGAAAATGCCAATATCCATTAAATTGAAGAAATGAGTCCAAACATTAATGGCAATAGCCCCATTAACAAACACATGTTGAATGCTCTCAATGTTATAACAACATTGACATTTAGAAACATCAATCTATTCAGATAAATATGAGTATATAATCATTAGCTAAATATGAATGAATTGGCCGGTTGGGCATCTCTTTTTCATTAAAAGAGGTTGAGAAATAATAGTGTAAAAGTATTTATAAAATATTTTGAAAATTTTGTTCTTGATAACTTTTTTTTTTAGCAATTTAATAGAAAAATACATTTGCACACAATATGTGATTCTCAAATTTCATTTAAGCTCCAAATTAATAACAAAAAACAACATAATCATTTTGGCATTAAAAGAAAATAACTTGAAAACTTTTGGGGGGTCCTGAGTAGGGGTGTAAACGAGTCGAGTAAGGGCATTATCGAGCTCGGCTCGTCAGTCAAAAAATTGGCTCGAATTCTAGCTTGCCTTACCGTAAAAGAGCTCGAGCCGGCTCACGAGCTGAGCCTCATCAAGCTCAAACTCGAGCTCATTTACTAAACAAGCTCTAGCTCTACTCATGAGCTCGATAAACTTGGCTCGCGGACCCATAAACGAGTCGAGCTCACTACACCCTTAGTCATGAGTAGGTCAACCCATGACTACAACATAGGCCTAATAGTAGAGAATCATTCATAAATCACTCTTAATGATAATTACACACTTAAGAAATAAATCTAATAATTAGCATAATGGTAAAAATAGCTTGTAATATGTGAGTGAGTCAAGCAGAATTGTGAGCCAGCATGGACTCGACTTGATCAATGGCTCGTGAGTCGAGCTCGATGAGTTGAAAAGTCAAGCTAGAGCTAGGCCTAACTCGACCCATTAGCTCGCAAGCAAGCTTTTTTTGAAAATATTAATATAAAATACCTTAAAATATATTAGCATTCCTGATTTTGAATATAAAATAATTAAGAATATGTAAAATTTATATCTCACTTTATTATATTAATTGAGTATTTATTTTGTTTCTTCTAACTTATCATTCTTATTACCATTTTATTTTAATAATTGTTTGAATCATAATCACTTTCTCTCTTTAGTCAATTCATGAGCTGGCTCACTCCTAGAATGAAGCTCAAACTTGAGCTTGAACTAGATTAATTAATCAAGTTGTTGAGCTTGACTTGACTCATTTACACACCCAGCTGAGAGCAACAATCAACCCATCATTCCATGATGGCCTATAATTTGTCCCTTAAAGAGGCAAGATGAGGATCCCTTTAATGTCTAAGGAAAACTATATTGATCAATTCTTCAAGCTCTTATTTAATCTTTAAACTTAATTACTAATTTCTATAAATGATATAATATCTAGCTCAAAATGAGTCATCAATACAAACAAAAAGTTGTATTATCTATAACTACTGAGAGAGTTACATTCAAAAAGGAAAAGAAAATTTATAGATTTTTCAATCCCTTTAAGAACCTTGTAATCATTTTGATTAATTAATACGTAAGTACACTGTGGGTTTTATCCAAAAAAATTTTGTTTTATTATTTGTATTTGATTGAATTTTAAGAGTAAATTATCATGATTTTTTTGAAAAGAATTTTCAAAAAAGCTCCTTATTTATTTTGTTGCATTAATTAATTTTAACAAATATGAAAATCTCTATTGGTAAAATAATCATGATTGTATTTTCACATAATTAGTACGTATTTTATTAAATTTTTAAAATATATTTGATCAATTATTGGATCACATGCATTAATACTTTCTTTAATGATTTTGAAATGAAAGAAATAGTTTTGATCACACATTTTTAAGGCCTTAATATTGAAATCTTAATGTAAAGGAAGTGCCGTTTCTTATTTATATCAGTAATCGGTTTAGTGGCCATCTTCTATTATTATCTAGCCTTATGTTAAACTTTTTTTTTTTGTATTGGTCTTGAGCTCACTTATCATCTTTAAAAAACATGCATTGATTAGTGGGCATTTCTAGTCTCAGCTAGTTCATATCAAAACTATTCTCAGAAGGAGACAGTTTCCAATTTTGAACAATATGATGCAAATGAAAGTATATTTATCACTAAGGTTTTGTTTGAGACAACTTTCTTATTACTTTATAAAGCAGCTTTTTAATAAATAAAAATTATTTGAAAAAGGAAATTTTGTACTGGAAAGCTAGCTTTTTAAAGCAGAATGAAAGCTTTCTCAAACAAAACCTAAGTTATGCATTGTGGAAAGCAATCAGCACTTAATTAACTTTGTGTCTTATTACTGCATTTAGCATGGCTTAGTTTTTTTTTTTTTTTTTTTTTTTTTTTTTTTTTTTTTTTTTTTTTTTTTTAATGAACCCCATATAAGGGCCTACACGTTAATTAATTAAAATAAGTACAAGTCCTTAAAAGGTTCAAATAGCTTGTTATCACTCAAAAGAGCTATAAGCAAAAGAAAAAGACTTAATGAGCCTTCAGACCTTAATATAGTACAAGTCAATCACCAAAAGAACCTAAATCTATAGTAGATCAAGAGGACACATCCCAACAAGAAGAAAAAAATAGAACTAAATGATAAAAATAGGAATCTGCAACAACATCCGAAAGACCTACAAAAGGATAAAGCACTAGAATAGATCCAAAGAATAAGCCCCAAGGAAACAAAACCACCTTGGTTGAACCCCTAGGGACCATCCACCCACAAGCAAGGGAGAGAAGGACTGCACCAAATCCTGCAAAAAGAAACTCTAAATTAAGAAAAATAATAGGCCAACGAGGAGAGCGCAACAACACCAGGTTCAGCCAAACAAGGCAAAGAATGAGCCAAACCAATCAAACAAGCTACTAGGCAAATCCAAACCAAATAGCACAAAACAGAGATCCCCAACAACAACATATTTTTATAGTTTCCTGAGGTACATTATAGGTTTCCAATAAGGCAACAAAAGCAGGCATTAGGAGGATTGAAGCTTTAGATCTTAAATCTTTGCCAATTAAGCATTTGAAATTCTAAGCACTCAATTTATTTTTACTTTTATTTTCTTTATCAAAGCATCTGAGAATCAATTATTTTTAATAAGAATAACATTAAAATTGTGATCATCATAAAAATCATCATAGGAACCAATGTTACCCCCCTCAACCACCAAAATGACATCTGACAGTTCATTGTGGAGCCAATCCAAATGATCATCTAAATTCATAGCCACAGAATCATGAGGTTTCCCTCCATCCAAAATAATAGGGGAAATAGAAATATTAATTATAGGTAACTTATTAAATACATTCAAACCATCTAGAAGAAAAGGAGAAGCATTAGAAAGGACCGAATTATTCTCCTACGACCCCAAATTAACATCAATAAAAGCACTATGCTCAATAGAATCCATATTAGGAGACAAAACTAAATGATTTCTTAAATTATTGGAAGTAATAACAGCTGCATGCATATCAACCAAAGCATTACTAACACCCTTAGTAACAAAATTAATATTATTATCAGATGGGCCGACCACATCAGCAACATTAGACAACGTAGGATTCATAGCCATATTGTCAAGGTTTTTTTTGCAATTTTATGAGGAACAACGGTAGAACACCCATTCAAACATAAATTATTGGTAGCCATGTCACTAGCAATAACATCATTTAAATGGGTGAAAAATACGACAATCAGCTTTTGAATGGCCCAAAGATTTGCAATATCTGCAAAAAGGAGGGAACTCCATTTTAACTTATTGTATGTATCCAAATTTATCATGACCAATCCACACCCTATCAGGTAGCTTTGGTGATATCTAGCTCAACTAGCACACGAGAAAACAACGGCCTTGAGCCAATGGAGATGATGTTATCGATTTTTAAAGACTTGCCAAATAAAGAACCCAATCTGTGAAGGATACAGGGAGAAAAATAATGAGGATGACCATAAGTTAGGGAAAGAATTCCAAGTCAAAATAACATGGGATTCCACATCAACAAAAATAAGGCGACCACTTGAAAGTTTCATATAATAATTATTCACAAAATACTAGCATTGAGAAAAAAACTCTAATTTAATCCAAATCATTAACTAATTTTATCAGTATATGCTTAGGATTGAAGACAATAACAGAGAAATTGCCATTGAGTTTGATGTTATAAAAAAAAATCTCTGGATTGAATCGTGAAATTCTATGGTTAAAATTTTTTCTAATCAAAGAAAACTCAAATGGAGCCGCCAAAGCAATTATCTCCTCCTCCGAATCCATAACGAAGGTAAACCACGATGGGTACGTAGTGATTTTCAGTTCAGGAAAAGTTGTAGGGGAGAAGAGGTCTCAGATAATTAAAGTATCTAAGAAAGATCTAGATTTGTTCACCCATCCAAAAAACCTGGATCATTCAGCCACTTAACTGCCATCCAGCCTGAGGAAAGGCTGAGGGGAAAGATCAGGTGAAAAAATCCAAAATTTGTAAAAAAATGTGAAGAGAAGAAAGCATGGCAGGAAAGAGAAAACTTCCTTAAGAGCAATAACCACATGGAGAGCCACGGCGAGTGGAGTCATCGATGCGAGAAGGCCAGGGGAGGCGGCTAGGGCGAAGCCATAGTAGAGGATTCAATGAAAAAGTCCAATTAGTAATTAAATCAAATTCACTCAATGATAACATTGTTTAGTTATTGATGGATAGCAATTAGCTATTTAGGAGGGTGAATCAAACAAAGGGGATCACTACAAGAAATTCATCAAATACTTGCGGTTTCACCATTGCTATTAACCGGAGGTTTGACCGCCGGTAATAAACACAAAACCGCAAGAACCGCTGTTGGTATTAACTTTTCATGACGGCCTTTAATGGCAGTTCAGCCGCCATTTTTAAGTGAAAATTTTCAGGGTTTTAATCGCCGGGAACGTCGCTGGAAATGTCCCTAAAATTGAACCCCCTTCCTTCTTCATAATTTCTTTTCCTGGCTCATTTGGTTTGTCCAGAGAAAACATGCGCCCTTGCTGAACTCTGCACTCAGTCTCCTGCTTGTTCGGTTCATCCAGAGAAGCCTCAACGCCCTCACTGAATTCTGTCCTAGCGCGTCGCCGACTGACTGACCTAGCCATTTCCACCCGCCAGCCTTAGTCGAAGTTTTTTTTTTTTCTATATTTTTTTAGTAAACACTATCAATGTGCAACTAAACCAAAAACCTCATTTTTCACTAACAATATTAATTATGAAATTATTGCTCATGATCAAATCATTAACAACATAAATTAAATATTAAGAAAATAATCAACAAAAAAATATTACCAAATAAGGCCTAAATTTTAGACTTTATGTCCTAAACTTAGATTAGTTAGATATTATGAAAATATTTTTTTTATTAATGAGCATAAACTATATAAGCAAGCTTCCTTAGTGAGAATCAATTGTGTGCTTGAATTGGAGTTGTTGATGTTAAATGGTAAAGAAGAGTATGTCACATGCTACTAAAACTACCAATATGGTGGTCCTAAGCAATGACACATCAAAGATTTTTCTCTTCCAATGAAATCTGAAATCTGAGCCCTTGGCCTATACATAGATGGCCAATACTATTGCATAGAATTGAATTTTTCTATAAAAGAAGCCATGAGTTGGATGAGGCCATAAAGTGATGTGGGAGGCTATATGCTTTGTAAATGTGAATAATGCATGAGGAATATGAGTGAAGGGGATTTCTACTCAACCCATTAGTTTACATATGTGGTCATAGTTGAAGTGTAGTTAAAGGTGAATAGTTCATTTAATTATTGATACATATATAGAAAACACAATGAAGAAAAAATTATTCTTTCACTTATGAGATTGTTTTCTTTCTTTTTTAATGTGAGAGAGTGTTTGGTTTGGTATATTTGAAATGCAAACATCATTAATCCATGCACAATAAATGCTGATTACATTTGTTTTGCAACTTATTTGTGAAAGAATATGTCTATGAACTGAGTCATTGATTGCATTGACTCTACATTAAAAACAAAATACAAATATGATATTTTATAGACAAGTATTCAAAAACATCATATATTATTCGTCTTGAAAGTTAAGTGTTGTTTTGATGATAAGATTTTTTTTTTTTTTTGTTAAAACTCACAGAGGGGCCTACATGTTAAATAAAAAAAAATTTACAAGTCCTTAATGGGTTCAAATGCTCTCTACTGCTCGAAGAACTACAATAAAAAAGTCATTAAACTGCTTGATGTTGAGAATTTGGTTAAGGGGTTTTAGTAACTTTTACGAATCAAGTCAAGATATGACCAACACGAAAAATATCTGCATGATAAGGTGCTATGAACTTATGGTAATTCCTATTAGCTATGTGCGATATATTTAGGGTAGCTTTATTTTTTTAAAATTGCAGAAATACAGATGTTTTGTTTATAATTTTTTGATTGCATGTACTTCAAAAAACTATGTTGTCAAGAATAATTATTTTTTGTGATCGAGTTTGGCTTTGTTTGGAAAAACTTTACTTTTTTCTGCTTTTGAAATTAAAATTTTAAAAAATAAAGTATTTTCTAGGCCACAATTTTTATTCTATCATTTTTAAATAATATTTTTATAACAAATTCTACCATAGCATAAAAATATAAATCAAATATTTTATCCAAAGAAATACTATTGTTTTAGTGAGCACTCACCCTACTAAAAAAGCAATAAAAGAATCAACCCAAACAAAAGGCTCATCATCTTGCATTTCAAAAATGGAGCAAATTTACATAATTTGGTAATTCAATATTTTAAAATTCTACCATTTTTATATAAAAGAAATTACATAGAACTAATTCAACAAAAACCTTTCATCATACAACAATTTCAAAATCAACCTTCCACACAAACTATTGGCATTTAAAATTTGGTTAATCATTGCACAATTTGAAATGTGCAATGTTTAACAAGATAAATTAAATGAATAGAGACATCATTATTTTTCTAATTAACATACTCACTTAACTCAAAATTTAAATAGAAATGAAATTGTGATGTTGGGATCTTAAAATTTTTTTTTGAAAAAAATATAGTGCTGAAGGAGATTGATATTGTTTAAATGACCATACGACGATTCACAACATGCCCAATAGGCTAATAAAATGCCAACATTGTTTGGCTCAAATAATGTCAATGTAAAGATTTACGAAGAAAAAATCCAATAAGTCTCGATCGATCCATCGACTTATCGGCATCAATATTAGAGTGGACCGGGTCCATGGACAAAAGTAGGGAGGAATAAATGGCACCTTAGAGCAAATTGTGCATCACAGTATTCTCAAAATAAATTAGGCAGGTTAGCCACATGGGAGCCATATTCTGTTGTCATATGAATACAAGTAATTATCCATCAAAAACATCAATGGTATCAGAAGCCAGTTAATCCAAATTACCTTCAATTGTAACAGTATCAGGATTAATAGCTCAAATCTTAGAAAATGGCAAGGAACTGAAGACAAGGGAGCCAATTAATAGAAGAGAAGTAAGATAAAGGACAATGGAGGTTGCTATCCTTCTTCACCTTTATTTTGTCTTTGCTTTGTTTTTTTTTTTTTTTTTTTTCTGTAGTATAGTAGTGTGAGTGCAGCTTAGCCCAAGTCTTTTTCAAACTCCATTAATTATAATTACTTTTTCAAAGTCCCTTTCAGCTCTCTCTTCTCATCCATGGAAGTGAGGCCATCGCTGCTTGCTTTGAGTTAAAAACCAGTCCTTCCTTCTTCTCCCAGTGTAAAAGGGAAGGGGTGGCTCTCAAGTTTATAAATTGATAGACCACATAGCACTCAAGCTACAGTGAAATAGATCAAGAGCAAAAGAACATGTTTGCTTCTTCTCAACCAGGTAAGAGAGGTAGAGATGAAAAAGCACCGAGCTTGATAGTTTGATCTCTGATACTTGATTTTTTTTTTTGGAAGGAAACATAGAGTCTTCAAACATGGAGCCCAAGGAGAAAATGGGGAGAGGAAAGATAGAGATTAAGAGAATAGAGAACACAACAAATAGGCAAGTCACCTTTTGCAAGCGTCGTAATGGCCTCCTTAAGAAGGCTTATGAGCTCTCTGTTCTCTGTGATGCTGAGGTCGCCCTTGTCATCTTCTCAAGCCGTGGTCGCCTCTATGAATATGCAAACAACAGGTTCTCTCTCTCTCTCTCTCTCTCTCTCTCTCTCTCTCTCTCTCTCTCTCTCTCTCTCTCTCTCTCTCTCTCTCTCTCTCTCTCCCCCCATTTTCCCCCCTCTCTCTTTCTCTCTTTTTCTTCCCTCCCTCTCTCTCTTTCTCTCTTATAAAGATGAGTTTTTTATAAGTATTTTCCTAACTTCGGGGAAAGCAAGTATGCAAGCTATAGTCTCATGTCTTTTCTTTTGGCTGCTTTTTGATTGGTTTCTAAGCAATAGATGAAGAAATGGATTCCCTTTGGTTTGTTGAGGAAGAGAAGTTTCACAAAAAGGGTTTCTTGATGCCTTCTTCCTTCTCATCTCATGTTGGGCTCTTCTTTGTTTAGCGTAAAAGTTCAATAAAAAAGGGATTTTTAGCAATATTTCACTTCTCTCATCCGTTTGGGTTTTTCTTTATCACGGAGATCTGAATCAGAAGGCTAACTGCTTCATTAAAGATGGAAAAAAATGAAATAAAGAGAAAAAACCGTGAAAGGAGCAGTTTTTTTTACCCAATATTGTAATAAAAATAGCTAGGCATCTTCCTCTCCTCTTTTTTATTTCCATTTTCTTTATAGCTTCATATTGAGATCAAGAGATCTGAACTGTGATTGATTCTGGATTCAGCTGAGTGAACGAAGCTTAGATAGATTTAGTACTGCTGTGTTTATATTTGCTTCCCCTTTCTAGTCTTCTTCTTCTTCTTCTTCGCATTTCAGCTAAAATAATAATAAAAATGTCTCCTTTCTCTATTACTTCGAATCTCAATCTTTACAATTTAGATCCAAGCTGTTACCACAAAACGTCCTTCTTTCTCTCTTTAAACGTCACCCATCAGAGACTGAAGGAGCTGTCACACTTCCATTAGCCCTTTCCTAATTAAACAAAGCACCCTTATCTCTCCACACAGGTAATTAGGGTTTCCATTAAAAAAATTAGGATTTTTCTATGATTACTGTTTGTCATGAATCAAAATCAAATCTTTGTTATAAATATCACGAGATTGTTCCATTTCTTCAGAAACTGACACCATCCCTTCCGCCATTTCACCATTTCTCCACAAACCCTAAAAATCGAATTTTTTTTTTCTCCATGGGAGAAAGCTTTTCGAGGTCATTTATGAGAGCGGTCTCACCGCGAGAAGAAAGATCAGGAAGGTACGAAAGAGGAGCCAATGGGATGAAGGCAATCCGTACGAGGGTCTTGCATGGGGAGTTTCCAATGGAGAAGAAAGGCATAGGCGACAAGGTCAAGTAGGGTAAAAAATGGAGTTTTGAGTAAGAAGATGATTATACAGTGGGTAAAGGGTTGATTTTCTCCACGTGGCGGATTCAGAGATGGAAGGAAGAGCAGCCAATCATATCGTGGGATCTCGTGCCAGCGTGGCAGATGGGAGCCAATAGGATCCTCGAGGAAATTAAGGTATCAATGCTTGAGGTGCAGAAAGGGAGGCAAGTTACAGTATAGGTTCTTTGAACTTAAATTTTATTTCAATATAGATTGTTTGAAGTTATTTGACTGTATGAACATATCCCCAATGGTACAACCACTGATTATTTTATCATTTTTCAGAAGAGGCTTTAGTCAAAACCAATCCAATCAATTTTAAAGCTTGAAAGTTTGCGCTGGTTTGTATAATAATGTATGAAAATTTGCTATATGCCTTTTTTGGTGAGGAAAAGTATGCGTTGAAGGAGGTTGAGTTGACTTGACGGTAATGAAATGATATAACCTTGTTGGAATGTCTTTTGGTGTTTTAAATGGACAAGACGTGTTCAAAAGTTTTTTTTTTTTTTTTTTCTTTTGCTTGCAGTTTATATGCAAGCTTGCAAGCAAGCTTGATAATTGACAGATGGAATGAATAGATTTTATATAATCTTAATGACGAAAGATTTGTCATGTCAAAGGTTTCTGGACAATAGATGAAGCCTGGTGTGTTGGAATGATAGCTTCAAATGATGATAACATCTAGAAAAACAAGCAAAATCTATAAGAAATCAGAGAGGCAAAATTTTGTATTTGACAGTGAGATCTTCGAGAATCTCTAAGCTTGTTTTTTTTTTTTTTCTTTTTTTTAATAAGGTTTAACATTGTGGAGAAGAAGAAGCAGAGTTGAAACTGGTTTCATCTTTGTTTCTCAATTTAATATGGCGTATAGAATTTTGCTTCTAATAGCATAAGAGTCCAATGACTATTTGAAGGCTACTTATTCATTCTTGTTGTTTTCTTGAGGGTTTTTTTTTTTTTTTTGGCTTGTTTGAAAAGTAACTTGCAGCAAATCTGTTAAATGTAAATGCAGTATGTTGAAGACATTTAGTTTTCTAAAGAACATTTATACTCAAAAGTGTTGTAAAATCACTTATTTTATTTAAAATCATAATATTACATACAAGCATTCACTTTAACTTGAAACTCTTATAGGAAGGACAAAGATTGCTGTTGGCATATATCAACTAAGGGATTGTTCCTATTGTCTATTTCAATGCTATATATATTTTGCTTGTAATCTAGTTGATATATTACATCTATAAGACTAGTAATAATGTAATTGCATTTTGTGTTTATAAATTAAAAAAATGATATAAAAAAAAATTAAAAAAATGATATAGCTTTCGAAATATAAGTACAATTTTCAAAAATTAGTTATTTTATTTTATTGAAATTAGAACTATATTAAGCATTTGTGTGTTTAAATTTTAAGTATTATATTTTCTTTAAGTTTATCACTTTAGCATTAGCGAGTTAAAAATTCTTTTTAAGGACTTGTACTTTTTCTTTTAATTAACGCATAAGCCTATAAGTGGTTTTATCCCAAAAAAAAAGTTGCATAAAAATTAAATTGCAAATGAGCTATTGTAAATGGTATTAAAGTATTTTAAATTTACATATTCCTTGTATATATATAGAATTTCTTATGTATCCAAATTTGATCTTTTTTAAAATGTATCCCATTGTCTTTTGGAAGAAAAGTTGATTATGTGCATTTTAAAAAGGTTAGACATAGAAAACTTAACATAAAAAACAAAACCATTTGATTACCTGATAATCGAAAAAAGTGTTTTCTACAAATATAAATATGTCTATATTAATCACCTGTTAGAATTATATGAGTAATTAATTAGACAAATTCAATCATTTGAATACAAATTAAAGCCCAACGTTGTAATTAATTTTTGTTAGATAGTGTCAACTTACTTTTAAATGTTAGTTTAAATCTAAATTAAAGTTGACAGAAGTTTTGTTATTTTATATGTAAGATAATCAAGGTGGATTTAAAATAAAACAAATAAATTAAGTATCAATAATCCACCTTTGTGTCTTGATGCACCAAAGCAATCAAAAAGTTGAAGAGACAAGAAACAAAACAAATGGATACGAGAAGTTCTAGCAATGAAAAATGATGTGTGTCTGCTTTATTTTCAATGTAAATCTAATTTCATGTATCAAATGTAGAGAAAAGTTTTGACTCGATGTAAGTAGAGTGATCAATGAAATGCAACTACATTTACTAGCTGACGAGTTATACCTCTGATGTTGGTTAAGATTACTGTGCGGGTGTTCCCCACAGTGTTTTAGAATACATTTATTTGATTCAACCATTTTATTCTCTAGTTTCTTGGTGCTTCAAATATGTGGTTTTTATGTTTTAATCCATTTTTTAGGGATGGGCATTAGATTGTTCATACCATAATTATTAGGATTTGAAAGAAACTTTGAATGTAGGAATATTTTGTAAAATACATGGGAAGCAAATAGTTAAATAGACAAGGGAGATGGAACTCAAAAAAGTATATATATATATATATATATATATATATATATATATATATATATATATATATATATATATATATATATATATATATATATATATATATATATATATATATATTAGAGGATATAAACCTATTCTATATATTTAGAAAGTGGATGCAATCTTAGTTACATGTTTTAAAAAGAATCACTTAAATAAATAAATCTTTAATACATGAGTTTTTTGGGAAATGCAACATGATTTTATTTCATGAACAAAGCTAATAGTAATAATTAGTAGGGATAGAACCAATAACTTTATGGATGAGAGATGAGGTTCGACCACTAGGCTAAGGCCTAATTCCAAAGGTGTTCCCAATGTACATATATATATAAGATGGGTGGCATGCAGGCTAATTATATAACATAAGATAAGCACGAGGCCATGCGCGAATCTAAAACATTTATCTTGATAGTGTCCATTGAGATTGATGCTTGAGATCATTAATTAGAAACCAAGAAATATATCAAGCTAAGTGGCCTAGCACCAGCATCACTGGATAATATAACGGGTCCAACTACTTCGACTCAATTAAAAAAAGTTGCAACTGAGCATATAGCACCCGTCACCAAGATCCAATTGAAGACCATAACCCATGAAATTTCTTATTCAGTTGTTTTATTTGATCAATATGTTGATATTATATATGTGTCAAAGTTTTATATAATGTATGTGTGATTGGATTAAATTTAAATTCCAAGACTTTTGAAACTTAAATTTTAATAATATGAGGATATTAATATGTTAAAATGAGATATTATAATTGATTATAATATTTTTAAAAGGAAGGTTAGCCATGAAGGTTAGAGGAAGTTATTCCATATGATAGTTATTCCCTAAAGAGGTGGTTATATGTACTTATATGTTGGAGGCTGACCACCAAAACTCCTCCCTCTGCTACTAATTTGAAAATAGTGACTTTTAAACACTTATAATAACTTTTATTTGTTGTAGAATAAAGTTCTTAAAACATTTAATGATTGAATTTGGAGTGAATTCCAAGTGATGGCTAGCTTGATGGTCACCAAATCATCTTTAGTAAGTTAATCGGTTTTATCATTCCGTGTTTTGTAAAAATATTTTATTTTGAATTTATTTGGCTCTATACCTACACTACAGGAAAAACAATGAAAACCGGCGGTTTTTTCCGGCGGTTAGTGTAAGATTACCGGCGGTTTTACAAAATACCGGCGGTCTAACGGCGGTTTAGTGACCGCCGGTAAAAACGGCGTAGGAAACAAATTCCGACGGCCTTTTACCGGCGGTTTATTTTTTTGCGGCGGTTTTTTCCGGCGGCCCATACCGCCGGTGATAACCGGGAATTTCAACCGTCGGTCTGTCGGCGGTTTGGCCGCCGGTAATGTAACCGCCGGAAAACCGTCGGTCAGAGTACCGGCGGTGTTCCGGCGGTTTAAACCTGGCGTCGTCTGGTTCATTAGACCGCCGGACGGCGCCGTTAGACCGCCGGTAACTTACCGGCGGTTGACGGCGGTTATAGCCGTCGGTATTACCGACGGTTTTAAACCGTCGTGCGTCCATCGTAGAACCGCCGGTGACCGTCGGTAAGCCACCGGTATTAACCGGCGGTTTAATAATAACACCGGCGGCTATATATCTTACCCGTCCGGTATCTATCCGGCGGCCAAACCGCCGGTTAGCCGCCGGAAACCTTACCGTTTAATAATTATGCATTCATCCATTAACTAAACTTTTTAATATAATATCATTTTTAAGAAAAAAAAATCATCCACTTAAGCATCCTCATCTCTACAACACTTAGTAGTATTATGATTTCTTTTAATGGCCAACATTTCCACCACTTCTTTAAGTTTGATGATAACTATCCATGCATTTGAATTCAACCATCCAACTTAATAACTAATAACATCCCCATCTATTTCACCATCACTCAAAACAATAGATTCCAGTATTAAAAACACATGCTCTTATTAATGATTCGATCACTAATATTAAGATATGAGCTTAAGTCTGATCCTTGATATAATTCAACTGAAATAGGAAAACATTTGATCAAACCACCTTCCGAGTTTGATCATTTTAATACAGAGCAATAATACTGCAAACACATATATCAATAAAATTATAATAACTCATATGAGATATAAACATTTTTTATCTAAAAAAAATTCATAAGATCCAAGTAATCCAAGCAAACCTAAACCTATATATGCACCATAACTCTCTCCCACATTTTTAAAGTATAAAACATTAACTAACAAGATAATATCAACAAATAATCAAAGAAAAACCATTAAAATTAACCTTAAAAGAGAAATCGGTTTGTTTGGGGTCGGGAAACGGTCGGCGGTCGGGCGTCGGAGTAAAGGGGTCGGCGGCGGTCGGACTGGGGATGGCGGCGGTCGGACAGGGGTCGGCGGCGGTCGGAATGGGGTCGGAGGCCGGAGTTCCTTCGTCGGGGGCTGATCGGACGAGCGGAGGAGCGATATGAGCGAGCGGCCGAGAGAGAGAAGGAAACAGGGAAAATGAAATGAGCGGAGCGAGGGGGCTCGTATTAGGGCTTTTACCGGCGGTTTTCCGGCGGTTTAAACCGCCGGTAAAAAATCACTTATCACCGTCGACTAAAACCGCCGGAAAACCGACGGTTCACGTCTATATCCGGCGGTTTACCGGCGGTTTATACACCGTCGGTATTACCGACGGTTTATCGTAGCTAAGCCGTCGATTAAGCCGTCGTTATCGTCCGACGGCGTAACCGCCGGTGTAGCCGTCGGTAATACCGACGGCCTCTAAACCGCCGGTTCAAACCGCCGGTTTTCACTGTTTTTCCTGTAGTTATACTCTGTGATAAATTTTTTCCTAAAAAAAAAGATCTACTTAGACCCTCCTATAGTGGTCGGTCAAACCAAGGATGAAATCTCACCTATTGTTACTCTAGTTTGGATTTGGTGACCTTAAACCCTTTCAAAATTTTGTGAAACTCCAAAGCAAAACTTAAGGCATCCTTCTGTCATTCTCCAGCTAATTTTAGAATTTTCTATGATTCTATACTCTTCCACTAAAAGCATAAATCCTAATTAGTCAAATTAGCCAAACTAGATCAGTTTTTCTAAATATGGCAATTTTAAAATTCCAAAAAAAAAAAATCCGAACTTCTCAAAAAGTTATGAAACCTTTTCGATCACAACTAGATCATCTTCTCTAGCTCTCGAAAGTGATTTGAAGGTTTTTGGGCAAGTATTTAGGGAGGTCTAGCCAATTGAAGTTAGTCTAATTATGCTATCTGAAATTTCAGACCCAAACTCTAGGCTGACCCTTTTTACACTCCCAACTTACAATTCACCACCAAATTAAGTCTACCATATTTTTCACTTGCATTAGACGCTTGTAAAATGTTACAACTCAATTTAACCCGCATAACATGGCCTCTCCTACAGGCCACATTAAGATAATTTTTTTTTTTTCAAAGGTTGAAATATATATATCAAATCTTCATTAGGTGGTCAAATTAGGTCAATGCATCTATAAGTTAGGCACACGATCCATTATAGATATATGGTGCGAATAATGCTAGTTATAAATATCAAATCAATATAGATCTAAAGAAATTCATTATAATTCTATTAGCCGAGATGTTGTCAATTGAGCCAAAGCCCTTTGTTAAAGCCAACGTAATAATTATACTTAAAAAAAAATATAAGTTAAAGGTTTAAAGAGAAAATATGGTAGACATGTTACGATCTCTTATTTGTGGTGACAATTATTTCAACAAGGTCAGCATCTTTCATGCTATTTTTCTTAAGTCATGAACCATTTGAAGGCTAAAATGGACTATATTTGAAGTTAAATGTCCTCCTTAAGAAGTTATTGGACAGCACTTAGCTGGTATCGCAGAAATAAAGGATGGGAAGAATAATTCAGGAGAAACTCAACATGATTTTTACTAATCAAGTTAAGAGTATAATGGATGCTTTATGCCGACCAAAAATAATAATAATAAATCCAAGATATAATTAAATTTTCTTAATATATCATAAGGAAACTAAATAGCTATTATTTGAAGGGTTTTAATGGGATATCATGGAGCTATCTTAAGAGAATTCTTCTTTTTTCTATCTAAGAAAATAAAGTAACATATATCTAAGGCAATCCAAATCTATCCTAAATCAATCAACCCCTCAACCCATTTTCATCATGTCCTTGTTGTTTCACTGTTGTGAACAGGTGTTAAACTTATGTAAATAGCTCCTAAGGAAGGATATTGTTAATCTTTTAGTGTCTCCAAAGAGGCATAGGCAACCCTTATGGATTACATAACATGATATGTGTTTTTGTCAGAAAGATTAAGGATATAATTCTGTACAATCAAATTATAGTATAATTTGCAGCAATGATAATTGAATTTAATCATCAATTGATTGAATTTGTGTAAACTTGTGTTATTTTTTTTCTTTAATCAACTTTTCTATTTTTGCTTATTTTTTCTCTCATTACTTGAATTAGGTTTCACTTATTTCCTAATAGAAGGCTTCTAGAAACATAACTAAAGTCCTTGAGAGCCTTATGGATCACATGCATAAGGATAAAAATGACAAAATGATAATTATTCATATTTGCCTCGACTTCTTCATTAATAATGTTAATGTCTAGGGATCATTTAATAAATGTAGAATCAAAATATCCAAATCTCAGTCATCTTTTTTGTTTATTCGCTTGGCTAGCAACCAAGAGAATAAAAAGAGGGGCATTCTTAAGGAAAAAAGAGGAGTTGTTGATTTTAATTCCAACAATGGTTAAACTTCCAACCATAGTAGGGGAAGCTCTCATTTGAACTCTTGCAGTCATCTTCTCTCCATATGTCCAACCCTCATATTCATAGTAGGAGTTCTATTCTCCCTCAATTAATTAGTGAAACAGATAAATTGTTTTGTGCTCTTATTTTAAACTTTATATGGAGTATAATCTCTGCACACCCCTTTTCAAGCGAAGATGGTTACTGTATCTCTATGCAATCATGAATATAGGTAGATCTCATTTAACCAAATAATCTTTTGCTTGCTTTTGGTTGTTTTTTAAAATTAATTTCACTTGGTCACTTATTTTGTGCATTCATTCTTTTTCCCTAATAAGTTGATATATGAAATAAAATAACTTTGATCTTATTTAAATTTTTCTTCAAAAATCTAGTGATCTAAGTAGATAAGTTCATTTTTTGTAAAGTGTGAAGGGAACCATTGATCGATACAAGAAGGCAAACTCTGATAATTCCAACTCTGGATCAATATCTGAAGCAAATTCTCAGGTAAGTTGTTTATGCATGATAATAATACTATAAATTTCTCTATTTTCTTTTTCTTTGCAAGTTTTATAAAAATAATTTAGTTTTATTTATAAGCTTGAGATTGACGAGTAAACATTTTTATTACTCCTGTGTTTGTGCCTGTATGGATAATACAAATGTGAAGAACTTTTTTATGTTAAATTTCAACTTTAAGGCTCGAGACTATAGGCTTTGTTTGAGATGACTTTCTTACTGCTTCTTAAAGCAGCTTTTAGTACAAACTTAAAATTTTTACACTAAAAAGCTGATTTAAGATGTGGTAAGAAAACCGTCCCAAACGAAGTCTAAAAATGGATCAATACTGATAGAAATCGAATGAAGTAGAAACCTTAAAATATAATAATGCCTTTTAAGTTAATTTTTTTGTGAACCAACATTAATGAGTTGATTATAAAATTACCAAAACTGGATTTAATCAAAACATACACACCCTATCAAGGAGCTAATTTATACAACCTTATAATACTTTTAGTAGAGAACATGCATTAAATGAACTGTCATTAATCTATTTTATTTAGCAAATAACTACTTGCAATTGAATAAACATTTAGGCCAAATGAAAGTTTTTGAAATTGCCAATCGATCATTGCTCAACTTTTGTCTGGATATTTCATGATCATGAAACCAGATTTGGTCATCAGTAACTTAGCTAGCCTTCAGTCTACAATTATGTTGATTTTCTTATATAATAGGATTTTATCAAATATATATCACTATTCCATTTAAATATTATATATGTTTGTCAAATTGATGATCTCTAGCTCTGACATTTCTCTATTTCTGAACAAGTATTACCAACAAGAGGCCACAAAACTACGTCAGCAAATCACCAACTTACAAAATTCCAACAGGTAATACAAATATCTGATCAATGATCCTTTTTTTTAACTAAAATTGTAATTTGTATAGAATTTTTAATGCATTTAATTAGGAATTTGCTGGGTGATGCTCTCACCACCATGAGCTTGAGGGACCTGAAACAACTGGAAACAAGATTGGAGAAAGGCATCAACAAAATAAGATCTAAAAAGGTTTAAATTTGATAAATTCTTACAAGCTATTAATTTCAATCTATTTAACCAAATTTGTTATAATTTTCTGGTTGCTTTGCTCATTCAGAATGAACTGTTGCATGCTGAGATTGACTACATGCAGAAAAGAGTAACAACAACAACATAAATTCATTTTAATTGAATATTTTTCTTACTTCATTCAGATTGAATTTATATTTATTTACTATTTTGCAGGAAATGGACCTGCAAACTGACAACATGTACCTGCGTAATAAGGTTGGCCTAAGTGAGTCAGGCTTCGTTTGGGACGGCTTTCTTTCTGCTTCTTAAAGCAACTTTTTAGTCTAAAAATTAAAATTTGTATACTAGGAAGCTACTTTAAAAAGTAGAAAGAAAGCCGTCCCAAACAAAACCTCAGTCTTTAAATTCTCACACCATAAATTATTTTCAATGTAGTAACTATTCAATAAATTAATTAATTAATAAAATATCTCTTACTCTCACAAAATCAACACATTTGTCTGTGGTATACTGTATGTTATTGAAAAATATCAACTTTATATAATTTTTTTTCTAAAAATAACTGTGAATATATTTTGAAGATATCTGATAATGAAAGAGCACAGCAGCATCAGCATATGAATATATTGCCATCAACAAGCGCAGAATATGAAGTTATGCCTCCATTTGATTCCAGAAGCTTTCTGCAAGTTAATCTGTTGGATCCCAATGATCATTATGCTCACCAGCAACAAACAGCTCTGCAACTTGGGTACACATTGATAAATATTTTGATGTTTATAAGGAATATATCTACATAATTTGATCCAGCAGTTATATATTCTTTGAAAACAAAATTTTCAGGTAATGGAGAATTGCTGCAATGATAGCTTGGAGATGCTAGCTGAGTTTCTCAAGTATCAGAAGAAAATATATTTGGTATGTTTTGTAAGGAAAGTCTGGATGCAAAGCTTAAGAGTTGGTGATGGTTGTGCAATAGACTTTTCTCTATATTATTTTATGGAACTGGTGTCATAGGCTTGTTCAATGTTGAGACTTTATAAGATATTATATGTAGGAGTATCATAATCTTATTTGATGGTTTTTCAATAGTTCATATGAGCAGTAGCTGATAAGAGAAGGATGGAGGATAGGATTGTCTTCCTTGATTTGGAATTTATCAAAATATAATTATATAATTATTTATAGTATGAAAACTTCATTTATACTTTATTTTGTAGCTATATATATAATACAAAAATTTCTTCCTCTTAAATTTGGTATATAATCATTTACAAAGCTCAAGCCAATAATGAATTCCAGGCATAAATCTTAAATCATGAAAGAGGAAGCTTTGAGGATTGATTTTGTTATGGTAAATACTATGCATTTTTATATGCTAATGTTATCAAACAAAAGAGGTAAAAATTAAGTTTTAATATTTTGATCAATGTTTAATTATGATGGATTTTGAAATCTTCGGATTTATTTTGAGATGAGTGCAATATATGAATAATCAATATATTATACTTATCTCAAGACAAATCTAATTATTTTCCTCCCAATTAGGATCTGAATTCAATGCATCAATCATTTTATAAAGATCAAATTAATTTATAACTTTTTTTTTGTGGATAAAATTGACGGAGGGACCTATGTGTTAATATAAAAAAATATTTACAAGTACTTAAAGGATATCTAGGGCCACTAAAGTTCAAATAGTTAGATCCAAAGCAAAAAAAATGAAACTAATTAAATGCTTAAGATCCCTACTAAAATACAATTAAAGAAGAAAGAATATTCTATGAGAAAGCAATGAGCCACCATTCAAAAAGGAGCCAAAAGCCAAAACAACCAGACAAGAACAGAGCATTAGTAGAAGCAAACCACCAACACCAGTCCATTCGACCAAAATCCAAAGGCATAGTCCATGAACCATACCTGTAAGAAAAATAAAATGAAACAAACTTCCAAACATAATCAGAAAAGCACATTCCCCAAAAAGAAAAAAATACACCACCAAAACAGAAGCTGATCAATAACCAGATGACCAGCAAACACAAATAACCAGCCAGAGAACAACCAGATAAGTCCACCACAAAAAAAAAAACCCAAAAACACTTGCTAAAAAAACCCCATACCATAAGGCCAAAGCACTAGAGGAACAAAACATTGCCCCAACACCAATAGCAGAACTAATCCAAAGACTGATTAGAATGAGCATAGATCTAGTAGTTCTGCCAACAATTTTTTTTTCTGTTAAAACCCACGGAGGGGTGTACACGTTTATAATAAAAAACGATTACAAAATCATTAAGGGAGACCATCAGCTCGCTACTTCTCAAACGAGCTATAGAATAAAACAAAAGAAAACCTAAGAGCTGATTTTTTCCACTAAGCCAGATTAAAAAAAGACCTAATAACATGCTAAAGATGTTAAGCCAAGCCTCCAAAAAAGAAAGATCAAGATATATGAACTTGAAGCACAATCTTCCTGCAAAAATCCACTACGGGAAAACACGCGATTACCGTCGGAATACTACGGGATTTTTTCGCGCCGGCATTGATGGCGCAGGTTCTGGCGGAATGATGCGACGTAAAGTTTACGGCGTTATTTCCGGCGGAACTAACGCCGGAAATTTACCAGCGTCCATTGCGCCGGAAATAACGCCGGTGAAAAGTGCTCTGGATTATTTCCGGCGCAGATTACGGCGGAAACGTTCATGCGCTCGTTACCGGCGGATTATGCGCCGGCTTATTTAAACTCAACGAAAACGTTCCGGCGCATTGTCCGACGGTAACATTACCGGCGGACGTTCCGCTGGAAAATCCGCCGCTAAAAGCCCTAAAATGCGAATCGGAGCCCTCTGGGCCGTCATTCTTTTCGCTACTCTCTCTCACCTCGCCTCCTTCGCCCGTCGCCCTCTGTCGCCGTTCGTCGCTCGCCGTGGATTGACGTCACCGACGGTCACCGAACTTCGCCGCCGACGGTCACCGGACTTCGCCGAGCATCTCCCTCTCTCCTGGTCGCGCGCCGCCGAGCATCCCCCTCTCTCAATCGGTATTGCATTTTTTTTTTTTGCTATCTTTTTTGCTTTAGTCATGGATGTTATCACTAGAAATTTGCTAGAGGATATACCTTGGTGCATGCTTTTTGTTGATGATATTCTTCTTGTTGATAAGACTAGAGAGGGAGTTGAAGGTAAATTTGAAAAATCTTTTTGCTTTAGTAATGGATGTTATCACTAGACATTTACTATAGGATATATACCTTGGTGCATGCTTTTTGTTGATGATATTCTTTTTGTTGATAAGACTAGAGAGAGTTGAAGGTAAGCTTAAGTCCATATCTTTTTGCTTTAGTCATGGATGTTATCACTAGACATTTGCTAGAGGATATACCTTGGTGCATGCTTTTGGTTAATGATATTCTTCTTTTTGCTGGTGCCCCTCCTACTTATCCATTTCCACCATATGCTCCACCATACTATCCCCCACCACCCCATCAGCCTGCTACAACTGGACCTTCGACAGCAGCTGCAGCAGAGTAGCAGACAGATGGTAGAATGTTGATAGCACCTGAGGGTGACACGTACGTATAGTAACTTTTATTTAAACTAACTAATTGTTTTATTTTATATTTTATATTTATTTAACATAACTTTATTTTTGTAGGTTCTATCCATCAAAACAACCAACACATAAAATAGGGGACATCATACGGAGCAGGTTTGACGCTCCTTATGTTTCTTGGAAGAAAGTCCCAAAAGAAGTCCGGGAGATATGGTTTAGAGAGTTTGAGGTATTTCTGTGTTTTAGTTTTTATGTTAAATGATTTATTCTTTCTAACTTAAGGTAAATTGCTTGTTTTTTTATTGCAGAAAGAGTTTTGTTGGCTGCCCCAACACAATGACAGGATTAGAAAGAATTTTGAGAAGCGTGGCTCTACTCGGATACGCGACATGTTCACAGATGTTAGAAAGGTTGGGAAGCGACCATTGTGGATTGGAGAGGAGATATGGGCTGAGTTGAATGCAGCTTGGGGCAGCGAAGAGTACACTAGGAGGAGGGATCAAAATAGACAGAACAGAGCTTCTAATGTTGGGGGCTTAGGTAGTGCACTTCATACATGAGGCTTCGTTCCACATACTGAGCACAGGTGTCGTTTGGTAATGAATTTTAATTATTTTTTAAAATTGTTCTTTAATAATTAGTATTAATAAAACTCTCTTAATTGTAACAGAAAGTGTCACTTGGTAGAGAACCAACTCCTGTGGAATTGCATAGTCGCACTCATAAGCGACAGGAGGATCAACAATGGATTGATGAGAGAGCAAGGAAGGCCCATGTAAGTATATTTTTATAAATATTTGATATTTTATAAGTTTTAGTTTAATTATATATATACTTATATTCAATTTTCACAGGAGGAATATACACTGATTCGAGAGACTCATGCCGCATCAGGTGAGGGCTCTTCTGGCAGCTCTGTGGAGTATTCTGAGTATCGCATGTGGTCGCAGGCCGTCGGAGGAATGCAGCATGGTAGAGTATATGGCTTAGGTGCGCAAGCTCAGGCATACGAGGGGATGACCTCCTCTACTGCATCCAGCTTCGCATCCAGTTCGCATGAGTCCTTACAAGCTCAACAAATAATTGCCCTTAAAGTTGAGCTAGAACAAGTAAGGAAATCACAAGTTGATTGGCAAGCTCAGCTGCAAGCACAGGTTCAAGCACAGGTGCAAACAAGTACGGAGCAACACAATCAGTTGCTGGATGAAATGCGCAAGATGAGGGAGCAACTGAGTGGAAAAGATGTAGCTCCACCTGAGGAGGAGTCCACGGAGTCAGAGTAGTGTAATTTAGTTGAAATGAACTTGTATTTTTATGTGAACATATGTTATTGGACAATTACTTTTAATATGATGTTATCAGTTGATTTTTAGTACTAAACTGTTGTGAAACTGTTATAAATTATTGTGAAGTTGTGGAACTGTTGTGAACCTGTTGTGGAACTTGTATGTGTTAGAATTGATAGGTTTGCAGGTGTGGAAATGAGATTGTTGGCTGGGAAGGCAATTTTTTTTTGTCAATGCTACAGGTTTCCGGCGGATTATGCGTCGGTAATCCGCCGAAAAAGACGATACAACGAAATGTATCGAGCGTACTTACCGGCAATTATGATCCGTCGGAAACTACCGTCGCAAGTCCGGCGGATATTCCGCCGTTAATTACAGGCGCAACAATTGCGTCATAAACCAAGCGTGGAATTTCGATGACGCAACTCCGGCGCCTTATCCGCCTTTGATTACCGTCGCATGATACGACGGTAATTACAGGCGCATAAGGCGCCGGAATTCTCCCATTTTTCACGTCGGCAAACAAAACGTTTAATGCGCCGGTAGTGCGTCGGAAACTGTGCCGGAACTATTTCCGGCGCAACATATGCGTCGGAAAAAAATTATCGACGCACCCGAAAGTGGCGGAGAGCTTTGCGCCGGAACATGCGCCGGAAACTAACGGTTCCGTCGGATTTTACATTAGTTCCGGCGGATTCTGTCCGCCGGTAATAACAGGTTTTCCTGTAGTGATCATTGAATCGAAGACAGCCATGAACCAATCCACCTGAAAATAAAAGAGGCTGCAACACAAAAAATTATAGCATAAAAGAGCATATATGTGATATAAATAAGAGCCAAAACCTAACTCAATAAGGTAGTAAATATAAAAATGACTGTAAGTAAAAAGAAGCTGCCAGGAAATAGAACCACTAATATGATGAATACTAAAAGATCTTAGGTAAGAATTAAACTAGAAAACATCACCCAGGTGTTCCACACGCCACTCAATCCTACCAACAGGAATAAGCATAAACACCCAACAATAACTGGACACAGCAGAACACCCCAAATCCTCCAAGTTAACCCCAACCATCAGGCCATGAAATAACCATAAGGCAACCCAGCCAAGAAATCCAACACCATAGTAGTAACAAGGGAACCCCAAAGCCCCAAAACACGGCTCTGGATACCCTGTAACGAGCCCACAAAATAGCTGCACCAAGCAACCCGACAATACACTACAGGAAAATCACCCAAAACCGGCGGTTTTTTCCAGCGGCTTTGATGGTAAAACCGGCGGTTTTCAAAACCACCGGCGGTTCTCAAACCGCCGGAAAAAATGGCGTAGGAAACATTTTGCCGGCGGTTTTTGCCGACGGTCTTCCGGCGGCTTATACCACTGGTTATTACACAGGTTTGTACCGGAGGTGTTCCGGCAGTTGCGCCGTCGGTAAACACCGATAATTTTACCGACGGCTCACCGGCGGTCCCTTCACCGATGGCTGGCCGGCGGTTACAGCGGTCGGCGTGCGTTAGATCAACCGCCGGCAAGCATCAGTACATCGTCGGTACGACACCGGCGGTTACCCGGCGGCTTGGCCGACGGTCTTACCGGCGGTCTAGACCGCAGGCCTTTCACCGGATGACCGACGGGTGCTGTCTGTAGATCGCCGGTATATTACCGACGGTTAAAAGAAATTACCGGCGGCGTCAATCAGTCGTCCGGTATCGTCATTTCTGGCGGCTAAGCTGCCGATTAGCTGCCGGAAACCTGTAGCACCTGAAAAAAAAAATTGACAGCTTCCCTTCTATTTGAGGGAGGTTCACCCTAAATTCTAAACCTGCACATAAAGCAATATATAACACCAAGTTTTGGGCAACACGCTGCTATATTCAATCAACCATCACAAATATATACATAAGCACAACCAAACAAAATAATAAATGTAAAAAAAGTTAATATGTTCAACCATCAAACATAAGTTCACAAGTTCACAAGTTTACAAGTTCATAATAAACATAAAAAAGTTCTACTCCTCAGCTGTATCCTCGCTGTCTCGAGATGCTTGTCGTTGTCTCGAGATGCTTATTGCAACCGCCGTTATTACCGGCGGCCATATAACCGCTGGTCAAGGCCGCCGGTATTGGGTGTTTTTCCTGTAGTGGCGGCACAAAAAAATGACAGGATAATGATGGACTTGCTCAATGTAGAGAGAAGTGAAAACAAAAATCCCACCACATAATAGGATTCCACATTTAAAACAGGAAAGAAAAGCTTTAAACATCATAGACATAACACCAAACACACTAACACAGTTAAAATAGCACAACATAAGGACCACCCAAAGCTTTAAGCAAACTAGACTCGCCTTAATAAACAACACCATACACACCAATACACTTAAAAGCACCCAGCAAAAAAAATCCATAAAACAGGGCACAAACCACATTAACGGATAAGCAATGAGCCCAAGGAAGACAACAAAATATAAAACATCAACATCAACACCCGAAGCTTAAAGCAACAACACTACGAAATCCTCAAACCTTCCCATATATAAAAATGAACAATACGAACACCAACATAAATAAGTAGCACCAGAGAGACCAATTAAATCAGATAAGAAATCTAGGAAAAAAATAAATACATAAGGCATCCTATAAAGATAAGCCAAAAATGAAATAAGAACTGCAAACCAGACGCCTGAGAACCAAAGCCAATAAAGCCAACTTGTAAACAAAGCACCCCAGACCAACAACTAGAAGACAACAAGCTAACACAAACCAACATAAAAAATCAACAAAAAATACTAAACAACACCTTAGCCATAAAGAATCAAAGGCAGAAAACCAAATAACAAATCAGATGGATGAAAAACCACAAAAAAACATAAACAATAGAAAGGATCAAGCATTTCAAATATAAGGCAGACCAGACTTATCCAAATTAATTAAGCTTTCACCATGTGTAGTAAATTCATAGCATTAAAGTCCTGATAAGCAATGAGATGAAAACCAAATTTAACCAACCAATATGCATAATGATTAGCTTCCCATTGACTATGAGATCGAATAGTAATTCAAATTGTTGAGGAATTGCTTAATTTTTCTAATAAGATAAAAATTCTTAGGGCTACCAAAGCAGGGGCGCCAGAACTGGCTTCAATTTTGAGGGGGCACTACAGGAAAAACAATATTTTCCGGCGGACATTTTCGTCGGAAAAATGGCCAAAATCCGTTAGAAAATAGCATTTCCGGCGGAAATTTTTGCGCCGGTTTCACGCGCATCGTAAAAGGACTTCCGGCGCAAAATAATGCGTCGGAAATATTTCCGGCGCATTTCTGACAAAATTTCCGCTGGAAAAATATTTCCGTCGAAATTTTTATACGCCAGAAATTTTATGCAAAAAAAAAAATCAATTACACAACAGCTGCAGCTGCCTCCTTAATGCGCGCTCCACCACAGGCCCCAGCCCGCCAGACGCGACCAGACCGACTGCAAGCCGGTCCAACCAGCCCAGACCCGCCTGCCTGCCCGCGGACAAGCCCATGTGCTTAGCGAGATTCGAACCCCGCCACCCCCTACCCTCCTTCAACCCTTCTACCATCTAGTCATGAAACCAAAACCTGTTAACAATGTTACTTTTTTTTTTATTTAACCTATTCGAGACGTCATTTTTAAAATTTGTTAATTGAATTTAACAAAAAACTTAAAAATTAATTAAATTAAAATAAAAAATATTTAATTTTAAAATAATTAAATTAAAATTGTTACGGGCAGAAATAAAAAATATTAACTTAATTAATTCAATAATTAACTTAAATTTAAAAATAAAAATTAAAAATTCAATAACTTAATTAATACCGGCAGAAATAAAAAAATTAAAATTAATTAACTTAATTAATTCAATAATTTAAGTTATATTTTAAAATAAAAATAATTAATTTTTATTCCGTCGGGAATCCGCCGGAAATGACTTTGAAAAAAATCCGTCGGAAAATCAATAAAAAATTATGTCGGAAATTTGGTGAAAAAAATCCGTCGGAATGCCGCCGAAAAATCCGCCGGAATTTGAGATGAATTTATTTCCGCCGGAAAATCTGTCGGAAATGAGCTGTTTTCCTGTAGTGGGGGGGGAATACAGCACAAAAATAATTAAATATTAAAAAAATAATATTATATATCTATATATTATTAAAAGTTAAAAAAAAAAATAAACAAGAAAAATAAAGAAAAAATGGTGTAATTAAACTGTCATGAAAAACATGAAAGAGAATATTAGAACAAAATGTGAAGAAATATATAAATATTTTAGGGCAAGTTAGGACAAAAGAGTTTTTTAGGGGGGGGGGGGAATTAATTTTTTAGGAGAGGCAAAATTTTTTTTTTACTCTCCTAAATTTTTTTTTTTACTCTTCTAAAAGAAATTTTTTTTTTTTTTAGGTGGGGGCAATTGCCCCCCCTAATAGCCAAATGGTTCCACCATTGTACCAAAGACAACATCAGTAAGGATATGGATAATAAGAATAGCATCCACCTCAATCTAGACATTCACAACCCCTAATATATGGCATAGATCTAATCCATAATACAAGGCCATGAGCTCAGCAGTAATAGCATTACATAAATTTAAAGGACCAATAAAATCAGCTATAACAATATTACCTTTGTTCCTAATAATACCTCCAGCACTAGCACAACTGGCACCAAGAGACCCATCGGAATTTAATTTACAATAAGGCATTAAAGGTTTAACCTTCCTCACAATTCTATCAAACCTATCAAAAACTCTGGAGACGTTATAAATACCCAAATCAATGACAATAGCAGAACACTTGTTAAAGTTAGTAACCGAGATAAGATTCACATAGTATAACTGCAAGATTTTACTTCTCACTTTGGTAATGATGCGACTGACCTCCATCTTAATATTATTATGCTTAGAATTATTTCTAGCAATACAAAGGAACTACAAAATAAGGATTGGCAATAACTTTAAAATATGGCCTTTAATGGGAGTACACCAATACCGTAAAATAAAAGACACATTAATATTGCTATTAAAATCACCCTAGCTAGCCAAATCAAAAAAACAACTCCAAATGTTTTGGGCAATATCCCCATTAACAAAAACATGATTGATAGTTTCGATATTAGAGCAACATTGACATTTCGATGGCATGTTAAAACCTTTTTCTATTATCAACTCATCAACGAGAAGAAAATCATGAAAACATCGCCAAACAAGAATAGAATATGATAGAGGAATGTTCTTTAGCCAAATAGAAGAATAAATTAGAGATCTTTCATAATTATCTCTAAAAGTATTCCACACTTTCCTTAAAAGGAAATCACCCAAACAAGATAACTAGAAAAGAATCTTATCCTCATCATGCATATGTAAAAGAATTATTATAATAATATCAACTAAAATATGAGGAATAACATCCAATAATTTTTTAACACCAATTCTCATCCTCAATAAATTAATTATTAACCTTAATATCACTACAGGAAAAACCCTGATTTCTGGTGAAATTATCAGCGGAAATAAATCCATCAGAAATCCCAACAGATTTTTCGATGAATTTTCCGTAAAATATTTTGAGCTGATTTTTCGACAGATTTTTGACGGATATTTTGGAGGTATTTCTAACAGATTTTCTGTCATTTTTTCCGACGACTTTTCGATAGAATTTCAAATTTTTTAGAAAATGACAATTAGAAATATTTAAAATTATTCATTTTATTAAATTAAATTGAAATTTATTAAAATAAAAAATATTTAAAAGTTTAATAATTTATTGTTAAATTAAATATAATAATTATTTTGATCTTAAAAAAACTCTTTTTTAAATATAGTAATTATTTTAAATAAAATATAAATTAAATTAAACTCAAATTTTATAAATTAATTTAATTATTTTAATTTTTATGAATTTTTTATTTTAAATAAAATATAAACTAAGCTTTTAAATATTTTAAATAAATTATATTAATTATTTTGATCTTAATACATATTAATTATTTAAAATAAGATATTACGTCTTTTATAATATAAATAAAAAACAAGTCATCGCCTTATACCATTTTCGAGAGGCAGCATAGTGGTCTGGCGTGCAGCATGAGAGCCCAAGGGGTAGGGGTTCGAATCCCACCAGAGGAAGATCACGTGGCGTGCGGGTCTCGCAAGCCGGGTCAGTAGCGGGTTGGCGGGCCAGGGGTGAAACATGGGCACCAGCGGGTGAGCCAGGAGCGGTCAAGCGGATCAAGGTGCTCTGCCGGGCGGGGCAGGCCCATGGGGCGGGTGACTGGCAAGCCCGCAGGTGGGGTGGTTGGCAGGCCCGTGGGTGAGCCCAGCTGGGCTGGTAGATAGATGGCTTCAAGGACTGTGGTTGGACGGTTTCTTAATTTTTTTTTTTCATTTTTTTTATTTTTCCGGCAGAGTTTATTTCCGCCGAAAATATTTCTGATGGTTTTTTCACCATAATTTTGCCAGAAATTCTTCCATCGAATTATTTTGCGACGGTAATATGTTTTTGACGTGCATTTTATCGTTGACTAATTTCTCACCAGAAATGCTTATTTCCAACAGATTTTGGGCATTTTCAGGCAAATTTTGTCTACTGATAAAACGCATTTTTCCTGTAGTGTATTGTCAAGAGTGTGAGTATTAAGAAAACTATCAATAGAATAAGGCCCAAGCCAATTGTCTTGCCAAAAGAGAACATCACATTGGCCCCTGCCCCATTGAATATATTGCTTAGCCTCCCATTTGATATGACAAAGCATTTTCCAAATTAGAGAATTAGAACTCTTATAACCACATAATAGAGGGTGAAGATACTTGCAATATTTAACTCTCATAAACTTAGCCCATAAGCTTTTATTAGATCTAATTTTATTTTTGCAACCCAAACCCCCTTCCTCAAAGACACCATAAATATTTTTTCAAGAGGCCCAAAAAAAGCTAGAGGTGATGTTATTCGAACCCCAAAAGAACTTATTAAGAATTATTTCCATTATAAGATAAGTAGTCATAGTAGGTCGAATAGTATGGAAAATAAAAATAGGGACTTAATGCAAAACATTTTTAATCAAAACTAGCCTACCACCAAAAGACAGGAAGTTAAAAGAGCACGCATAAAATTTCTTTTGAATAGTAGTAAAAATGTCTTCAAACAAGTGAGTTTTTTCCTACCTTTGAAAGAGAGGATCCCATGTACTTAATTGGCAAAGACTTAGAATTAAACCGCATAATCTTTGAATAACAAAAAATCTAGACTAATTCCTAGAATTGGTCGCAATAAAATCGCTCTTGTCTTTGTTAATAGACAACCCACTAAGTTTTTTGGAACTGAGAAAGAAATCTACACAAGATCTTGAAGTTATTGATAGAACCATTATAAAAGATAATAAAATCATCAGCAAAGCTGAGGTGAGTCATAGGGATACCACCTGTAGTATGATAAAGAAGCTTAGGATACCTTTATGCAAATCCTTCAAGCCCCTAGAAAGATATCACTACAGAAAAATCATCCATTACCGACAGGTTTTATGAAAATATACTTCATGGCAATAATAAAGAGTATGAGAAATTAGGTCACCATGATGAAGGTCATGAGAATATTTAAAAACCCATGATTCCTCCCATTAATAATCACTAAAAAAAATCAATGTTATTCTTAATAAGTAAAATAAAGAAGAACTAAAACTAAATAAAAACAAAACTTTATATAAAAACTTCCAATTGAGATTATCATATGGATTTGCTGATATCAAGTTTCAAAATAATATTCTACACCCCCTCGGCGTCACTTAGCATTAATACCATGTGTGATTTCTTGAGCTAAGAGGATATTATCGAAGATGCTACGATCCTTCACAAAACCTGTTTGATTATAGGAGATAATTCTATGAAGAATATAAACCAATCTACCTAAAATAATTTTAGAGTTTAACTTTTTGAGGAAAAAAAAAGAGCAAAAGCTGATAGGTCTAAAATTATTCCATTGATTAGCATCCTCCTTTTTATAAATTATAATAATGTTAGAGGAAGAAAAAAAACTTTGGATAAGAATTTCCATCAAAGAAATCTTTCACAGCCTCTATCACACTCCCTTTAATAATATCCCAAGCTTCTTGAAAAAATTTAGTGATATAACCATTCGGGTCAGCTACAGAATTCTCATTCATATATTTGATAGAATTCCAAATCTCCATCTTAGAGGGAGGAAAAATAAGTAATTGGTTATTATCCTCACTAATAATGTGAAGATCGAATAATTGAGGGATTATTAATGGGAATAGTATTAACATTATTATTAAAAATCTTTTTAAAATGCTCAAAACCAGATTTAAAAATCAAATCATCATACTCATAATAGGTACCATCAACATTAGTAATTTTATGAATATGGTTCAGAACTCTTTTCTTATTAATTAACCATAGCATGAAAAAATTTAGTGTTCCTATCAACCTCAAGAATAAGCCTGGAAGGAGCTTTTTGCCTCCATAAAATTTCCTCCTACTCTTGTAATTGAAAGAGATCCACTCTAGCTTTATTGAGACTAATGAGGTTGTCATTAGTAGGATCATCCAAGTAAACTTTATCCAAATCAATAACTTTATTTTCAACTTCCTTAATGTTGGAAAATATATTTTTAAAAACATATTTGTTCCATCATCTTAGCTTCTACTTCATCCTGGTCAACTTAGACCAAAATCTAGCCATACCCATAATGTTATTATCAGGGGTGATAAGAGCATGCCAATTGCTATGAATCATATCCAAAAAAAACTGTTATATAATAACCACATGTTTTGAAATTTGAAAGCAGAAGGAACAAAAGAACTGCTAGCATTAATACTTAAAAGCAAAGGCATATGATCAGAATTAGTTCTGCTTAAATATTTCTCATGAGTTATAAAAAAATCAGCAATCCAAAATTGTATTAAAAAGAATCATATCAAGTCTTTGCCACATAGTGTCTCTATTCCAAGTAAAGTCACCACTCAATAACCAATGTCAAGCAGATTATAGTCAGTGATCATAGAATTAAAATCATTCATGTTGACTGGGGGGGGGGGGGGGGGGGTTCCCCAATTCTCTTAGAAGCATTATAGATAATATTAAAATCATCACCCACACACCAAGGGCCATTAGAACTAAGAGCAAAATCAGATAATTGCTCCTAAAGAGGTAAACGATCCAACCTAGAGCAATCAACATAAACAAAAGAGGCATTATATTTGGTATTAAAGAAACTAATTTGAGAATGAACAACCTGAGGAAAATTAGAAATAATATTCACAGTAACAAAATTCTTCCACTTAATCCAAATTTTGTTAGATCAACTAGCAAACTTCATAGAAAAACTCAAGCGAGAAGAGCAGTAATATCTAAATTGTCAGTCGAAAATAAAAGGCTCGATTAAAACCAGTAAATGAATATTATGAACTTTGCACAAATTTATAAATAACTTTGTAGTCCACCCCTCCAATATCCCTTACATTCCAAATAAGAGCTTCAACCATTAAAATCTTTTGAAAAAGTTTGAGCTCTAGTAGAACGAGGCATAGAGGATAAATGGACTTTAGTATGTTTGCCTTTATTTTTCCCCCACCTTAGAAAAGCCATCATCATCATTAACTTTAGAAACACTATCCTTAAGAAGAAGAAGTGGATTCAACATTAACAACCACACATTTATGGTTCACATCAATTTGACCCAATTTGGATTTAGGAAGAATCTCCCCCTCTTCAAAATCATCATTAGACAAATCCCCAACCTCCAATAAAGCGCCTTCTTTTTCAACTTCTTTATTAACATTAATTGGTAAAGAGTGGGTGGTTGAGGATTTCGATCATTAATGTTTTGAAACATAGAGTTAATCAAGACATAAAACTGGGTAAGATTCAATATATAATGTTTGACTCTCTATGGTGGAAATTTTCATCAAACCAACAAAGTTTATTGAAATTTTATGTAATGGGTACTCATCATAACTTGACAACCTTAATCCATCTATGTTTGCATTTACATTGTCATTCAAATATGATTATTTAATGTTCATATTTTACAATCTATGAAGTTTTTTATCTACATTGATTCATCTTGAAATTATTAGATCTAACTAACCTATCCATAAGCTGTGTTAGTCTCTGTGATCCAGGTCCTGGCTCAAGCCTCATCTCATCTCCGATATCCGAGCACCGTGGCTCGCCGGAGCACCACCCACCAGGCACAATGCCCTCTTCGCCTCGGCGGCCCAGGAACTCTTCATCAATCTTGTGGAGAACGGAATCATTCATTTTGAATTTTCGAGCGAAGGGGGCTTTACTACTAATCATTCTTTCGAGGTCAGGAAGACCAAGGATGTGTGGGTGTTGCTGGGGAGGATAGTCCCATGAAATGTAGTGAAGGTCATGATTGATGACTGTGTTATTGAATTCTGGTACGTTGCATATTACTGTCTGGAAGTAACTTTCAGATGAGGAGATGAAGTTGGTGTAGTACATTAATAGGGTTCTTGGTAGATTGTCCCAACCATAGATGCAGAATTCAACAAAATCCCTTGATAGAGCCATCCATGCCGAGCCTACATAATTTGATCAATCTCTTTTATTTTGTTCTAAAGAATAAATATATTGAATTGAGTTCTGTAAAGAAAGACAGTGATTTTGAGCTACTATTAATACAAATCAAACACAAAATTTGACAGCAAATTAAGGCTTCGTTTGGGACGGCTTTCTTACTTCTTCTTAGAACAGTTTTATAGTGCAACTAAAAAATTGCTCTAAGAAGCATTAAGATGGCCGTCCCAACCGAAGCCTATATAGCCTCTTAATTAATACAAATCCATTAGTACTGAAACCATTACCTGTAAAAAGCTTAAATGCGTTGGGCGATTCTCTCCTTGGTGACAGCCAAAACACATTAGATTTGCTCTTCATATAAAGCCCTGGATCTACGATCAATGGCTTTGCCCTCTGATCTCTAATTTTCAATAAATAAAACCAATTTTCATCTCATCACCTCACATATTCTACTAAGTAAAAACAAAAAGAAAACAAAAGAAATTCATGTAACTCACTCCTTCCATCCCAATCTGCTTGTATGCTCAATAAAATTCAAATTTCTTGGCAGCTTTGAGAATGTAAAGAGAAGATCTGAACATAACAATACAAGCTTTAAGTTATATCAATTAATAATAATAATAATAATTTAATATTTTCATTAAAAAATAATAATAATAAACTCACCATCTTGAGTTACAAGAGGGTAATCTGAAGCACTGAGGTTGATGAACCAATCCCAGTGCTTCTTCTTCTTAAGAAGAATGGCACAGGCATGGAGGGTGGTGGCCATCATTGTTGGACCTCTATAGGTCACCATGTTCGCCTTTTTAATCACATGAACATTTTCCACCTTCACAAATTAAAATCATTCATTATTAAGTTGTTCAATCTAGGCGTGTAAGTGAGTCCAACTGACTCGTGAGTCAGCTCGGACTCGACTTGCTAAAAGGCTCATAAGCCGAGTTCAATGAACTAACAAGCCGAGCTCAATGAGCTAACAATTCTTTATTATTTTTCTTTTAATTTATATTTTTTTACAATTTTATTAAAAGAATGCTGAATCATAATCATTTTCTCTCTTCCATAATTAAAAAGTATGCTCAAACACGTAGAATAAAGCTCAAGCTCGAGCTCGAAGTCAACTAATTAATCAAGCTCAAGCCAGAAGTGACCCGTAGCTCGACTCGTTTACACCCCAACTCCACTCTAATTAATACTCCACGAATAAATGACACTCGTAAACTCAATCCCTAATGAAGGTCAAATTATTCTGTGCGGACACCGAACGTCATCCAGAGACCAACCAGAATGCGTCACCCCTGTTAGGTACCGCGGCTCGGTACCACACTCAGTACCGCACTCGGTACTGGTAATGATGCGCATTCTAATTGGTGTTTGGACAATGAACTGTATTCGACGTTCGCACAGAATAATTTCCCCTAAAGAAGAGAGATTATAGCTGTTAAGAGAATTATATGATATATTAGAGTTCTAAAACTACAAAATCATTATCACCTTGGCGAAGAGGGAATGGTTGGCGACCCGAGCAACAAGTTCCCTCCTTTCTGCTGCAGATGACTCGAGGTCTAGGTGCACCACGTAGAGGTTGTGAGGATGATAGAGTGCATGGAGGGTTCTCCACAATTGGTTGAGGTTGCCTTTGGAGCCAGAGATCAGGTAGGCAAGACGAGGGACATTGGTAGCCGGAGCCGGTGAGAGCTTGGATTCTAAAACAATGGCCGAACGATCGCCGGAGAATTTTGAGGGGAGAAAAGAGAGAACGGAATCAATGGTGGAGACAGAGGAGAGGAGGCCCATGTTAAGGGAGGTGACAAGGAAGACTGCAAAGAAGGAGATTAGGAAGAGAGGAAGTGCCCACTTCTTCTCCATGCCTGAAGGTAAGAGTGAGACTACTCTTCCTTTCTTGAACTCCATAAAAATCTAAACTTTTTTGTTTCTCATAATGGTTTCATCTCTCTTTTTAATGGCTAAGACGAGAATGGAGATTGGAACTTTTATTGTTTGTGGAGAAAAAAATGGTGAAGGTGATAAATGATTGAAGGACAAAATAGAACTTCAAATCTTCAATGAGCAAGAAGAGGAAAGTGGGGTACAATCCTCCTGCCTGAAATTTATTACGCGCGGGTCCGAATTTGTTCGAAGACTGATAAAAATGCGTCACGTCCCTCCAAAAAATGTATGGCGCTCGGTACTCGGTACCGCTCAGTACTCTAGCATGGAACCGAATGTGTCCAGTGTCCGCACAGAATAATCGCCCCTTCTTTTTCTTTTGGGACGGCTTTAGTATCAAAATTTTTTAAACTAAAAATTTTTATACTATAAATCAATAAGAAAGCTATCACAATCGAAGTCTAGGGCTTAGTTTGAGGCATCTTTCTTATTGCCTTCTAAAACAATTTTTTTTAATACAAAAAGTTTTAGTTCAAAAAATTTTATTTTTAAAAAATTATTTTAAAAAGCAATAAGTAGGATGACTTTTTTACTACTTTTTAAAGCATCTTGTTAGTACCAAAACTAAAAAATTTGTGTTAGAAAGCTGCTTTAAGAAGCAGCAAGAAAGTCATCCCAAACAAAACTTACCTCTTCATTAGGCGCAACTTTTAATTGCATTGTTTTTCAAATTGCAATCATAATTTTTATTTGAGCACTGATTTTCTACTACTTCCATTAAATTTGTTTTGGATAGTTGATTTTTATAGCAACTTTTAAAAAAAAAACTTATTTCTCTACGTCAACTTTATAACCAACTTTATAAAAAATTATAGTTGTCCCAAACAGAGTCTAACGACCTATTTGAGACAGCTTTCTTTCTGCTTTACTTTACATACAGCAAACACAATTTCGCTTGGGTACTACTTCCTCACTGCTTTTTAACTAATTTCCAGAAATTTTTGTAATCGAAAACTAATTCCTACAATCATAATAGTAAAATTATTTTCAATGCTCCAGCTTTTCAACCAACTTTATAAAAGAAAAAGGATTTGTGGGGGGAGGAAAAATTATTACATCCGGTGAAAATACCGAGCAATATCAAGCATACCGAGTGAACCGAGCGTCCTGTACCGAGCACTTTAGTAACGTGATATTTTGTTATTGGTTTTCGGATGCATTCGGTAACCTGACGGAATAATTACTCGGAGGGAGGGGGGGAGGATTTTGGTAAAAAAAAATATTTTGGTAAAAAAAATATATATTTTTAAATCATTAGAGAACAGAAGATGACAAAAGGAGGAGACTTTCCGAGCCCTCAAACTGCAACTTACGGAGATTTCTAATAAATTCGCCACCGGAGATTCAACTGAGGAGAGAACTTTGAATAAGAAGAAAATAATTTTTTTCTCTGAAAAAATAAAATTAAAAAGATATTCGATTGAAATAAAATAATTATTTATAATCTAAGCATTGAAGCTAATATTGCGGTAATTAATGCCTTAAAGGTGATTAAAGGAAAGATAAGGATAAGAACAGTAAGGTCGTCATTACCGTCCAGTTAGGTAGATAATGTAATTACTCATTAATTAATGTACAAATTTTAGTTAGAATTTTCTGTAATTATTTCAATAAAAAATTCATCAAAAATAATATTTCAAATCAAATTTCCACAATATCGTGTGATTTATTTTAAAATATAAGGTATGTTGACTTATGAATCGCCATCAATTAAAAAAAAATTAATATATAAGATTTCATTTGAGGCAGCTTATCCTTTTTTGTTTCTTTTTAAAAAGTCTTTTTCTTTTATTATAGGTATAAATATATTTTTTTAAATAATTTTCTTAAAGATAAAATTTAAAAAAATACTATAAAAAACAGTCATTTAAATATGCATTATTTTTTGTTGACTTTTTTTTTTCAACACAAAAGTAATCGACATGGTGTCTTGGATGAAGCTTAAGGTTTCGTTTGGGATGACTTTTTTATTATTTTTTAAAATGAAAAGTCGTCTCAAACGAAGCCTAAGGCAGGCTTCATTTGAGACTACTTTGGATCATTAATTTTTTGTATAAAAAAAACGGTTACAGAAAGTCGAAAAAAAGCTATTACAGACGAAACATAAATCTAAATATGAGAAATTATATAATATTTTTGGGCAATGTTCTAAAATTTCATCTTAAAAAACTAATATCCAACTATTTTTATGTACAATGGTATCTCATAAATCTTGGAGAGAACAAACAAAACTACAATATGATTTTTATATTTCATTAAATTCTTGATTCCACATATTTAAATATTAGAAATATAGACATTTGAGCAAAGAATTAAAAGGAGGGAAGGTTAGCAAGGAGACTTTCTTCCACAAATATTTATGAGAAGAACTTTGGAAGACTTTGTGGGTAGAAATTGGAATGATAGCCTATAGAATGCATGTGCTTTTTTTTATTTATTTAGGGTAATTAACCTAATTGCAACTTTTTTTGGTAAATTTTGGAGTCTTAAGAAATTAATTAGCACTAATTATAGGTAATATATAGTAATGACTTTCAATCTTCTTATTTATGGATAGCTGTGAAATGAGAGGGGAGCGGTCATTCTCTTATCCTCTCCTTTAAGATAAATTCTCTTAGTATAAATTTTTTACATTATAGATTTATAGTATATATAATTTTATCATCCTAGCGGTAGCTTGTTGTATCATTTAGCAAGGCTCCAAATGATGACAGTGTGACCTTTATTTTAGATATCTTTCATTTAAGGTTAGTTGCAATACGTATTTTTTTTTCCTGCCGGTTAGGCGCTTTGGCTACCAACCAAAATATCTTGAATTTGAGTCTTTCATATATAATATGTGTGTGAGTTTGTCTTAGGCTTAGTTTGGGACGGCTTTCTTACTGCTTCTTAAAGCAGCTTTCTACTTAAAGCAGCTTTCTACTAGAAAGCTGCTTTAAGAAGCAGTAATAAAGCCGTCCCAAATGAAACCTTAACTGGTCTAAATGTCCTAAAAATGGTTAATAGCAAGATTGTATAAGTAGCATCATTGCTCCCAAAAACAATCCAATGAAATAGTGAAATCTAGTGACCCTTTTATAGAATTCAGTGATTTTTTGACTTAGGATTACTCAGGCCTAATTCCTATAAATGAGAAGATATAGATTAATTAAAAAGTATGATGCTTTAACACAACTTTTTTGGAAAATTTGGGAGCGAAAGCTCAAATTAAGCTATAAATGAGAAGACATATAGGATCTTTGGAAAAGTGGAAGAGCCAAAGGGAAAAAAGCAGGAAAATAGAAATGAAATAATATTGCACAAAGAAGAGAATAGGAAAAACAAGTGAGAAGCCATCCAAAAGCTCAAAAGTTGGAAAAATTATTCTGTGCAGACCCGGACGGCATCTAGAGACCAACCAAAACGATCCACGTCACTTTTTTTTTCTTGGTATCGATGCTCAGTATCACTCAGTACTAGGTGATGTGGGGCATTCTGGTTGGTCTCCGAATCGTTCGGTATCGACGCAGAATAATTTCTCCACAAGTTGGACTTAGAAAGCTAAGCACAAGCCCATGCACAGGCAGCTGAAAGTCATGAACTTGGATGATTGGGATACAAGAGGCCCATTACAGTTATACAACCAAGAGGTCATGACCAAGTTCTTGAAAATCGGGATGTAAATGAGTCGAGTCGAGTCGAGCTACATTTGCTTAGTTCTTGTTGAACTTAAGCTTGACTCAAAACCATTTACTAAACCAAAATTTGACTCATTTGAAAAGATTCCACATAATAATCACAAATATACAAAATCATGCAAAGAGCCAATGAAGATAGAATCATGAACAAGAGGACAATTCATCATTGTCAAGGCCAAAATTCAATGGGTGCAGAAAACACAAGGAAGAACAGTTCCTACCAAGTCAAAAGCCTCTTAGAAAATATCCAACACACTCTGTTCATGCTTCCAAGTACTCAGCTTCGGCTGAGCGGCTTTTCTAATCTTGAAAATAGTAGCTGTTACTGTAGTCCTATCATTGCCAAATCTGCTGTTGTTTCTTTACTCCAAATATAATATAAGATTTTTTTTTTTAATTTTAAAGAGACTTAGGCTTTATTTGGAACAGGTTTTTGTTATTTTTTTAAACAATTTTTTATTACAAATATTTTAATTTTTATTATAAAAAATTATTTAAAAAGCAACAAAAAACCGTCTCAAATGAAGTCTTAAGTTTTCATTGAGCAGCTTTCTTACGGCTTCTCAAAATAATTTTTTAGTGCAGAAAATTTAATTTTTTACTAAGAAAATTTTTTAAGAAACAATAAAAAATCATCCCGTTTAAAATCTTAAGCTTCATTTGGGCAGCTTTTTTCTACTTCTTGAGGAACTTTCTAGTAAAAAAAAAATTATACTAAAAAATTACTTTGACAAGTAATAAAAAGGCCGTCTCAAACGAAACCTTAGACTTCATTTGAGACAGCTTTTTTATTATTTTTAAAACAGCTTTCTAGTATAAAAATATATAATTTTAAAAAAGTGTACTAAAAAGAAAGAAAATTATACCAAAAGAAGCTTTTTTTTTTTTTACATTTTCTTCCCCAAGAAAAGATATGAGCATAGATTAGATAACTCCTCCAATTGAATTTATATTTGACTATAAACAATTCTTTATCATTTATCTGTACTATATCATACAATAGCTCATCAGCTTCACCTACCTCTTTAGGAACCAACAAAATACAAATGATGCAGACAACAAATTTCTCACTGCTAGTAACTCTGCAACAAAAACAATTACACCATTTCCAAAATTTCGATGTTCCCGGTCGAATTCGCGGCAACGAGAGAATGTGATTCGCCGCGCCAGCACAAGCAGGAGATGAACTGGTTAGAATCATCAGCTTCGCGGCCAGAAATGGGATCAATGCTCCCAAATCTGTAGGATAACATAGGCATGGGGAAGGCTTTGTGGTACACAAAAACCTGAAACAGAAAGCATTTGAAGATGATAATCTTATTCATAATCATAATCATTTCTTTTAAACTAAACGGGTCAACCTGAGCCCAAAATTTTACGGATCAGATTTTCGAGTTGGGTCATATATTGAAACCCCTACTTTATGGTAGTCAATTAGGTTCTCTTATCTATGCTAGAAAGCAAGATGATCTAGTTTTTCCCTTCTTTTGGACTGCTGGAATTGCAATTCAAGAATTATTGCTCGTTGTTTTCTTCTAGAATTACTAGCAGCAGGTGACCAATTCCTACGACTCAAGATGATGATTGCAGCAGGTGGCGACCACTTGGAGGTATGTAAGCTGCAGCGACAGAGGAAGATGAAGAAGCAGGTAGCCTCTCCAAGGGCTGCGCCCAGCAACAGCTATGAGGCTGGCAATTTTGGGTGTTAACTGAAAGTGATGGAGAGGAGGATTTTGGAGAATTTTGGATTGAATTGGTTGGTCAAATATTTTGCCACCATTGAATGTTGGAAGAAAAATGATCATATTTGATTTGCTTGGGGAAGAGGTATTTTATTTTCAGTGTGAAAGGGGAATAATTTCATCATTTGATTGATTCTACTCATGTGCATAAAAGTACAAGAACGGGAGAATTAATTTTCTTAGCAAAGTTAGAAACAACTAAAGAAAAGGGTAATGATATAAATTATATTCCTATAGTGAATGAATTTATAGATGTTTTTTCGGATGAATGGAAGGATTTACCTCCGAATAGAGAGGAAAATTTTTCAATAAATCTTCAACATATAACAAATCCAATTATAAATGCACCTTACAGAATGGCAACCAAGGAATTGCAAGAATTAAAAAGTCAGTTGACAGAATTGATAGAAAATTATTTTATCAAACCCAGTTCATCTCCATAGAGTGCACCAATACTATTTGTCAAGAAAAATGATGGTTCAATATGACTCTGTATTGATTACAGAGAATTAAATAAAGTGACTATTAAAAACAAGTGCCCTCTTCCCAGAATAGATGATCTATTTGACCAATTAGCATATGCTTCTATCATTTATTTAATGATAACAAAAAAAAATTAGTAGATGCCTCTGTATTCTTCAGAATTGATTTGAGATCAGGTTAGAGTGAAAGAAGGTGATGTTGAGAAGACCGTTTTTTATATCAGATATGGGCATTATGAATTTTTTGTTATGCTATTCGAACTAACCAATGTCCCAGTAGTGTTCATGGATATGATGAACAGGATTTTCAGACCTTTCCTTGATCAATTTGTAATTGTTGTTTATTGACGACATCTTGATCTATTCAAATAATCATAATGAACATGTTGATCATTTAAAAATTTTGTTATTATTAAGACAACATAAATTGTTTGTTAAATATTCTAAATGTAAATTTTGGCCAAATAAAATTTCATTCTTGGGGCACAATTTCAGTAGAGAAGGTATATTATTGGATCCAGAAAAGATAAAAATAGTGATAGAATAGTCAAGACCAACTAATGTGATAGAGGTCAAAAGTTTCTTGGAATTAGCAAGATATTACAGAAGATTTGTAAAAGATTTTTTTTAAATTGCTTTGTCTTAATCTAAGTTGAACAATAAAGACATGAAATTTGAATGGAATGGGGATTGTGAGCAGAGTTTTCAAGAGTTAAAACAATATTTAGCAACTCCACCTATATTGACAATTCCATCTGGAACTGAAGGATTTAAAATTTTCAATGATGCTTTTCTAAAATGATTGGGTTGGTAAGAGGTGATTGGAAGAATAAGAGGGTTGAAGTAAAAGAGTTTCTAATTTTGATGAAGGAAGAATAAGAAGGAAAGTTGGAGGAAGAAGAAGGAGAAGTTTAGGGAAGAAGAAAAAAAGAAAGAGGTAAGAAATTTGTTTGTATGATAATGTTTATAGTTATCTTTTAGATTTCCAAAAAGTTGGTAAAAGTTTCTAAAGCAATTTTATCTAATTATATTTTAGGATTTATTGGGTATATGCAGAAGGGGGATTTTAAGGAAGATTATTATGTTAAATATAAGTTTATGTTATACAATTTATTTGAGTAATAAACTATGGAATCTATCAATCTATAGAATTTGAAATAGGTGATTGTAGGTTACTTACAAACGCAAAAGAGTAAGAGGTGGAGAATTTGAAGAGAACTCGTCAAGAAGGTAAGTTGTGTAAATTCTAATTAACAAATGCAAGAATTAATAATTCTATATATATATATATATATATATATATATATATATATATATATATATATATATATATATATATATATATATATCACTTGATTTATTTGAAATGATAAATGCATTATGAAGATTCTAATAATGAAAATGATTATACTTTCAAGTTCTCGTATTTGAACGACCACTTGCATATATGTGTCATTGAATGTTAAAATAAGATTTATTATGATTATTTTAATATTTTTTTAGTTGATAATAATTTGAAAAAAGTTCATTAAATTTAATGTTGTCAACACATCCTGGTATGTAAGTATTGTAAGAGATAGATTCTTATGAAATTTTGCACATGGAAAGTCAAGTATGAATTACTATATTGTGAAATATACTGAATATCAAAAATTAAAAAAGATTGGCTATAAAATAATATGCAACTTACCATTATAGGTGGGGCAAAATGATCCATATGTATGACACTGCACTGTAAGTGGGGCTAAATGGACCCAGAGATATAATTTCTGCATAGCAAATGGGGCAAAAGGGACCCATAAAGAGGCAAAAGGGACATATATATTGTTGAATAGCAATAATGTCAGGATTATTTGTGCTCTATTGAACTTTTTTTTTAAAGTTCAATCAAATCTTTAAAAATTGATATTGATATTCTATATAGACTTCAAATAAATGAATTTATAATTTTTAAAAGATGATTAATATTGTTTTGCAAATATTTTTAAGTTAATTCAATCATGTTATTCTTTATTATTTGGCATTTAATTTTTATATAAATTGCATAACTTATTGAACCTCATAACACATCAATTCTTTTCATATTGATTGTTATTACAAGAAAAGAAAAAAAAATGTTAAAGCAGAATAGATTCAAGTTATTTCATTTTATATTCTAGTATTTAACTTTGTTTGTGGATCTATAGTTGAGATATGATAGACAATTCAGTGGTGTACTATTTTAAATTTTATTAGTGGCTCGATAAGTATTTATTTGATGTAATTGAAGTGATTAGATGCTTCCATTTATATAGTAAATATAAATGTTAATGAATGTTTATACAAATATTCAGATAATGAAAAATATCATATCTTAAGACTGAAAAATTTTATGTTTATTTTTGTGGCACTTTACAATACTAGCAAGGGTATAGTGGGGGTGTTACGCTCCCTACCTCAGTTTTCCCTAAATCTTGCATGAAATTGTTCAAAAATACCTATGTACAAGAAGAAATTAGCTAATATAAAAATCATGAGTTGTTTTCTATAAGGTTATATAAATGCATTTGCATTTATAGTATTGTAAGGAAAATTAATAGGTAAGCTTGAGTCCTACAGACAAATAAATAAATAAATAAATATTTCCTGTCTCTTCTGCAGTTAAGTGGATTATTATAATTCAAGTGAACAAGTTGTCCATACTGCAGGTGTGACTAGAAATCAAGCTTCCCACATTGCAAGCAGCTAGAATTCTAGCTCACAAAGATCATGAAAACATAAAATCTTACCTCATTTGTTTCTGAGCCTGTAGCAATATAACCATCAGAAACGGACAGACCAACAAAATTCTGAGAAAAAAAAAAAGAAAGAAATTTAAGAGAAGTTCAATGAGAATCAAATTCATCTTTAAGAAAAAAAAAAATCTAATCATGATGAACAATTACTAAAGAAAACAGGCTATTACCTTCACATTTGTATGCCCAGTGAATGAGTGAACGGGTCTTTCAATGACCCCTGATGAACTCACAGTAAGGTCCCAAAGCTTCAAAGAGTTGTCTGTCGATGAAGATACAAGGGTGGATGAATCAATAAACTTCACATAGCTCACAGTCCTTGCATGAGCAGCCAATGTCAATAAAGGAAGCCGTACATTTCGTAGATCATAGTAGTACACATTATGATCTGCTGAACCAATAGCAAGTAAATTAGCCGAATCTGGTGGAAATTGCACAGAACATACATTTGCCTTTGTTATGATAGTTCCAGTGCTTCCTCCCTGTATTAAGAAACAGATTTACATGTTGCAAGAATGGAAAATAAGTTTATAATGTCATATAGCAGTGCATAGTTGCAAAGCTGACATACACCAAGTGCAAGAGTACAATTGCCTGATTGATATTCCATAGCTTCACAGTCCCATCATCACTTCCACTAGCTAACTTTGTTGGGTCAATTGGGGAATAGTTAACCGACCACACACGCTTCTCATGCTCCCTCATTTCAACAAGGACTTCACTTCGAGAGACATCCCATACCTGTGATGGAGCATAATATAAGTAATTGTAAATAAGATTAAGGTTTCGTTTGTGACGGCTTCCTTCCTGCTTCTTAAAGCGGTTTTCTAGTACAAAAATTTAAATTTTTTAACTAGAAAACCGCTTTAAAAAGCAGTAAGAAAGCCATCCCAAACGAAGCCTAAGAAATGAAGAAAACTGTGAGGATCTTCAATGAGAAGAGAAAGCACTACCTTCATGAGCTTCTTGGGGAGAGGAGGGAGAGAGGGAAGGGAAGAGGGAGATGGAAGAAAACAAATCCTTTATTGCTTGACCATACCTATTACAACCTATAAAGCCTCTATATATAGGTACTAATGCTATACAACAAGCTACACAACAAGCTACAAACCTAAATCTAGTACCACCGTGGAGAATTGTTAGATATAGATCCTAGATTTAGCTTTGTAGCTTGTTGTGTAGCTTCTTGTATAGCATTAGTGCCGATATATAGAGGTTTTATAAGTTGTAATAGGTATGATCAAGCAATAAAGGATTTGTTTTCTGCCTTCTCCCTCTTCCCTTCCCTCTCTCCCTCCTCCTCTCCCAAGATCAAGAAGAGGAAGTGCTTCTTCCTCTCAAGCAATATCTCACAAAAACAGTATGATTATTCACCTGCACAACCCCTTCGAAGTCACTTGAAGCAATCTGGCTCTTTATGTAGCCATTCCAGCAAACATTGCTGAGTTTTGATCTACTAGTCATCTCAGCCACAGGATAATGAATATTGTGTTCTTCATTTAATATTGCATCACATTCAAAAACTTTGATCTTCCTATTTACACCAGCAGTAGCAAAAAATTCTTTATCCCGGTCGAAAGAAAGGGAGCAAATCAAATTACTGGAGTTTAGCAGGTCTCCTTGTTTAACTTCTGCACGAACTTTAAATTTGCTGAAAGATAAGTACTTGCACAAACCGTTCAGGAAAGGATTTACCAAATCACTCATTTTACTGCCACCATTGCCTTTCTTAGAGGCTAAATAATCAGCAGAACTCCCATCAGTTCTCACAGTTGATCCACTACTAGGATTACTAATTAGCATTTTACTACTAAAACGTTGGCCTATTGGCCTCATAGTTTTGTATCTTGATGAAAAATAAGCTTCCTCCAGCCTGCTAAAGTTTTTCAAGATTCGAGAGCTCTTTGATGATATTTTCTCATGGGTCTCTTGGTTAGTATCTGGTCTGGGAACATCAAGATGATTCTCATTGAACTTTTCTTCCATAAAATCCTTGTGTCCAGGCCTGATGCGCTTTCGAGAGCCCGAAGAAAATGAATCTCTTCATTTATTTCATTACAAGGTAATGGACACTCAAATTTATGAGCTGTTCCATGATCACCTTTCTCAAGTCCAAGAAAGGAGCATCCATTTTTCATGAGGCTTGACCTTTGATTTTCAACTTCTTCTATATCAGCACAGAGAAAACAAATGGTGTCATGAAGCTTATGAGCAGCTTCTATCTTTCTTGTTTGCAGCCCCAAAAGAAAATCCAGAAGTAACTCCAACTCTTCAATCTCCTCTTTCAACTTGATAGCTGCTCCTCGCTCTTCTAAACTATCTAGTTCTTCGTTTAAGAACTCGCTTTCTAACAACTCGCTGCAATCCACAAGAAAAGGAATCAGATTAAAATCAAAGAGTAAAATTCCAATTAGGTAAAAGCTGAATATGTTCATTCATGTCCTAAGGTGAATTTTTGACATAAAAGAGAGTACCTAGGATCCCCTAACAATGACTAGCTTTGAACTTGAAATATTTTGAGAGCAATGGTTAACTTTCTTTTATTCCTTCCTATCCAAGCATATATATAATTTGCACTTCCTACCACTGCATGCAAGGATGAACCATTTTTTGCTTTGCAGACATATATTTTGCAGACAATGCAAACATCGTAACTTTTTTTTTCTTTTTCCACATGGCAGATATATTTTGCAAAACTAAAGTAGTTCTATTGCATTCAAGTCAGACAAGCATGAGCAGGACCAGACCAGCCTCAGTGGCAATAAGGATATGTTAATCTAAACTTGCCGCACAAGAATTTTGTCAATTACTGAGAAATATCTTCTCAAGCCTAATCAGCTCCTCCTCATTGATTAGGTTTATGTTGTAGCAAAAATAAGAAAAAAAAATGAGGAAAATTGAATCCCTTATTGAGTTAAATCTCTTATGTAATTCATGAGATGAAAGTTTAATGAAAACATATTGGGGATGGGGGGGAGGAGAGAGAGAAAGAGATGAGATATATTGGGGAGGGAAATACCGGTAGTTTAGTGCTAAATACCGGCGGTTGAACCGCCGGTTAATAGCAGGGTTTAACCGCCGGTATACAGCGAATTTCCTGTAGTGGAAGTGATCACTAGATGTTAGTGCAAGCTGAGAAGGTTTGTGCTTCAATCAGTTTGAAGAATTATCACTCAGTTTTTATTACAGAAGTTGTCTTGCTATGCAGTGAATATATACCCATACACGTTGATCTATGTAGAAAGTCCTGTGCCATAAAGAGAGAGAGAGACACACACATGTAGGGAAATCCTCAACTTGCATCCAAATTGTCAAATAACATACAACAAATCATCTACTACTACTACAAAAGAAAGAAAAAAAAAAACAATACTTTTTAACGGTAAAGTTGTACTCTTGTTTTCAAGCATAACTTTTTCATTTTATAAAATTAAACATATATCCTCAAAATCAGGTCTGAGATAGGATCAATATTTAAAAAGGTGATCTTGAGGCTAATTGATGTGAAGGGGTGGAGCAAATTTGCCTAAAAAATAGTCGAGAGAGAGGTGCTTAGCCTATAGGGGATACACCCTATAGACTAAGGCATCGCCCAAAGGACATGAAATTCATATTTTGTGCGTGAATGACAAGATGTCTTGCACTGTGACATAAATTAATTTAAACTTATCAAGCAACCAAATTTTAATATTTCATAGAATCTTCCTATTTATTTGAATAGGAAACTTAAAGACAAAATTAGTTGTCTTATATATTTCCTACTAGGAGCACTCTTAAGATTGTATAAATTATTCTAAAATTCTTATAATGGCATCCGCAATGAAGAAAATATTTCCCAAGTATCCTCCTCTTACTTTTCTTCTTTATTTCCGAAATGTATAACTTTCAATTTATGTTCCATTTTCTGGTTTGGAATACACTTCTGCCACACTTTTCCTCACCAAGGACAACAACAACAACATTGCTCCCTTTGTCTCAAATTCCCTCGAGACTAAGTGATGAAATCCAAATGACATGAGAGTTGCAAAACATTCATTCAACACATCAGTTGAATGGAAAGAACTAACTAAAGTGGTAGCAATGGGTTCACACATTCTAGAAGGGAAGGGAAAAATTAGGTCATTGACTTGGCATCATAACTAAACAATGTGAAACCATGTTTAAAATATGGGACGAACATGACTCTTTCGTGATGTCTTAATTATAGAACTCAAAAGATAATTGATATATACATGTTCCTCCATTCAGAAAAGAAAATATGGTATACAATAAATTAAAACTATCTACACATTCACTATATCACACAAATCTATGAATTCAATATTAATATCTCTTCAGCAAAGCAAAGAGGGCAATCCATCACAAATATCCCAACCTATTGCAAAGCCTATGATAAGAGATGGACCATTATTAATACATCCAAATGTAATGTAGTCAAAATGTGGCTCTTCTTAAAACATTTGTTGAAAAAGACCAAATATGTGATTTTTTTGGGGATTAAATGTTAAATTTGATGTTGTGAGGGTATAAATTATCAAAAATGAGGATTTAAAATCACTAAACAAATTCATTGCCTAAACTAAAGAAAGAAGAAAGGGAGTCATGATCACCAACAACCCAATAGAAGGCTCAAGATTAACATCCAAGGCTATCGATCTCAAGAGCTCTGACTCAAATCCTTCTGCAACTGAGGACCTCAAGTAACCAAACCTAACAAAGATTATCAATAAAGATACCCTATGGAGCACATATTGCAAAAAGGTTTGAAATACATGGTAAAGATGTTGAAAACTTTATAGCATACCACAAAATCGAAGTCAAACAGCACAAGAGATAAGTAAAAGAGCAAAAATATGTATTGTAGCACATATGATAGAAGGTAACACAAAAGAATCACCAAATGAGTTCCACATAATATATAAAGGCTATAAAGCTTTCTAGGAATACTGGAGAAAACATCTATGAAATGTTAGGCGGGCCCCTCCGGTCCTTACTTACTCTAGGCGGGCCCCACATGGAGTTAATTCAAGGGTTGGAGGGAAAATTTGAATGGAAAGGGGGGGATTTGAATAGAAGGGCTGTTTAGGGATTTTGTATGGGGATGAGAGTTAAAGAGGGGGAAAGGGGGAATTAGGTCCTCATCTTGAATTTGAATGAAAAGTTTGAGATCTCATTGTGTGTTTGGGCTCTAGGGTTTGCTAGAGACTTGTGGAGAGTTGTTCTTCCTCTCGAATCGAAGGACATTGTATCTTTCTTTGTTTTCTTGCATCTACTAGTGGAAACCTTGTTTCTTTTCCTTATTTTTCTCTGTTTGGGTGCATTTCCTGCTGCAGAGCTGCTGTAAAACTGCTGGGACAGCAGTTTTGCTCACTGTTTTGGGCTGATTTTGACTAGGGTTGCTTGCGAACTCAAGTATTACCTTAGGGTTACTTGCGAACTCAAGTATTTCCTATCAGAATGTTGAAAAGATATCTATGGTGCACATATTGTGAAAGGATTGACACCAAAGGAAAGATGTGAAAACTTTATGCCAAACCATAAAGTCAAAATTAGACAGCACAAGGGAGTTAAACAAAAGAGCAAAAATATACATTCTAAAACATATAAGGCAATACCAAAGAATCTCCCATTGAGTTCCACAAATAAGAAATAGAAAGGCTAAAAAAATAATTCTAGGAATACCAAAAAAAAAAACATATATGCCAGGTACATGTATTGTAGTATTCTCAAGTGTTACCTTATCTTCTCTACCTTCAAAGTCTCAAAGATGCCCATTTTTAGTTATTGGAGAATTGATTCAGGAGAAACATGCTAGATAAACAACTACTCTAACAAAATTATTTCATATACTATTTATCCTAGAAACCAAAAAATAATCATTATCGATGGATCATTGACAATTATGATTAGCTAAGAAGATATTCTTATAAACACATCCCTTGCACTCTTAAATATCCTTCATGTATCTAAATTATTAACAACATGTTATCCTTTCAAAAGCTAGCTAAACAGCACAGGGAGGGCAATTAGAGTGGCAAAAAGGAAGGGATGGTCTCCATCGCCTTGAGAAAACTAATGATTAAAAAACTTTACACAATCTTCTGTTATTTCTTCTTTCAAAAACGATTAAATCAAATAAAATTAGATATGGCTTCAAAATCTACGTATAAGTTACCCATTCTTTATTGTTCTAAAAAAATATATTACCTTCGTTATTTAAAAAAAAAAATCAATATTGAAAAGTTTATTGCAATGTTTGTGATTAAGCAAACCACAAACATACCAATTTTACAAAAAATTAAACATCCCTAATTCCCTTTTTGTCGTTCATAATGGCATCTAGGAATCTGATAGGAAGTACTTGAATATTTCAAGTAAAACCTAACACTATTGGTAAAAACAGCAAAAACAGTCCACAACTCCAATGGAAAACAGCAAAAATCGTAATTTTCTTGGAAAATATGAGGGAAAACACTTGAAATTCACTAGTAGAAGAAGAAAAATAGCAAGATACAATTGATCCTCTATTTGAGAGGATGTTCTATCTCTCCCAAATCTCTAAACGCAGCTAGAGCCCAAAAGAAACCTAAACCTAAGTGATCCTAAATTCAGCCAAATTCAAGATACCCTAATCCTAGGAAAACAAACTATTTAATGCATACAAATCAAAGAAAATCCCTAAACAGTCGCTACATTCAAATTCCCTCCTAAACTCCCTTCAAAAACCCTTCCAAAATTGCTATGTTGGCGCTTGTTGGTGCTTGCGGTGCGATCGGCATACAGGAGAAGCGGATGCTTCCGCCTGGGCCGGTCCCGTATGGAAAGGCTGGACCGGTCCAATGGATCGGTCTAACATAATTATATTCTTTGCCTGACATCTCCAAGGCTCAATGGTTTGTCTTTTATCGATGTCGTACCAATATGTCATGGAACCTTCTACTTAAATCTAAGAAATGACATGAGTACCACATTTCTCACATTTCACAACTTGATTAAAAATTAATTTGTTGTTGAAATAAAAAAGAGTTTGATATTATAATACTAATAACTATTTTATTCACTATCTTTCATACTTCTAAGAGGATGGAATAATACATGAGTCTTCTTCTGTGTATATACTCACACAAATAAAGTAGTTGAATAAAAGAACCACCACCTACTTGCTCCCACTAAAGCTTCCTTTTTTTTTCAAAATGATGTTTCAAAAAATTATTGGGGGAAACTATTTTAACGACCACTTACATCATAAACAAGTTACTTGTAAGGGTTTTTTAATTCAAATATCTTATGGAAGGCCTAAAAAATTTCTTTCCTCACTTTAACACCATAAATAACCTCATTCTAAAATTATTTGTTAGTGTTACTTCTCTTCATACACGCTCTAAAAATAGAGGAAAATTTGATTCACAATCAATTAAATGTGCGACCATTAGTTATTCTCCCACATAAAGGAGATATAAATGCTACCACCCCTCTATGAGAAAGATGCATATTTCAGCTCATGTTACTTTCAATAAAGAAAAATACTAATTTTATTACTACTTACCCTCAACAATAAATATGAGATAAAGATACATTTTTCTCCTAGATTGTCATTCCTCGGCACGCATCGCAACAAGAAATTCTATTCCAGACTCTGCTACCCCTATCCAAACTAAGATTATGCCTAAGCCACTTTCTATTTAACCACTACAGATTTACTCAAGAAGCAATGCATTAATCCCTCAATCAACACAAGCTTAATCAACTGAACAAATACCTGTTGTTGAATCTACTAAAGGAACGATCAAACTTACAACTAAAAGGAGTCCTGGTAATAAAGGTACAAGAACATCTAATGAACACCTATTATTCTTGTTTTTCTCATACAAAAGTCTTTCTCATAATCAATAAACCTTCCTGACTACCCTGCAAACTACTTCTAACCCAAAGGAAACCATTGATTTCTTAAATAGGGAGAATTAGAATAGTGCTATGAAAGAGATCAAAATGGAAGCACTTCAAAATAAAAAATAAAAAATAAAACATGCAAATAGGTAAGATTACCACAATAAAAGAAACAAATGGAATGTAAATGGGTCTTTGCTATAGTGTAAATTAAATGGTTCTTTAAAAGGTATAAAACTAAATTAGTTGTCAAATGCTACACTCAAACAAACAGAATTTATTACCTTAAAATATGTACTTCAGGTGCCAAAATAAACACTATTAAATTATTCTATTATTAGTAATTAGTATGGAATGGAAAATATAGTAATTTGCTGTTAAAAATGCTTTATTGATGGTGAGCTAGATGAGGATGTATATTCAAAGGTGAAATTAGGATTTTGTTTAAATATAGAACAAAAGTTACATAAGCTAAAAAAAACATGGTATGAATTAAACCAATCTTTAATAGGAGTGTCAAAATGGGTCAATGGGTTGGGTTCGGGTCTGACTCGAATCTGGTCAACCTAAACACAAACCAAAACTATTTAATAAACAAGTTAAAAAGGTGGAACCGAACCCAACCCAAATGACCTGAACCAGACCCAATAACCCATTTTGATTTTTTTTAAATATTTTTATATATTTTTAATAATAGATTTTAGAATAATTAATAAAAAATAGGACTATCATACCAATAAATAAATAAATTGAAGAAAAAAATAATTTAAACAAGTAATTTCGGGTCAACATAAGTTTGGCGAGTCAACCTAAACACGGCCCGTTTAACAAACATGTCAAAATTCCAGACCCGAACCCGACCGTTTATTAAACAGGTCAACTCAAACCTGAATTTTTTAGAGGATCCTATAATTTTTTTTACACCCAAAATCTTCAATGGCCTCACTCGTAAGATTCACCAAGGTAATGCGCAATATAAAATATAAATAAATTCAATGAGACCTACATTATTTGTAAAACATACGCCTAAAGCATGCATCTCATCACTGCTAATTTATGTGGCCGAAATATCATAATATTTAGTGATGTGGAAGAAATTGAGAACTTAAAATATATCTATATTTAAAGAATTTAAAGTAACAATGTAGGCAACTTAAAGTATTTATTTAGCATTGAGCTTGCACACTGTGCACATAGAATTTTTATATCACAACAAAAAGTCATAACGGACTAATTGAAAGATATAGGTATATTAGGATGCAAGCTTGTTAAAAGTCCCATAAAATTCAATCAGAAACTTAGAGATTCTCAAATAGACACAACAAAAGAAAAAAAAAATCTCCTATAAAGGACTTCTGGGAAGATACATCTACTTAAAAAAAACTAGATGTAACAGTGCTTATATTGTTAGCATTGTGAGTTAATTCATGCACAGTTCTAAAGAATTGAATCTTAGGACAGTACAAAGAACTCTACAATATTTGAAGGAAACCCAAACAAAATAAAAAAAAAGGGAAGAATTCACTCTTGAGGCATTAAAAGATAAAGATTATGCAAGTTTTATGATAGACAAGATCAATTTCAGGATATTACATATTTTTAAGAAGCAATCTCGTGATAGGAAGAAATAAAAAATAAATATGATAAAAACATCTTGCACAGAAGCCGAAATTAGATATATGACATTGATAATAAGACAGCTAAATATTATCCTAAAGGATTTGAAGTTTGAATAAAATGTCCTATGAAGCTCTATTATGATAATAAGACAGCTATCAATATTGCATATAATCCCATGAAACATAATCATACATAGCATATTAAAGTTCATACAAATTTTACAAAGGATATGCTTAACAATGGTCTAATCCAAGGTTTGAAATTGTGCCATCAGGTATTGAGCCATATTCTTTCCATGAGACGAGGCGTAAGCCTCAAGGTGTTTTGAAACGTAAACCTTTGAATTAAATTATTAAATTAATGAAAAACATGAAATGATAAGTAGAATATTAACATCAAAGTAAATTATTCCAATAAGAGTATTCAAAGTCAATATAAGGCTACAATCAATGCTAAATAAATAACCTCTATCACTACCGGTTCAAAATAAATAAGTAGTCTAATGTCATAATTGTGACTTTAAAATTTCCCTATTCTATTCTCATAGAGGATCTTTATTAAAATAATCGTTATAATCAATTACTTTCTCTCCCCTCTCATATTGAAACAAAGAAAATAGGTTTTCAACACCAAGAGGAGAGGTGTTGGAGGAGAAGCAACGGCGGTGAAGCTACAATGGCAACATAACAAGAAAGGGTGCCAGTGTAAGGATTTTCCGGCATGTGGCTAGACATTTGAGGTCATGCAATTTTCTCAAGTTTGGCTTGGTTTATGAGGGGGGGGGGGGGGGGGGGGGGTTAGTGGTCAACATGAGGCATATCTCACTCCAACTGAGGTGTCAGCCCCATCTGGCAAATGTGAGGCATACACCTCATTGACTTTTTTAAAATTGTGTTGAGACAAGCTTTGAAGTGCGCCTGATTGCTACATTTACACCCGGTCTAATATTTATCTCGCTTATAACCACATGTGAATAACTTGCCAACATATTCACCATGGGAATATCAAGGGCAGACCTTCAAAAATTATATGGCAAACATGGAATGAAAGACATCCATTTATTTTCTTGAGGGAGAATATGTAAACAACTCTTTATTTTTGCCTTGACTTCCACCCTCTTCCTTTCTTGATGCCACTACCTCATGGATCCCTAACTTCAATCCAAACTTCAACCCTCTTCCTTCCTTAGGGGTTTTTTGAAGTGGGATTTAACTTTAGTGGGATTTAATAAATCCTGTAAATCCGGATTTAGTAAATCCGAATTGTGTTAAATCCTGATAACTGTTTGGTATGCTAAATGTTAAATCTTGTTAAATCCTAAGAAACTGTTTGGTAACATATATTAGGATTTATGGCGGTTAGGGATTTAAGTTTAAAGGAAATATTTATGAAATCAAGATCATTGCATAAAAAACATAATAAAACCAATTTTAGTTCATATAAAATGACCGAAAATTCAATAAAAAGCAAATACAAACTAATATGGACCAAAATGACAGTTGAAATATTAAATAAGAAAATTATATTAATATTTAATTACTAAGTATATCATTAATTAGTCAATTAAGTTAAATTAGATAATTAATTTATGCATTAATTATTTAATTAATTAATTGCATTATTAATTATTTAATATTAATTAAGTTAATCAATAATAACTTTGAGGCGTCTAGGGTTTGCCTTTCATCTTTTCTTTTCGTTGTTGTTGTTCGGCTTTGTTGCTTAGCAGGAGGTGTAGAGATTGCGCGCGTCGCTACTTCGGTTCCTTCGTGGCGACGACTTTCCCTTCCTGTCGGGTCGGAAGTTACGACATTTTGATCGGAAGCAACAACGGGAGCTTAGTGGCTGTGAAGGTTCTCCCTTTCGCGCGCTTCTTCGGCGACTGTTGAGCTTCGGCAACATGGGCGTCGCGGGTACGTCTTTCGCCATTCTTTAAATCCCGTTAAATCCACCAAACCGAGGGATTTACTAAATCCGAGATTTAAGTCGTAAATCCGTAAATCCGGAATTTATTGAATCCCGGGATTTAACGCACGTTGTAAAACCGTTTGGTTGGATTTAGCATAAATCCGACTTAAATCCGACGATAAATCTGATACCAAACAGCCCCTTAATGTTGTCATCTTATGGATCCATGAGATACTTCACTACAAGAAAAAAATGGCTATACCAGTGGAATTTCCAACGTAATTATATCCGCCAGTAGTAGCGGCAGTGTAATCGACAGATATTCCACTAGTCACTTACCGGCGGGTTTTCTGACGGATAAACCGCTAACAATTTTTAGGTGGAAAACCCGCAGGCAATTTTTTGGCAAAACCGCTGGCAATTTTCAAGCAGAAAACTCGCTGGCAATTTCGCCGGTTTTTTTAAAATTGATGGTAACTTCTGTCGAAAAATACACTGAAAATTTCTGGTGAAAAACTTGTCGGCTTACTTAAACACGACAAAATATTTCTAGTAAAAATGTCGCCGGAAACATTTTCGCCAAAAAATCTACCGGCATTATAGCCGGAAAAGGCCCTATTTTCCTCCCGGCACTGTTCATGATTGTCTTCCTACTCATTTCATTCTTGCTTCGCTCTCGACCGCGTGAGTTGCCTCCCGTCGAAGGCCGTGTCCATCGCCTTTGTGTACACCGCTCCGTCGCCATTGTTCGCCGCCTGGTCGCCGGCACCGCCATATGTTGTTCTGCTGTTAGCCAATTTCTTTTTTCTTTGGTCATGGATGTTCTCGGTAGACATTTGCAAGAGATTGTATCATGGTGTATGCATTTTTTTGATGATATTCTCCTTGTTGATAATACTAGAGAGGGAGTTGATGGTAAATAGATGTGGATGATATTAGTAGAATTCAAGTTGGATGGTTAAAGTGGAGGAATGCATTGGGTTTATTGTGTGATAGAAAATTCTCCTCAAACTTAAGGGAAAATTCTATAATACATGGTGAAACCTGCAATGCTTTATGATATAAAATGTTGGTCACTAAAAGAGAAGCATAACATTAAGTTAAGTGTTTGCAGGGATGAGAATGCTCATGAGTGGCTTTACTCTTACAGACAAGATACGAAATAAGCATATATGTGAAAAGGTTGGAGAAGCTCCTATGGAAGATAATATTAGAGAGAGTGAGAGAGTCACCTTAGATGGTTTGGACACATAAAACGGCGGCCTCCCGATAACCCAGTTAAGAAAGTAAAGGTATTAGATTTGGATTATGTTAAGAAAAGTAGAGGTAGACCTAAAAAGACTTGGATGTTTGAGACACGGGAAGAGTGCTTCGCAAAGGACGAATATTTCTGCACAATTCTGCCAGAATTCCGTCGGTAAATCCAACAAAAATATATCCAGCGGAATAATTCCACCAAAACAAAATTTTCAACTCTCGTTTTACCGTCGACTAAATTTCCACTGGAAATCCGTCAGAGATGCACATTTTCTGGCGGAATTAATCATTTTCTGGCAGATATGGACCGCCAATAATATGAGTTTTTCCTGCAGTTCTTGTTGTCAACGCACGAATCCGTGAGACTGTTTTAATTATTTTCAGTTATTTATATTCTCTGATTTTGTATGTTTTCTATTATATACTCTTCTAAGATTTTATAAATTTTGTACATATCGAAATAAAAGATAAAACAAACTATTCTCCAACTCATGAAAAAAAAAAAAAAGACATTGCCTCGTTGCTTCCAAAAAGATGGAAACATAGAAGGCTTTCATGTCCTCTAAAAAATTGCAAGAACTCTATTAATGCTAGGGTTGTATGTATTATTAATCATCGAAGCAAATCTAAGTAACCAAGCAAAGGTTCTCCTTACCCTCGACGACATGTGTCTATTAATCAAATCATTGAATTTTACATTTCATTTAATCAATGATTTGTTAAACGCAAATATATAAACTTAAATTATTAAATAAATATCCAAATTTTAACAATTATTAAAAAGAATGACACATAAACAATAAAATTGAGAAACAATTATCAATAACTTGGTAATAATGTCGAATACACTTACGCTTATTATAACCACGCATGAAGGAAAAAAAAAAAGGACACTAGGATTGTGTTGAAGTAAAACCTTGTTGAATATTGAACCCGAATTCATACAAATTATGTTGAAAATTGAAAAAACCTACAGAAATTCAGGCTTTGTTTGCCATTGTTGAATTTTGTAGTGTTGGATTGTTTAGTAAAGCAGATGACTGTATAATAAAATTACATTAAGCATATTGTTTAGCTTGTTGCTTAAAGTGTACTAAGAATTTTGTTTTTCTGGTAAAAATTTGTCATAACAGTGAAATAAGTTTATTGAATAGAATATTATAATGAATTTCATATATCATCATCATCACCATCCTCATTATCCTTATTAGCCTTATCCCAACTATTTGGGACCACTTTTATGAATCCTCATACTTCATCCCATTTTGTTAAATGCTCCATGAGGCATTAAACTCTTTTCAAATTATTTTGAACAACTTATATCAAAATTTAATATAATATATTAATCTTAATTAGTAAATAAGTATTTAAATAAATATTAATTTCTTTAAAGGAAAAAAAAAACTAGCATTCATAAAAAGCACTTTTTGAAAAGCCAAATAAACTGCTACTAAAAAAATTTAGGCTTCGTTTGGGACGGCTTTTTTATTGCTTCTTAAAGCAGTTTTCTAGTACAAAAATTAAAATTTTTATACTAAAATTAAAAAGCTGCTTTAAAAAGTAACAAGAAATCTATCTCAAACGAAGCCTTAGTTTCCATCTTTCATAAAAGTTAATTGTTTATGTTGTTCAAGAAAACATAAGTAGCAGAAAATCTAGGTAAAAAAATAGCTTAAATCACTTAATATTTGAGCAGTTGAGCTAAACCAAAGCAATAATACCCAAAAAAATATCATCACAGTTTAAAAAATCTAACCTCAATGTAGGCCTACTACTTGGCTGTGGATGCAAAAGCCACAAGCAAAAGGAAGCCTCCTTAGGCCACTTGAGTAGCATTTGTGGAGGAAGAACTCGGTCTCTCAAGTTAGACATTTTGCTAAGCTTCTCTTCCAGAGTTTCGAACATGCAAAATAACTAGCAGACCAAAACCAATAACCAAAATTAACAGATCAAACAATCAAAGGTTTAGCCAAAGATAAAACAAAATTGATTCCTAACCTCAAAAAGAAGAACTCCTAATTTGTAAACATCAGAGGCAAATGAGCTTTGCCTTCCTTCGACTTCTTCAGGGCTCGCATACCAAGTAAACTCCATACTCAATATTTTCTTGAGAGGAAAGTCTCTGGTCTCATCAGCCTCACTCACCACATGCAATTCTCTCTTTCCCTCCACAGACTCCATTGAAGTCAATTGATCACCAGGAGCCACGGCAGCTCCGGCAGCATAGCTACCTTCTTCGTCCCCACATGAAGTGTCTGAACAAGAAGCGGATTCAATGAAAGAAACACGGTTAAGTGCTGACAAGACAAAGCAAGATGGTCTAATGTTGTTAACCACAACTCCCTGAGAATGTGCGAGGTTCACCGCCTCGACAACCTGCCGGAATATATGAAGACATTCTACAAAGTCCACCGGTCTCTTGGGCTTGTCCAGCCACTCCCTGAGACTCACCTCGCCGGAATTCTGATGAACATGACCGGCAGGTTTCAACTTGGGATCAAAACATCTTTCATCAGCACGGCATCGGTTAAGATCCTCGTCGTCCTCCACCTCCTCCTCCATAGAAATGCCGCCACCAACTAGCTAATTACCCCCAAGCTTTAATTTGCTTGAGGCGGCCTTCAAGGGCTTGGAGGCGAAGAACCTCCTCTAATCAAACTCCTTCTCGAAAACCTCCATGCGACCATTCCCAATGGCAAGAACCAATCTTTTACTCTTCAAGGATCGCCGCTCCGAGCACAGGAAAGCATTTGAAGAGGTTTGTGACGCCAAGATCTGATCTTTCACACGCGAAGAACAAAGCTAGATGCTTTCCATCAAAACCCAAATGCAGAAAGCTCCCCTCTTTCCGGCAAAACTAGACGCACAATGAATCGAACAAACCCAGAGGCCAAGAAGAGAGAGAGAGAGAGAGAGAGAGAGAGAGAGAGAGAGAGAGAACGATAAAGAGCGGCAGCTAAACCGGAGAAAATAGAGAGAAGAAAACAACAAGATGATTTTTTTTAAGTGGCCCTCTTCTTCCTTTTTATCACCGAAGCTCCACAGCCTCCCAAATCCGCAGGCTTCTCTTACGCTTTTTATTTTCCACCAGAAAAAATGAAGCTTTCTTTATTTTCCGCCGAGAAAAGAATGGAGAAGAAGAGTAGGAAACCGAGCCGCCTGATTTGCAAAATCCCATTGGCCGAAAAAGTTGTTTAGTAGCCAAAATGAGGAGGAGAAGACGCCGAGCCATCCGCTTAGTTTTCCACGTCTTCCTCCCTGCATTCTGCATCCTTGGAGCTACGTGGTTCTTCCATGTCCGCTCACCAAAACAAGCACGTCCACTTTTTACAGCTTTTGGTTTTTGTACTAATAAAACTTTTACAATTTCTATTTTTTATAATGAATATTCACCTACATCTGAACTATATTAAATAGCCGAATATTAAATATTTACACATATTACATGTTTGCATATTTAATATTAAATTTTTCATATATTATTTATATAATTTTTATTTTAAAAAATATACTAAAATACTATATGTAAAATATAATACATTCTTTACACATATATTTAAAATAATTTAAATATTAAATAAATATACAAATTATGCAGGCAAACATCTGTAATTTTAATTTTTTTTAATTATGTTAAAATTTGGTGCGATTATTTTTATTAATATAATGATAATTTTATCAACAAACACTTGAAAATTTATTAATATATTAATTTTTTTTTTAACATGCTCTTAAGTATAATGATTATAATAACGATGGTCATTAATTCTTAGAAAAATGTTTATATTTTGACTTGACCAAGATAGCAAAGTTGCTGATGCTAATATAACATTATAAAATATTATATAAAAGCAAGTTATAATTCTAACAAAAATATTAGAATTTTGATAAATCTATATTTTTTATTTTAAAAATATCAATAAATATATTAATATATTAATATTCATCATCATTATTTATAAAATAAATTAAATTATTCTTTTAAATGTTTTATCTATTTTTTTATATAAAATATAGTCATTATGTCACTCAGACATGCAATGACTTTATGTAGCATTTTGAGTAATTCATGTTTTACTTGTGTAGTGAATCAAGCTTAGAGAACAAAAACTAGAGAAAGAGAGAACTAAGTCTTAATGAATTATGTTGAGAATTAGGCTTCATTTGAGACGGCTTTCTTACTAAAGATTTAATTTATAAGAGATCAGATCGAACTCTTTTAAACAAAGTCTGGTGAATCAAGCTTAGTTGTAGAGAAACAATTAATAAAAAATTCTAAAGGTATTTCATGTAACATTTTCCTTGGTGTTGATTAACTAATGACCCCTATTTGTAGAAAAGAATAAATGACAGACATTATAAGATTGATTACACGGTATAATTTAATAAGAATTGAATAAAATTTACTTATTATTACTAGTTATATAATGAGCAAATTTGAACTAAGGCCAACTTTTAATCAAAGGAATGGAGAGCAAGTTTCAGATTGAGGTTAGTATCCTAAATAGATTCTTCTGACGAGAACCTCTTATCAATTGACAGGTACTCTACTCGAGATGAAAAATTCCTTGAAAAAATATTCTCAAATAGACAGATTCAATAGCTTTGTACTAAAGGTTGAGTTAGAACTTCCTCTTAAACGATTTTCCCTAGATGAAGTTACAGGCAAATCTAGGCTTCGGATGACCACAAAATATACAATGACGGAGATGCAAGAGATTCAAATTAGTTCTCAATCAAAAACTTCTTAAATTCAATTCTAATCTAACACATATGGGTGTATAAGATTATGAACATTAAAAACAAAAATTGATATTGTGATGCTTAAAATGCAACCTACAAACAAAATGGTAGCACATTGAATGCACCAATGAATAGTACTATAATAATGCACACACTCCAATTGGGAGCAAGGGGAATGGATGTTTCCTATATTAGTAGTAAGGAGGATGGATAGCTTTGATTTGTTTGTATATTCTATTTAAAACTAAGACTTTTAGGGACTTGTTCTTCATGACATCATTGAGGTGTCATTTTAAGATATATAAAAATGTTGCTTATGGTTAATGCTTGCCTCGGGCTGTGGTAAACCGAATCTTTCACCATTAAATTAGAAGATTAATTATTGTGAGAATCAATTAGGGGAGATAATTAGTGGTAAATTGCATAGATTATGCTGGCATGAGTAATTAATTAAGTGGGTGAAGATTAGTAAATTTATATGATTTTTTAAAGAAGGTGAAGAGCAATCAATATCTATTGTTTATCAAACAAAACTAAAAAAAATAATAATCAATATTTGCTTTGTATTATTATTATTATTATTATTCTAAAATTCTAACTCAAATCTTGATGATGATAACCAACCATACTCCATAAAGCTTAAGATCAACTCAGCTCTTATAATCTCTCATTCTTCTCCCTTCGAGTTAGCATCCACGTGATCTATGTTGTTGACTCCGTTCTCTAAAGGTTCTCTGGTGACCAATCTACTGCCTAATTTTTCATCTTGTTCTCAGTATCATTGGTCCTATATTCGTGATGTGTTATAGAAAATTGTCTAGATAGAGCACGAATCTTGATTCATATTTGGATTGGAAACTTTCAAAGTTAAATTTAGGGATATTTGAATTTCAATTTTAACAAATTTATAGTCAAACTGAACATCTTGATATGATAAACCCAACAAAATTAAAATTAGTCCAATCCAAATACAAATATGCCAAACTTCCGACCTTGAATCACCATCACTTATATTAAAAAACTATCCAATATAATTTTCATGCCAACACTAAAAGGCAATTTGATGAAATAAATTTTTAAAAAATATTTTGCATTATAGTGTTTGGTGCTTATTTTAATTGTTATTCTTCAAATGACATCTTTCATAGACTATTTTGTATTAAAAATTTGGCTTCAATCATTGCTTTGACAATAATATATTTTCTTTGCTTTTATAATGCTCAATGATATTTTATGTCACTTACTAAGGGTTCATTTGAGACAGTTTTTTTATTGCTTCTTAAAGCAGTTTTTTAGTACGAAAATTAATTTTTTTGTACTAAAAAGTTGCTTTAAAAAGCAATAAAAAAAAATACGTCCCAAACTAAGCTTAAATCATTGAAGAAGCCTTCTATGCATGCTTTAATTCAACTCTATATTGATTTTTTAAAATAGTTAAAATTATAATCAATTATATTACAAAAATAACAGAAGTGTATATGCATATCAATTCAAGTTTAAATTTTATTTTAGAGAAAATTAATAATAAATTTTAAATAATATAATAATATAATATTCATTAAATTAATATTTTAATATTATTCTCGTTAATTTATATTATCATATCAACATTTAATTGATTAATGTGCAATTAAATTATTAAAATTAATAAAATATCATAATTACTTTCATAAAGTAAATAGAATATAAATAAAATTTATAATATATATTTATCCCAAAATAAATTTAATAATTATAAAAGTACTCAGAATATTTTAGCTCAATCTTTCTTAAAAAATAATGTAGAATTCAACGGCTACGATTTATGACTAAAAGATAATGCTGAAATGAAGTGAATCCAATTCATAGCTGAAGTTTGAAAGCTTTGAGGGTTACTTTGTTTCAAAATAAATATCTAATTATTGTAATTTACTTTTAAAATTGGATTCAATTACTTATTTAATCAAAATTATAATATAAATGGAATAATTTTTTTTTAACTCTTATTTAAAAATATGAAAATAGAATTTCAAGTACAAAATTTATAATTGCATTCAATTTTATTTTTATAAAGTTAATAAGATGATGAATTTGACAACAAATTTATAATAATAATAATAATATAATATTTTAAAATTAATATAAAATGAATAAAATAATTTTTATTATCCAAAATAAACTTAAATTTTGATTTCATAAGAAGTGAATTTCTATAATAAAATAAACAAAGGACAATAGAATTTACTTCAATAAATTTCATCTCCAAAATCTTATTATAATTATTTTCAACTACATTGAACTCCCTAAAGGGAAACAAGATAAGGCTAAGCCCAATGACCCAATCTTTTGTTGGGTCGGGCCGGCCCACCGATTAGTTGGATCATTATTGAATTTGACTATAGTCTTTGAGAGCATGTGACAGAAGTAAATGTGCAATCAACAAAATTAAAGCATTATTAATTGAAAAAAATAATTTTATAAATTTAAATGTCTTTTTCTTGGTTGGTAGCTGTTGACATAACAAGAAATCTTAAATGCAAAGATAATATTTCTTTAATATATAGTTTCTAAATTAAAGGTAGAGTAAATATTCAATAAATAATACTCATTAAAGCTTTCTTTGTGTCTTTTTTTTTTTCTTTTAGATATAAAATTAAGGATTCGTTTGGGACGGCTTTCTTACTGCTTTCTAAATCATCTTTTTAGTACCAAAATCTTTGAAACTAAAAAATGTTGTACTAAAAATCTGCTTCAGAAAGTAGTAAGGCTTCGTTTGGGACAACTATCTTATTTTTTTTAACTAGAATTTTTCGTATTAGAAAATTGATTTAAGAAATAATAAAAAAACCATCTCAAATAAAGCCTAAATAAATAATTTATGTTGAAAGTAGTTTATCTAAAGTACAAGAAACTAATCTTTTAGACTTGAACATTCACTAAAAATATTTAAAAAATAAAAAAAGATATTTATGTCATAACATCAAATTTTTATTTATATATTTAATATTTATGTTTTTTTTATGCTAATAAATTCTTATATTTATGCATGTTACAATTAAATCATTGAAATATATATATATATATATATATATATATATATATATATATATATATATATATATATATATATGTGTGTGTGTGTGTGTGTGTGTGTGTGTGTGTGTGAGAGATTAAGATTTTTGTTATGAATTTTAATATAGAAAAAATTGTATTAAGACTAGTATTAAAATTATTAGATTTGCATTAAGATTAGTATCAATCATAAAATAATATAAATTGCAGTAATCTCAAAATAAACATAATAGTTTTTAAGCCCATCTTGACTAAAAATTATATCAATACACATTGAATAAATTTTTTCTTTCAATATTTGGGCACGAATTTGAAAAAGAATAGCTAATAAGAAATTATTAATTTTAAAAATAATTAAAAGTAAATAGTTCAATAAAGAAATTATCCTATTGAAATAAGAGAAATTTATATTCATAGCGCAAAGTTCTTATATATTTAAATATTTAACATTTAAATTTTATATTTACTTATTTAGCACTCTAATATCAATATCACATCACAAACATATTTAAGATTAATTTATGTAATGAGAAATACATCTTTTCATGCACATATTTTAATATGATTTAGGCACTAAGGTGTTAGATAAATAAATATAAAATTTTAGATATTAAATATAAAAATTTATAAGAATTTTATGATACTTACAATAAATCCGCTTAGCAAAAAATATTTAAAAAGCATGCATACATAGATGAAAGAAAATTTAATTTAGGACAATACAAATAAAAAAAATAATAGCCCTAAAGATAATTTTGCTCAGCATGCATGAAAAGAGTTATTGCAAAATATTATAATGAGTTCATCAAATAATTAGAAGTAAAAATATTATCATATTGAGAATTATATACCACAAAATAAAATATGCAAGAAAATGAAAATATGATAAATAAAAGCGTACGTCAAGATTTACGTAATTTGTTTTCAATCAAAATTTACGTACTGAGTGCTCAAGACGGACACGTCATGAAATGAACGTTGAATGAAGAGCGAAAAATGATATTATGGTCAATCATCCGCTATAGATAAGAAACAAAGCAAAATTTATTTTAAGAAAATAATATATGCATGAAATGAAACATATTAGATAAAAATCAACTCTAAAAGTCATTAGGTGTTGAGATGTCACAATCTATAGAATAAGATATCTACAACTTCTTAAAATGAAGTGGGTGCATAAACTTGCTTTGAAATAAGATTCAATGAACAATACTTAAAATTAAAGATCTGTATTTCATCCTCTGCCTTGATGAGCTTCTCTAACTTCAATTTTTGATGAATAAATTATCATAATTTGTCATTGGGTGTTTGTTGATATTTGTGTATATATGTGAACAAATTGTGTATAACCTGTAATTCAGATTCTTGATTCAAGTAAAAAATTAAATGAACAGATGGAATTTCTTCAAGGATTAAAAAAATAAAAAATAAAAAATAAAAAAATAAAAAAAATGAAGTGGGTGCATGATATACAAAGAACAAGAGAAAAAAATAATTAGGTGTTGAGATGGGATGAGAGCATAAAATTCACTACATGAAATTCATAAATTACCGGCGATCTCGACCGGTGGTTATGTAACTGCCGGTATTAACGACGGTTTAACAGGCTGTTCGACCGTCGGTGTTTATCAGCGGTTATTTAATTTGCCCCCGTCGGAATTAGCGGCGGTCAAATAACCGTCGGTTAGTCTGCCAGTATTATTCTTATCGGCACGTTACCGGCAGTTCATATCAAACCGCCAATGTTAAGAGAATTTTTTCCGACGGTCCAAACCGCCGGAAAGCCGCCGAAAAATGCCCTAAAATAAGCCATCCTGACCCTTCCATTTCATTTACTCGCATCCACCTCTCTCTCCTGCCCGACAGTCAACCCCATCTCTTCGCGACAGTTGCGATCGAGTCGCTCCCTCCGGTCGAAGATCTCGCCCCCACTCCTGCGCGAAGCTGGCGTCTGAGCCCGAATCGTAACCGTAGGTTTGCTTTTTTTGTTTTTTTGTTTTTTTTTTTTATTTTATTTTCAAGTTGTTTGTGATTTTTCATATCAAGAGGAATTTTTTTTATTTTGTTTGTGATTTTTCATGGAAGAATTAATACTAAAATAGCTATATATATAGGGTTTAGGGTGCAGCATGAAATTTGAGTGCACAACTCAAGGTCTCTCTAGCGACCTTTAATCTGCCGAGATAGAGAAGTAATGAAATATTGATTAGTAATGGCTTCATCTCGTTATTGTTCAATAAAGATCTAAGTTTCATGCAAATAACATGCTTTAAATATTAATTTGGATAAGTTAGTATTGGAAATGAAATTTAGGTGTCATTTGCATTACATTTTTTTTAGGTAATTATTTATCCTACATTGTTATATGGAGTTGGTGAGAGATTTTTTATAAATTTATCATACATATATATTCCTCATCAGCCTCTCCAAATTAATTATTTTTCTTACCTTATGGATATATAATACATCATTTATAGATCATCCATTATAGTTAAAAGATTCATTAGTGAAAAAAAAGCTACTTTATCTTACATATATATATATATATATTTCATTATCAACAAATAATGTTTCCAAAGGAGCATCCTATTTAGGGAATGGCCCAAGGAAAATATCAACACTAAGGCTACTTTACCTAACAAAATCATTATTACAATATATATATATATACAAATTCCCTTTTCATGTATGTCTCCAACTAATTAAATATCTAATCAATCATTAGGTCATATTTGAATAAGCCTTCTCTCTTTTTATGGTCATTATAAAAAATAACTTGTCCCGGAATTATGAGTATCATACATGGTCAGATGTTGTTGGAGGAAGGCAGAGGGGGAGGTTTATGACTTTGGTTCGCAAGGCTATACTTATGAGGGCAGTGCATCCACCTCAGCATTTTATGATCCTAGTGGAGCTGAAAAAAGTGTGGTTGCAGCGTTGACGAGAGAGATATAAGAGATGAGAAAGGTTCAAAATGAGATGCAGGCATAGCTGTGATCCTATAGAGATGAAAATCAAAAGAAGAAAGAGCAAGAGCAAGAGCAGCCACATACATCCGGTGAGGACACGAAGGAGGATTAGTACTCTTATTTGTTTGATGAACTTATGATGAACTTATGTGTGAACTTATTTGGTTTAAACATTTAGTTTGATGAACTTGTTGTGGTAAAGCGATGACTTTATTTATTTGGTTATGAACTTATTATGTCTTTATTTATTTTGATGAGTATATTTGTGATAATTATTGTGATTGATTATAGTGTCGTGTTGTCCATATTTGTCATAATTGTTGTATTTTCTGTGCAGGTTTAGATTTAGGGTGAAAATCAATAAAATAGAGAGGCAGCTGTCATTTTTTTTTCAAATGCTACAGGTTTTCGGCGGCCAACCGACGGTTTGGCCGCCGGAAACATCAATATCGGATGGCTAATTATAACCATCGGAAGTTCGCTATAGCTGCCGGTACTTACAGGCGGTTTGCCGACGGTTTTCAGCTGTTCTCCAGCGATATGCTGGCTGTTGAGCTGTCGGTAATTCCTTAGGTTATGACCGCTGGTAAACCACCGGTGATTTACCGGCGGTTTATCGACGATCATAGCTGTTAGAACGAAGATAATCCGGCGGTTTGGTCGCCAGAAAAATTCGGCCAAACCGATGGTTAAACAACCGATAAGCCGCCGGTAAATAACCGGTGGTCACCGACGTTATGACCGCCGGAAACCACTGGTGGTATAGACCGCCGGAAAGCCGTCGGTGAGCAAAATCGTAGGAAAAAGACAACTAGAAACCGTTTCCTAGGCGGTTTTTACCGACGATTTTTGAACAGCCGAAAAGCCGCCATTATTTTGCAAAACTGTCGGAAATGTTATAATAACCACTGGAACAAACCGCCGGTAATGAGTGATTTTCCTATAGTGATTAAAATGATATCAACTCCACAAACTAAAGAATATCATCAAACATTTGGGACAAAAAGAAAGGAACATACAATGAGGGTCTTGTTTGTTGGTTGTCAAATTGTTAACATCACACATACATTAAAGAAGATGGTGTTTAAAGTACCTTTCACTCAAATATCTAATCATTATGTTACAAAACTTGAGGACAATTTTAATTGTGGTCCTTCATTTGATAATTCCATATTAAAGTTTCTATGGACATTTGTTTCCATATAAAAGAATATACATAGAGATTGAGATTTATGTATTAACTTGCATAAAGATCTCACATACATATAATTATCACCAGGTAAAATTGCAAGGATCAATAGAGTAATATTTTTTATAGAAAACTTTTGAAGAGGAAAAATTAATGGGTTCTTTCCTAGTAAGAATATATCTAATAGTATTGATTTGATATTACAATGTGATGATATAACGTAAAAAAATTAGTTTGATGCTACCTCTTTAGCTAGTAGTAGACTAGTAGTAGATGGCTATGTTGATAAAGATGGATGAGCAGCAACTGTCAATGTTGATAAGTATGAAGATTGGCCACAACAAAAAAAAAAGACTTTGATATCAGTTTTGGGGAGCGTATGTAGTGATTTTAAATATTATAAATTATCTTACATCAATTTTAGAACCACGCAATACAAGAAAATAGGAAATTAGCGATCATCAAAATACGCTACTAAAAATAAAAATCTTATCACTAAAGTGAATATCAACCAAAAAATTGGGCCAGTAGTCTGTCGCAGTAGCCTCATCGCTATGGTGTTTAGAGGCCAACTTTTCCTTTGGGTTGCTACATTGATGACTACTAATAACATTGGTCGCTAAAATTATTCATTTTAAAGACCACTTTTTTAGTCAAATGATTATTTATTTAGATGTTTTTTTTTTTTTTGTTGAATACATTTTTTGTGTCAACATTGGTGTCAAAGTCATGCATTAACCTTATTAACGATGATGTCTGTTAAAGTTGGGCATCAAAATTTTATGTCGATAGTATTTATTGTCCTTATAAATGATGACATGCATGATGTTGGTGGTGTGGGAAAGGATAGTCGGGCAAAGTCGGTCAAGTGATAATGCTTGAAAGATCATTGCTGGACAATGATTGTTGAGAGATCATAATTGGGCAATGATGGTGTAACACCTTCAAATTCAGTATTTAGTTCAACCAATTCGGACCCAATTTAAAGGAGGAAAATCTTTGAATTTCTACATTTTTAACTCTTCGATCTGCATGTGTGTGGAAATGTTTTTTATGCATGTAAGAGTCTATGTGTGTTCTAAACTAGGTCCTCGTGGTTTGTTTATATATTCATAAAACCTAAATTTTCTCATGGGGCATCGCGGCATTGGGTTTGATAGCACCACGACGAAAGTGAGTTCTACAGAATATGTAATTAATTCAGCACTCTTGCACATGCAACAACGTCTAGTGGTGATGTGAGTTTTTGAATAAAGTCATAGGAAACATCGCGGTGCTAGGTTGAATTTTAATATTTTAAATATCTTTTTCTCTATTTTATTCATTTATTTTCTCTTGAGGAAGTCGATGCTAGAGAGAGATAGATGAAGATTTTAGAGAGAGAATGTTTGATTTGAGCAACTTCAATTCATTTTCTACTAATATATGGGCCAGTTCTAAAAGCCATCCGGATCAAGAAGGTCATATTTTACCTATTTTTATTTACAAAAATATCAATTTTCCTCAAATTTTTTTTATTAAATTTATATTTTATTTTCCAAAATTTAAGAAAAAATTTGTATCCACAAAAAGGTAACTTCATAACTTTTTATATATTGTAGAGACATCATTTCTGAACATTTAGATATTTTTCTAGAAATTTTATACCAAAATTTTTTGAAATTAAATTATCGTAATTTAATAGAAAATAATTTGAACTCTAAAAAAAATTGTAGTATGATTAAAGTCTTAAAATAGTGTTATGTATAATCTCTAATAAATAGGTTAAATTATGAAATAGTGTATTTCTGCGCAATTGGATTTTTGTTGTTTTCCAATGGAGTAATTTATGATTCTAAAATATGAAGTATTTGTTTACTTTCCCAGCACTTTATAGTTCTAATAACAACAATAATTATTATATTAGTAAAAATTTTATTATTTTACTATTTTGTTAAATATTTAATAAATTATTTATAAATTTAGATTAATTTAAATGCGGCATGTTGAGTTGTGTAGTTCACATATACTTTACTTTCTATTTTTAGGATATGAGTAAGGATGGAGTCCGTTGATTAACAATTTAGAATATGCAGATATAAGTTTGTACATATATTCTTCTTTTAGTTTTTATATAATCATGACTATCTTTTATTATGTTTGATTCTGCTCTTTATTTTGTAGCAATATATTATAATGTTGACGTTTTATAGACATTTTGATGATGAAATTAAAAAAAAAAATGGATGAGTTCTTTATTATAAACTAGATGTTGTTAGCAACTTTGTATTTTATTGTTTGTTTTAAAGTTTAAATTGGAAGAGAAAATTTGATTTTTTTTTTTTTTTATTATTATTAGATCTTGGATTTTGTCTATCGCAAGCCAACATGATAAGACCTGTTTCATCTGTGGGTCTTATCGGGTTGGATTATGACAGATGGTCAAGAGATTATTATCAAATGATAAAGGTTAGGAGTTAATTCATATGTGATGCCCCAATATCTAATTGTAGAAGAATTGCTTATTTCATCTCTAATTAATCAATTTATTATAGCCACTAATTTTTAGTTATTTAATAGAAGCCTACTAAAGCAATCATATATACAAACATTCCACTATACTCATTCATCAAAAAATATATTTACAATAGTCTAAAGTTCAATCAATACATCAAATTATCTTTTAATACTTCTAACTACAAAAGAATAAGACATGAAATAATAGAAATCTAAACTTAAAAATAGACTAGCCTCACTTTACTGGGTCCTAACCCCTTCTTAAAAAACATATAAAAATCACAAAGTGAGCTAACAATTCTATAGATGATTAAAACCTATAATTATAATCAATGCAAAATAATATAAGCAATGTGTATATAATCATTAATGTAGATCAGTTCAAACATATAATAATGAGAATAGGTAACAACCTACAATGAACAATGTCATTTTATATAAGCAATGAGAATTAATACAAGCAATACAACTTAGGGAATATTGATCAATAATCATATCAATGATCAATATGTTATGTCATTTTTATACCCATGCCAAATACAATTCAACAGGTTTGCTATAAATCTATGCATGTTTTTAATATATATATATATATATATATATATATATTAGTATACCTATCATGCCAAATAAGTGTTTTACATATGTTATATACATGTTGCATAATATTAATGCATGTGTATCATATTTTATATTCATTGTAATGTATCATGTATATTAGGTATATTATATCTATCATATATTCATGTATCGAATTTATGAATCTTATCATATGCCTTTACAATCATATTTTGTGCCATATTTATATCATATCATACTGTTTATACAATTATCATGTTATGCCTTATTTTATGAGTATGTAATCCTAACATATATGTAAATTATGTTATAAGCAAGGCAACACATTTGACTACATGTGATGTTTTTTCTATATTAAATCATGTAGACCGTTTAGACTGAACAAGAATTAGTCTCAATCACATCAATCATCTAAATAGGAATAGGAATCAGTCTCATATCATATATCACAAGTAAAATGGATTTCATGTAAGAAGTCATTACTTTTTGCTCGCCAACATATCATATCATATCAGTCAATCTCTTTATACATCTCATTTTATATCACAGGCTACAAATCTTATTTAAAAGAAAGCTTGCTAACCCACTCACATGTATAGAATAATATATCTCTAGTCAACCTGAATCAATCAATTATTTTCAACCAGCTTTTTTTGCTTTCACGAATTTATTTACATCATATATATCATAATAATTGACATCATGTATATACGTTATGCAATTATCATAATATATAAATCTATCAAGTATACTCATCAATATGCAAGTATTATATAAAAAATACATGTTAGATCAAATAAATAGTAAATTTATGTATATCATGTATTTCAAATGTAGTGTACTAACTCATGATCATTTCGTACATAGTATTATTCTACTATTTTAAAAAGAAAATAACATATATGCAAAAATAATTCGATGAAATCTCAATATGAATTGACCAAAAATATTTATTATGATGATATCTATCACATATCACATCAAAATTTATACGCTAGAAGTTCATTAGAATTGATATATTATATTTTTATCAAAATAGGAGAGAAAATAAATTAAACTTGAAAATAAAAAATAGAAGTAGGTTAAGGTTGTCTATCACAATCAGAACAACTTTTGTAACTATAGAAATAAAATTTTTTGGCCTGAACCTTGCTTTCTCTCTCCTCTCTTCACCACTTTATCATCCTTTCTCTCCTCTTCTCTTACTCGACATGCAATAGGGATGGGCAGGGAAGTGGCTTAGGTGATAATTTAATATAATAATTTTAGATGTTTTATTTTTAAAAATAAAACTTCAGACTGAACACTGCAATGCTTATGACATCGGCATCGCAACTCTTACGGCCTCAACGTCATAATGCTCACTCAAATCCTAATAAACTCGAGAGCTTGTCACTACAGTGCTCTTAGTAAAAATTTTGTATTTATAAAATATTTAGTGAAATTAATTTTAAGGCTATTAAACTAAGTTGGGTGATAGTTAATTGATTAATGTTGCATTGGGTAATGACAATTGGGCTATAGTGGTGAACTTTTTTGCTCATGTCTGAGAGTGTTCCGTATGTAGGTGAAGTTCTGCATATATATTTATTATATAGTGAATTTCTGAAATCTATTTACATTTTTGTGGAATTTAAAATTTTCCTAGAGCACCGTCGTTATATTTTTAGCACTCTAACGCTAAAGTCTTAGGAAAATCTACATTTAATTCAGCACTCCGGTGCACGGCGTGGGAGGCGGCGCTGTAAATTATGTAGGGTGACAGTGTCGCCAATGCCATGTCATCATAACATATTTAATATTAAAATATTCAAATTTACTATTCATTTTTGTTTCATTTCTCAAGCTGACAAATTAGAGAGAGATAAAGAGGGTCTCTAGTGAGAGAAAGTCTTCTTTGAGCCGCTTTGGGTCATTTTTAGCCAACAGCCCAGTTCTAAAAGTTGTTCTTATTGAGATAGGTTACATTTTACATATCTTAGTTTTTGATAATTTGGTATTTTTGGAGTTTTTTTTATCAAATTTATAATTTATTTATTTTTTTTAAATGCAGTTTTATAAGATTCTATTAACTTTTATCAATGTAATTTAATATATTATCGATACGACTATTATGATCGTTTTGAGTATTTATTCGAGATTTTTCACCGTGTGATTTTGAAAATTAATAATTTTTATCTATTTAAAATTTATTTTAACATCTAAAAAAAAGTGCTTTAGCTCAATTAAAGCTTCAAAATACTATTATACACGATCTCTAATAATTTAATTATTTTTTAAAAATATGAATTTCTATTTAGTAGGATTTTTGTTGCTTACCATTATAGCCTCTGTTGAAATTCTAGAACAAAATTATTTATGCTTTAATTTTTGTAATGAATTGGAATATGTGCTTATTGTGCTTTGTCTGGTGAAATAAAAAGGTTGAGGAGGTTTGGAGTAAAGGGGGGTGTTTTAGAAGATCTATTATGATGCATATAAGACATATTTGGTGGTTAAAAGCTATATTCTTGTGCTATATGTACGATATAAAATTTATTAGGTGCTATATACACTATGCTATTTATTCTGATTCTGAAACTTGAGGGCTATTCTGATATTCACTAAAAGAGATGTGTTGACAAACATAAGGGATTGTTAGGTGCTATGTGCATTATGCTATGTATTCTGATTCAGAAGCCTGAGGACTATTCTGATAATTATTATAAGATATTTGTTTATGTTTCAATCTTAGAATAGTTTCAATAGTTATTTAAATGTATTAAGTATCAGTATCTATTTCAGTTTTAATTTTTTTATATTTTACTTCAATTTATTATTACATCATAGTATTTTCCAGTCTTTTGGTTTAAGTTATTGATTTTAGTTTTAAGCTACGATAGTCTAATGAGTCGTATTAGTTTATTCTTATTTTTGCTTCCATTTTTAGGTCAAGGAAAGGATAAGGAGCAAGCTAAGTAGTTTGATAGCATGCTCTAATTTGTGTTGTAAGTATGCTTTTTGGCTAGTTTCATTTTTTTGGAGCTTGGCTTTATTTTATTATACTTTATGTTGTCAAACATTGTTGTAGATATATCTCATATTGTATATATATTTTTGGATAATATATCTTGAAGAATCATTTTTTATATTTAGTCTTTAGCTTTATGTTATCTTGAGTAGTATCTATGTGCTATATAAATAAGAAGTTCAGTTTTCTCAGCACTAATCCAACTAGATTTTGGGATTAGTTTCGAGTTCTTGCCATAATTAGGCACGGCATGACCTGTGTGGTATCAGGTTATATCGAGTCAGGTAGTGACAAGTGGATAAACAATGATAGTTGTTGGTTGTTATCATCATAGTTGAATGATGGGTAGAGCCTTAAAGTTCTTTTTATATCTCCCATTTCCCTCATATTTTAAGTTAAAGTCTAAGCTCTCCTTCATGTAAAGAATATAGGTTTATTTAATTTATAAATTTTTTTAATAATATTTTGCTAATTTTAGCCAAAATCCTTAAAACACTCTATTAGATATTTAGTACAGCTTGTCTAATTAATCATAGGCTATTCTTTCAATATTTCGTTATCGTGATGGCCTCAAAATTGAGTGACCTTAGACTCTTTAAATTTATTTTATCGATCCACTCATCTTAATTGTAAGCATGTATGATGTGGAGATCATTTCATCTTCCAATTAATATCTTGAAGTATATTCCTATGCTTCAAGTGCTTTTGATTTGGGCACATTTTGTAATAGATCATATTTTGACCGAATCAAATAATTTTTTTAGGAGTAATTATAAGTTCAAATCATAAATCGTCTTTGTCATAGCATAGATATTGTAGTGTTTTAATTACACTAATTTTTCTGTAATTTTCAGGCACTAGTGAAATTTTTTAAGAAATTGATACATATATGTACAAGTGGGGATTTTGGGTTCGTCAAGTATCCGTTTTACAAATCAATTTCATCAGAATTTCTTAAATAAAATAAATTATTTTATGGATTTTTTTTTATAATTTTTAATGCCCCAAAAGAATTTATATGGATTTTATACTAAAAAAATAATTAAATTATATATTTATATTATTTTATTATAAAATATCATAAGTCACTAACAGTCATTAAAACCTTTTAAAATCTATTTTCCTATTCAAATTGGCTAACAGAGAAGGCTTAATGAGAATTTAGAGATAAAGAGAAGAGAAAGAAAGGAAATCATTAGATTTGTAGGTCGTAAAGTGATTTTCGTCAGTCGAAGCTGTTGAAAATTTGCTTGTCTCGCTGTAAGAAATCTAAATCCTATTTATGATTTAAATAATTTTGTATTTTTTTTCATCAAAATTGTATTTTCGTTTCTGAAAAATGAGGATAATTTTGTATTGGTAAAATTTTCTTAGTGTAACATTTTATATATTATAGAGTTTAATATCATGAACTTTTTTAGTATTTATTTACAATTTTTTGTTTGGTGATTTTGAAAATAAAGTATTTTTTGTGTATTCCGAAATTTATTTTGACACCTAAAAACAGTGTTTTAGTTCAAAAGTTGCGTGTTTATAGTCAAATCGAGTGGATCGATGGGACAAATCTAATGAGCTCAATATCATTCAATTCTAAGATCATTAATGCATTCAAATACTAAATATATAATCTGTGATCAAATGGATCAATAGGAGCCATTCGATTGATTATTCATATTCTAGCAAAATTTATCAAAATATGTATGTCGAAAAGCTTTAGATACGACCTCATTTTCTACCTAAGAGAGGTTTGAAAGTTTAGATGCCTCAAGAACTTTATTGCATTGCCCAACAAATGTCGCCGATGAGACCCATTAGCAATCACAAGTATTGTCACTTAACTACTAAGATCATACCCCATCATTTTAATTTTGTTATCTTGCGGTGGATACCCGACCTTTATTACATTCTTGTTGATCAACAGATATTGTATAATTTGTCCCAACCATCCATCACTTTTTCTATAATCCATATAAAAAGAATTATAGAATTATTCTCAAATGTATCATCCCCTCTTCTTCAAATTTAAGGAAGACTCTTCTATTTTTAATTATATAGTGTATTATTACAACTACCTTAACCCCCGTGATTTTTCTCATTTTAAAGTATTCCATGTAAACATTTTTTGTTATTCTTAAAACTTGTATCAATCATGTCGGTTATTTATAGAAAATTAAGATGTTAAAAATTATGTCATAAATTTTCTAACATATAACAAATTACATGTTAGTTGTGCCATAAAGGCCTTAATTTAAGTTAAAATAGTTAAAAATAAAAAAACATAAATTTAATTAAGAAAAAAATCTATAATAAATTTTGAAAAAAATGCTATGTCATAGTTGAAATTATAATAGTATAATTATTATATTTGAATTCAAATTTTAAAAGAGTAATATAAATAACATAGTAATTAAACATTAATTAAAATAATTATAATTCTTAAAATTAAATATATGTGATATATGATGTAATAGTTAGCTAAAAATTAGATTATTGCTTTCACACACTTCATATAAATCAATAACAAAAAATAAATTTGGAATCTTTTTTTTAGGTAGCCTAATAATAATAAAAGAAAATATTATACATTTTTTCTTAAAAAAAAAATTGATTAGCAACCTCTAAATTAATTTTTTATGAATATTAGTTTTTAGGATTATTGACAACACTCAAACATCCAATAATTTAAATATTTTTAGGATATTTTTTGCTTAAAATTAATATTTGAATCTAAATAAAAAAAACATGTGATAATCATATTAAATGCTAAATATCACATCCTTAAGCCCTAATATGTGTAAAGATATAAAAAATTAAAGAGATAAATGTGATATTATCTATAAAGGAATGATTGGTCGCGTGCTTCCTAAAACTCTTCTCTCTTCTTCCTAATCGACAATGGGGGATCTGTGGTCGTCCATGTGAAATATGTGGAATAAAGAAGGGGAGAAAGAGACAGCGAGAGAGAGAGAGAGAGAGAGAGAGAGAGAGAGAGAGAGAAGGAAAGAAAGAGAGTGTTAGGAAGATAAACCTGATTTCTCTCCTCAGAATGGCCAAATCCAGCCCACGCCTTCCTTTGCTATCCTTGGCTCGAGGTCCAGGTCCTCTTCTTCTTATTAGAGAGTTAAAGGAGGCATTTTGACAACTCATTTCTCTACTTTGCTCCGTCCGCGAGAAGAGAGAAGGAGATGGCCATGGCCATGGCTTCTGGGGTTTGCCATTCGTTAATCGCGGGGGAGAAGGGCTTATTGAGCAGCAGAAATTGTATTTCTTTTGGGGGTTCTCCCTCTGTGGTTAGGGTTCTGAGTTCTATAGGAAGGTATTATATCGTATTTAAGTGATTTGTGTTGAGATTATTATTGATTGCTTTCTCTTCCTTTGCATGTGGATTTGATTAGTTGAAAATGCATTATGTTTCTGAAATTGGATGTTGTTGTTGGAATTAGATTGAAAGATTTTAAGTATGAGAGAATGAGATATGTTTGAATTTAATGTTTTGGATCGTTATTTTAGGGTTTTTCCGCCCCAAAGGTTTTGCTTGAACTGGTTTTCTTGGAATCTGAGTGGGAAGGAATGAAAAAAGAGTTGAAAAGTTTAGATCAATGGCTACAGATTGTTAATTACTCGCAAAATATTTGGATTTCATTTGACTTCCTTTGCTTTCCTTCAATGAAAACAAAGCTTTTATTGATTTTTGCTTAGATTTTTGTCTGTGCAATTTGTCTTTTCTGTTAATTATGAAATCATCCTTTCCCATAATTGTGGGTTTAATCAGCTTACAATGCATAGCTTTTCTGTAATCCAATGTGTGTGCTTATTAGGATTTGGGTTCATTTGTTTTACAAGTGATGAATTTGTTTTTAGTCATTTTAATTGTTAGAATAAAATCATCACATTTGTGGATGTTGAAGTTTTTTGTTGAGTTTAAATCAAACATTGACCTCTTTCTGCATCCATTCAAATGATTTTTTGCTAATTTATTGCTTTTGAAGAAGAAGAATTACAAATATATTACAAATAAATCTGTTTTATCTCCTAAAAATTTTAAATTCTGCTTGAATTAGGATACCAAACATCCCATAAGGAATTTAGAATAAAAAAGAAGAAACTCGGCATGAGGATTTTTGGATTTGAACTCATGTAAAATTAATATGGTCAATTTAAGCTTCGTTTGGGATAGCTTTTGGCTATTGCTTTTTCGCAGCTTTGATGATTTTTTTGTGTTAGAATGCTGCTTTTCATAGCAGTAAGAAGCCATCACAAACGAAGCCTTCATTTTTTTATTTGGGATAGTTTTCTTATTGCTTTCTAAAGAAGCTTTTTAGTATACAAATTTCTTGAAAGTAACGAAAAAATAGTGGTCAAAAGCTCCAAGAGAAACCTTAATTTACTCGAACTTTGGAAAGTAAATAAACTATCAAGCTAAGCTTTAGTATCAGGTAATTATAGATTAAAGCTATCTAGCAACTCTCTATCCACACATTTGCTTATTGTTACTTTCCCAGCTACTGTGATAAGATCTAGAAAGGTTGCCCAAGCTGGGAAAATTTCAATTCAACTAAGCCTTTTGGTAAGAATATTGAATATACGGATCAACCAAATAGAAGCTCTGAAGATAACTAAATTGATAGTAAGAAGTCACATTACATTTCACATGCCTTGTCAAGGATCATCCTGGCAAAAATACATCTGCTCTATGAAATGAAGGTGAAAATTTTTGTTCCTGTATAATGGCTTTACGCCTAGTGAATTTATTTTGAGACGGTGAGATACAAATTTTGATTGATTAGTCATGAATTACACTCATTTTTAAGCAAATCCAAGAAATATAATGCTTTCCCCCATGTCCAGATTCCTATCGTACATCCCATTTCATATAACGAGTAGATTTAGGGTTCGTTTGGGACAGCTTCTTTGCTACTTTATAAAACTACTTTTTAATTATAAAATTTCTAATTTTTGTACTAGAATGTTGTTTTAGAAAGAAGCAAAGAAGTTGTCTCAAACGAAGTCTTAATTTATCTATAATATTTAGATATTATAATTGTAACTCAGAAGAAGATGCGTCTGCTTTAGATAAGTAGTGCTTAACTGAAATATATAGACCACGACTCAACACCTTATATTCATATTATGTCTTGCAGAAAGTGAAAGAGTATGTTTTTATCTTCTTCTAACTGCATTTCTAACAGTTTATTGTGATTATCTGACACTGAACCAGTTATTGCTGTTCTCTAGATTATCTCTTGTAGCTGTAAACATTCCAAAAGCTACATCTCCAACTGCTGTGGAGGTAAACTGGCATCATTGCTTATGTCTAGTAGTGAAATTAGAGAGGGGCTGGGGGTGGCTCTCACCTCACTAGATTGTTAAAAAAGGACCAATTAACTATGAATATATTACAGAAGTTTTATCTCTTCCATTCCATAACTTAAAATATTAGTTGAATTATTGCTTATGCCTAATAGCTTGTTCAGATTACATTTTGGGTTCTCTACCTTTAACAGGAAGGAAGTTCTAGAATTGATTCAGTTCCTACTCCCAAAGTTATAATAGATTTGGACACGGATCCAGATTCAACCATTGTCGAGATTACTTTCGGTGATCGCCTTGGTGCTCTTCTTGACACTGTATAATTCATCATTCTTTTTCCATTATGTCAACGCCAGTATTTGCTTGCAATAAACAACTTTTTCCATTTTTTTTACCAATGTAGATGCGTTCACTTAAGAATTTAGGCCTCAATGTTGTGAAGGCTAATGTTTACCTAGACTCTTCTGGCAAACACAACAAGTTCTCCATCACAAAAGCGTAAGTGCTTTGTTAGTTTTGATTTAGGCTTCGTTTGGGACGGCTTTCTTCCTGCTTCTTAAAGTAGCTTTGTAGTAAAAAAATTTAATTTTTTATACTAAAAAGCCGTTTTAAGAAGCATTAAGAAAGCCATCCCAAATGAAGCCTTAGTAGTGTTTAACATACAATGCAGAGTAAATTATGTCATTTTAACTGCATTTCTTTGAGATTTGCAAATGGAATGAGCTATGAAGTAACTTTGCTTTAAAAAAAAAACTAATTCATCTGAAGGCTTCATCATGCATTCATGATATTTTGTCTTAAGATCAGTGGCAAGGTTATTTTGCAGGTCTACCGGCCGTAAAGTCGATGATCCTGAGCTTCTGGAAGCGATTCGGTTGACCATAATCAACAATCTTCTTGAATACCATCCGGTAATCTTCATTGGAAAACTTGTAGAATCATTTCGTTCTTATGATTTGTAATGATAAACACTAGCAAAGAGGTGCAATGAGATGATAAATGGAGATGATAAATGTCTTACTTGATCTGACAGGAATCCAGTAGTATGCTGGCCATGGGAGCAGCATTTGGCATTGAACCACCAAAAGAAGAAATCGATGTTGATATTGCAACACACGTGAACATTTACGACGACGGACCAGCTCGAAGCTTGCTTGTCGTAGACACCGCAGACCGGCCCGGCCTGCTCGTCGACCTCGTGAAGATCATTACTGACATCAATGTAACAGTTCAGTCTGGGGAGTTTGATACTGAAGGATTGTTAGCCAAAGCCAAGTTTCATGTTAGTTACAGAGATGAAGCAATCAGGAAGCCTCTTCAGCTGGTTGTAGCTAACAGTTTGAGGTATTATCTCAAGAGACCAACAACAGAGGAAGCAAGTTTCTGACTTCAAATTCTATGTCTACTTGATAAAGAACTGGTGGCATCAAGCTTGCAAGCTTATGAATCCTTGCAAGTGTAGTAATCAAAAAAGGCAAATCAAGCCGTATATATTTTTTAAAATTTATGAGAACTGCAATTCTCCTATTCAAGACTGTAGGTTCAGTCTGGAAATTTGTTTTATATTGGAAATACTTTCTAAGATGAAAAGAAAGGGCTTATAATGAGAAAGGTGTGCCACATTTAAGTCTAAGTGTGGCCTCAAAATGAATGTCAAAAAAGAGATTTCACAATAATTTTATAGCTAACTTTTTTTTTTCTCGCCATAGCAGAGCTCTTATCAGCAATAGTTGTGACGACTTATGATTTAGGGTTACAAATTTATTCTAACTTGATAAATGTATTCATCTGATTTATAATATATCATCGTATCCTTAATTATATTCCTATATACTAGTTTCTATAAATTAGAATCTTTCTATTAAGGGGTATCAAAAATAGGTCAACGGGTCGAATTTGGATCCAAAAAGGTTGACCTTAATCTGACCTGATTTTACAAACAGGTTAGGAATCCCAACCCAAATATGACCCGTGCGGGTTATCGGGTTGACCGAACCCAACTTGCGAACTCAAAATGCAATCTGCGGACGCACTTTTGAGCACAATGAAGGTTCGGTCCGGATGCTTGATGCAACACACGGGCGACTGAGCAGCGAGCGGGTTCGAAGACTCTGGAAGGCGAACAGAGCGCGTCATCGCCCTGAGGGCAGTGTGGGGGTGAGGTTGTACGCGGGTCGAGCTCGCTTGATGGCTTGAGTGAACGTGCAAGCAGTTGACGGGCCGAGCGGGTATGGAGTCTGGACTCTATACACAATCATGTGATGCAAAGTAGCGAAGTCGAACCGAGCGCATCAATGCTGCGGGGCTATGCATTGGTTACCGAGTGACGAACGTTGGATGATTAGTAGGTCAACACGGGTTGATTTCGAATTTTCGGGTCAACCCGAACCAATTTAATAAACGGATCAAAACCTCGAACCCGAACCCACCTCCGTATGGCAAAGAGGTTGATCCGAAACCATAATTTCTTAGGTCGGGATTCACGTCGGGTCAAATTTTGACATCCTTACTTTCTATATTTCTATGAATCTATAGAAATTCATATGCATATAGAAATATAATAAAATTAACCTGAATTAAATTTGTAAATTCATATTTCATAATTATTGAAATGGAAATCAAAATATCTTGGTCCTTAGGGTCGCAATTCAATATGAAGCCCTAAAATTCCTAGAAAGAAAAGTTAGCCTGGTATTCACCTGGGCACAGTGCAGTCTTACTCAAACCAGCATTCACTATATACAATTACACACATTTACTTCATGAAATGAGAAAAAAATTCAAACAATGAAGTGACCAAATTCAAACAGCCACTATTTAACTGAATTAATTGAAAAATGATTTACTTTATAATTCAACCTCTCAAACACTTTAAACTTAACCAAAAAAAATACATTACAGAGACTCTATACATCAACATTTATCTCTTTCCCACCCAATTCACAGCCCCAATAATAACAATTGCAAACTCACAGGTCTCAGAAAAAAAATGCCTAACCTTGCTGTTGCTGCTGTAAAGCCCCACGACTAGTAGTGAAGACTATAACTGAGCTTCGGCTAGAGGGATACACAGGAGCAACACCCAGGTTGTGGGGTTTGAGACTGGACCCGGCTTGGCCGCCATTGTCCTGATTTTTTCTGACCTTCGACCGATCGATCCTTGCTCGTCGAATCACCTCTTGGACCTGACGGTCGTGATCTCTGAGCATCTGGTCGACGTTCCCGGACGGGCGAATCAATGGTCCTGAGTAGTGTATTTTTTTTCCCTTTGATCCGAACCCTTGGGGCTGCAATCATAATAAGTTGGTTAATATGATGGGCAGGAGTTAGAGGTCTTTTTTGTAAACATGGGAGTGCAATGCATAAGTATATGCATTATACTATAAAGGTTACCCTACACATTTTTTCATACTTTTTATAAGATATGAAAAACTACCATGGCTCGCGAGCTAGCTCGAGCTCGTTTACAGTGGGACGAGCTCGAGTTCAAGCTCGCTTTCCAACTAACGATCCGAGCTCAATAAGGCCTAAACTCGACTCGACTCGTTTATACCACTAGTCGCCATGTTTTCCGAGAATTCTTGCATATGAAGGTAGATGGGTTGAGAAAGTAAGGCAACCCCGCGAATGAAGCGAATATGTCAATGTGTATGCTTCTAGTTTAGCTATCATATACATGCATAAATGCTTAGATGATTTCCCAAGTAGCTAAGAAGAAGTTTAAAGAAAACCTACTCAATCAAAATTCTGGTTCAATACTCATTATTCAATTGGAAATTTGAAATGGAAACACATCTCATCTAATAACTTCCTAAATTCTTCAAATAAGGAAGCTATTCTTGAATGTTTAAGAGACCAGTTGCAACATAAATATGTAATTTGTTTAAGCACGATTCATTAAACATCAAAATACTTACCAAAGACTGGTTCATATAGCTGTCTCTTTCATCCTCCTTCAGATGAGATCCTCCGGGGTACGCTTGAGCATATCCAGACTCCGAAAGTCTGCCATCTGGTGTAGTATTTTTTAATTGAGAATCGTTTCTTTCACTGCCATCTAAAAGAGCATTCGTACTTGCTGCGACTAAACTGGATAGGCCAGATAAATTGGCAGCAGCTGCAAGCCTCAATAAATCATCATCTTTTTTCCTGCTCTTAGCTTGCTGTCCTCTACTAACCACAGGCCCTGAATATGAAATTTTACGAGGGTAATGCCTTTGAGAAACTTCACCAGCTTCTGGGGCTACTGAGCTCAGCCTTGGTGGTTCAATCGGAATCGGGGTGGCAGCTTTCCTCCTGATGTGGGCTGAAATTCTCACTCATGCTCTTAGGATTACCTTGTCCAAGCCATTTTTTCTATCAAAGCAAAAAAATATTATTTCAATATATCCTATAAGATTCAGCAGTAAAATTTGCAGTAGGGATTTTGTGGAGAACCTCGATCGGGATCTACTATAGCAAGAATTTAAAAGCCTATACCTAACACATACACACGCACACATTGACAATCTTTGCTTGTCAGTGTGCCTTAGCTGTGCCTACCAACGTGCCATGGTCCTGCCTGTCAGCGTGCCTAGGCCTTGGCTGCTAGTGTGCCCTGGCTGCCAATGTGCCCCAGCCCATTCAAATGTACTCATAAGTACTCAATTTAATACTTTTCGGCATCAGGATAGCATGTTGGGTACACATGGTTGTATGTACAAGTAAAAATGTATTTTTTGTGGCAAAAAGAAATTTAATCTTTTTGGTCATTTTTTAACTACCGAAGCATTCTGGATGAAATAGGCCCTGCCTGTCTATTAGAGGGGGAGCCCAAACATGATGCAGAGTCATCTTTCTATAAGATTCAGCAGTAAAAATTGCAGTAGGGATTTGTGGAGAACCTCGATCAGGATCTACTATAGCAAGAATTTAAAAGCCTATACCTAATACACACACACATACATTTTATATATATATATATATATATATATATATATATATATATATATATATATATATATTGAAGCAATGTAGCAATGCGTCCATTTTATTTTCCATGGAAACAAAACCCTGTTAGGACTGACATGAGTTCCACTTGACATAATATTAGATTACTGTTTCGGCATGTATTGCAAAGTAGTTAAGAAAATGACCTTTATTGACATAGATAACTCGGCATTGGCATTTGGTGCAGGAACAGCTCTTGATTCTCCGAGTCCTCTCTTTCCAAGGTCTGGTCTTTGCAACTTGTCTCCACTAGCACCTTGCCTGTGAACATAGTCAATCAAGTATTATTAACGGTAACCACGAAGATGAGGTTTTAATGTCCAACCAATATACAATAACGGATCATTTGTGCCCACATCATCCCATCACAGGCAAAAAACCATGGACACGTTTTGGAAGAGAGAAGATAAAGAGTTGAACGATGATTAATTGTGTATTGAGCTCATCAAAGGAAAAATACGTACAAGCAATATAAGAACATATCCCTTGCAGCACAAAACTTTTTATGTAAATGTTACGACTGGACCGGTCCCCACTGGACCGGTCCGATACTATGCCAGGCGGAAAACAAAAAAGGGGCGGAACTCCCCTGTGGACCCCACGTTGGCTCAAATTGAATTTGGGAGGGAGATTTTTGAATGAGGGGCTGTTTTAGGAAGTCCATTATTGTCCTTTATGAGGAATTTGTATAATTAGGAGATTTGGGGGGGAATTAGAGGCATCTTGAATTTGAATGTAATTTGAGATCTAGGGTTTTCTTGCTTGGGCTCTTGGCGTTGCCGGAGAAGATCGGAAAGTTGTTCTTCCTCTCGAATCGAAGAACATTGTATCTTGCTTTTGCTTTGATCATCTACTAGTGGAATATAAGTCCATTAAACGTTTTTCTCTCAGTTTTCCTACGATTTTCTACTGTTTTCATACGTTTGGGGCTGATTTCCTGTAGAAAACAGCAACTTTCTTGTTGTTTTCTCCACGTGGAGCGATAGGAATACTTGGATCTAAGTATTTCCTATCAAATTGGTATCAGAGCATCGTTCCGGGACCACCGGCGGCTGAAATTTTGAAATTTCAGCAAGTTTCTTGTCTCCGGAAGAAGTTTTTGTGGACCCGTTAGAAGGACAATGGCCGGAAAGAAGGTGGATGTCTTGGAAGGCGAAGTCGGTCAATTAAAAACCGATTTGGAAGAAAGATTTTTTGATTTTCAAAATCAAATCACCACCAAAAACGAAAGGTTGGAGGGAAAATTCACGGCCATGGAAGAGATGATGAAGAAATTACTTGAGATGAAGACTAATCCGACGGCGTCGGATGCAAGAGAGACTGTCGGCGACCATGGCGTAGGAGGAAATCCGAACCCGCCTCGGGGGAGGAGGAATCCGGCTGTGGAGATCCTTGAGGGAGACGACGACATGCCACCTCTAGAGCCACTTTCTAGAGAGGAGATGAGCCTGGGGAATGACCGTCGAGGTGCAGATTTTCAGCTTCGAGGTGCTGATTTTCAGCGTCGAGGTGCTGATTTTCAGCGTCAAGATGTGGATTTTGAAGGCCGGAGGGGAGAATATGAGGGAAGTGCAGATTTTGGCGAAAGAAGAGGAGAATATCAGCGTCGAGGTGCTGAATTTCAGCGTCGAGGTGCTGATTCTGAAAGGGGAAGAGGGGATTATGACGATGGACTCGGATACCAATGTGGGAGGGAGGACCGGGATACTTGGGGAGCACCTCATCTTCGAGGAATGGGAGGTTATGGGGAGTACCGGGGTAACGGAAGGGATCCGAAAGTGAGGAAGTTGAAGATGCCCATCTTTGAGGGGGAAGATGGCCATGGCTGGATCTACAAGGTGGAACGGTATTTTGCAGTCAACGGATTGACAGAGGAGGAGAAACTGACAGCGATAGGACTGTGTTTGGAAGAGAAGGCACTGGCATGGTACCAGTGGCGGGACATGAGGCGACCTATTCGAAGCTGGAGGGAGTTCAAGAATTGCCTACTAGAGCGTTTCCGAACCAGCAGCGGAGGGGATTTCTACGAACAGTTCTTTGCACTGACACAGGAAGGGACAGTAGCAGAGTTCCGGGACCGGTTTGAGTACCTAGCTAGCAGGTTGGATCGTCTTTCTGATACCGTGCTTGAGGGGAACTTCATGAAGGGGCTCAGACCAGAAATCAGAGCCGCCGTTAGAGTGATGAGACCACACGACCTGGGGGAGGCCATGGAGTTGGCACAGTTGGTCGAGGACCAGAAGCATCTGGAGAGGGGGACTCGAGGCAGCAGCTCTGGGGGATCCCACAGGATGACGACCACGTTTTTAGCGTCCAAGGGAGCTGCACCGGGGGGTACACGAGAAGTACCAAAGGAGAGGTCTGGAGGAGGAGGGCCTGGGGGAAATTTTAAAAAGCTTACTGATAAGGAGATGCAGGAGAAGAGGGCCAAGGGATTGTGCTTTAGATGTGATGAGAAGTGCATGCCGGGACATAGGTGCAAGGACCGGACTCTTCAGGTTCTCCTTGTTTGCGAAGACGAGGAAGACGAAGAGGAAGGTGGGAGCAGGTCAGAAGTGGAGGAGGAGGAGAAGTTGCACCTGGATGTGGTGGAAGTCTCCCTGAACTCTGTAGTGGGATTCACTTCGAGTCACACTATGAAAGTAAAAGGGGTGATAGCTGACCACGAGGTGGTGGTTCTGATAGATAGTGGGGCAACCCACAATTTCATTTCCACCCGGCTTGTTGAGTTGCTTGGTATGGCACTAGTGGATACCGGTGGCTATGGGGTGATGATGGGCACGAGAAAGGTGGAAATGGGGAGAGGAGTTTGTAGAGGAGTGATGCTGACCATTCAGGAGATACATGTGAGGGAGGATTTTCTTCCCTTAGAATTGGGAAGTACTGATGTGATTTTGGGAATGAAGTGGCTGCAGACTTTGGGGAAGACCAAGGTGAACTGGGGAGAACTGAGGATGGAACTGGTAGTGGAGGGGAGGAGAATGGTGATACAGGGAGATGTCGGCCTGTCTAGGACGGGGGTGTCTCTCAAGTCCATGATCCGAACCATCCAGGAGGTTGGGGGTGGATACTTGGTGGAGCTGCAACGATTGGAGAAAGTCAGTGTAGGTGAAGAGGGAGACATACCTCTTGAAGTGCAACCGGTCATACAACAGTTCAGGGAGGTTTTTCAACCTCCACAGGGTTTGCCACCTCAGAGGGAGCTGGAGCACGCCATTACTTTGAAGGAAGGGGAGACACCGATCAGCGTTCGCCCTTACCGCTACCCCCAGATCCAAAAAGATGAGATAGAGAGGCTGATACGGGAGATGTTGGAGGCAGGGATCATAAGACCAAGTGTAAGCCCTTTTTCTAGTCCAGTCCTCCTGGTCAAGAAGAATGATGGGAGTTGGAGATTCTGTGTGGATTACAGGGCTCTGAATAAAGGCACTGTACCAGACAAGTTCCCAATCCCAGTGATTGATGAACTATTGGATGAACTATTTGGGGCAGTGGTGTTTTCCAAGCTAGACTTAAAATCCGGATACCACCAGATCAGAATGAAGGAGGCGGATGTTCCCAAGACTGCCTTCAGGACACATGAAGGGCATTATGAATTTCTGGTAATGCCCTTTGGTTTGACTAACGCTCCTGCGACATTTCAGTCTCTGATGAACAGGGTCTTCAGGCAGTACCTCAGGAAGTTCGTACTTGTATTTTTTGATGACATATTGGTGTACAACAAAACTGAGGGGGAACACTTAGAACACTTGAAGGTGGTTTTGGGAGTATTGCAGGAACATCAGTTACAAGCCAATCTGAAGAAATGCAGCTTTGCCCAGGCCAGTGTGGAGTACTTGGGACACGTGGTATCCCAAGAAGGAGTAGCAGCGGATCAGAATAAAATAGAAGCAATGCAGAAGTGGCCAATGCCTAGAAACCTAAAGGAGCTAAGGGGTTTCTTAGGGTTGACTGGATACTACAGGAGATTTGTGAAGGGATATAGTGCTATCGCATGGCCATTGACGGAGCAACTGAAGAAGGATGGTTTTTCTTGGGGTGAAGCAGCAACGCAGGCATTTGAGAAATTGAAGGTAGCCATGACTACAGTTCCAGTGCTAGCACTTCCTGATTTTAGCCAAGTCTTTGTGGTGGAGACAGATGCTTCCGGGTATGGGCTGGGGGCAGTGTTGATGCAGAACCACCAGCCAATAGCCTACTTCAGTCAAGTACTGTCAGCCAGGGCCAGATTGAAGTCAGTATATGAGAGGGAGCTAATGGCCATCGTATTGGCTATACAGAAATGGCGGTCGTACCTTTTGGGAAGACATTTCATTGTAAGGACTGATCAGAGAAGTTTGAAATACTTGTTAGAACAAAGGATGGTGACTGAGGAGCATCAGAGGTGGTTATCCAAACTATTAGGTTATGATTTCGAGATCCAATACAAGCCAGGGTTGGAGAACAAGGCAGCCGACGCTCTATCCAGATGTGTGGGGGAACTCCAGGAGCTAGCTCTGTCAGTACCTTTGATGGTTGACTGGGGGGCCATCAAGGAAGAAAGCAAGTTAGATGAAGAATTGGGGAAGATCAGGGAGGACCTACAGAAAGACAAGAGTAGCCATCCGGGCTACTACATTGAGGGGGAGAGATTATTGTATCAAGGGAGGTTTGTGATGCCACGAACTTCCGTACATATCCCCCACCTGTTGCAGGAGTTCCATGGCAGTGCAGTTGGAGGCCATTCAGGAGTCCAGAAGACATATAGGAGGCTAGCAGCGGAGCTCTATTGGAAGGGCATGCATAAAGATGTGGAAGAGCTAGTGGCAAGGTGTGAGGTGTGCCAAAGAAATAAATATATGGCGATGGCACCAGGAGGGCTACTCCAACCCTTGGAACTTCCAAACAAAGTTTGGGAGGAAGTGTCCATGGACTTCATTGACGGCCTACCTCGCTCAGAGGGATTCACGGTCATTTTGGTAGTGGTGGACCGACTCAGTAAGTATGCCCATTTCGTCCTCCTGCGACACCCATACACCGCGGTATCAGTGGCAGCAGCATTTATTAGAGAAGTGGTGCGATTACATGGATTCCCTGCTTCAATTGTGTCAGATAGAGACAAAGTTTTCCTCAGTCAATTCTGGAAGGAACTCTTTTGAATGCAGGGCACTGCTCTCAAAAGGAGTACCGCCTACCATCCACAGACAGACGGACAGACAGAGGTGGTAAATCGGAGCTTGGAAACCTATTTGAGGTGTTTCGCTTCTGAAACACCACGTAAGTGGGCCAAATGGTTACCTTGGGCAGAATACTGATATAATACGTCGTATCACTCAGCATCCCAAATGACCCCTTTCAAGGTACTTTATGGAAGAGACCCCCCACCGTTAGTGCATTATGGAAAGGGAAACACACCGATCTTTTCAGTTGAGCAGTACTTAGAAGAAAGAGATCAGGTGCTGGAGGAGTTAAAGAAGCAATTGGAAAGGGCACAACAAATCATGAAGAAGCGAGCAGATACACACAGGAAAGACATACAATTTGAAGTGGGAGAGAAGGTATTTCTGAAGCTAAGACCCTACAGGCAGAGATCAGTGGCAAATAGGAGAAATGAGAAATTGGCCCAGAGGTATTTTGGTCCCTATGAGGTCACTAGGAGGATTGGAGCGGTAGCGTATCGTCTGAAGTTACCACCGTCCGCCACCATACACCCGGTGTTCCATGTGTCACAGTTGAGGAGAGCGCTTGGGGAGCATGTAGCCAGTCCCGAGCTACCAGTATCATTGACAGAAGACTTGGAGGTGATAATGGAACCCATGGAGCTGGAAGGAGTAAGAGTTAATAAAACAGGAACCAAGGAAGTGTTAATCAAATGGAAAGATCTTCCCGACTACGAGGCTACCTGGGAGCCCTATGAGATGGTGAAGCAGCAGTTTCCAGACTTTCACCTTGAGGACAAGGTGAATCTTTGGGAGGGGAGTAATGTTACGACTGGACCGGTCCCCACTGGACCGGTCCGATACTATGCCAGGCGGAAAACAGAAAAGGGGCGGAACTCCCCTGTGGACCCCACGTTGGCTCAAATTGAATTTGGGAGGGAGATTTTTGAATGAGGGGCTGTTTTAGGAAGTCCATTATTGTCCTTTATGAGGAATTTGTATAATTAGGAGATTTGGGGGGGAATTAGAGGCATCTTGAATTTGAATGTAATTTGAGATCTAGGGTTTTCTTGCTTGGGCTCTTGGCGTTGCCGGAGAAGATCGGAGAGTTGTTCTTCCTCTCGAATCGAAGAACATTGTATCTTGCTTTTGCTTTGATCATCTACTAGTGGAATATAAGTCCATTAAACGTTTTTCTCTCAGTTTTCCTACGATTTTCTACTGTTTTCATATGTTTGGGGCTGATTTCCTGTAGAAAACAGCAACTTTCTTGTTGTTTTCTCCACGTGGAGCGATAGGAATACTTGGATCTAAGTATTTCCTATCAGTAAACCGCAAAAACTATGTATGGAACATTGTTTGATTTTGGCTAAGATGGATTTGAAACAGCCCAAAGAAATCATGATTGGCCATGTTTCAGCTAGTTTCTGGCAAAATAGTTGTTTCAGTTGGTATTGACCAAGATTGGCTGAATTTGTGCACATAATATTCTCCAATGCCTGTGCATGGAAGCAATTAGCATGAGTGCAAGAACTATAGCTAAATCTGTGAAATTGTGAAGGTTCAAGATAGCTGATAGCTCAAAAATTAAATTGAGTTTTAGCTCAATTAGAATGCAGTATTCTAAAAAGAATTTTTAGGACTCGCCAGAGAATTGGGTAGGATGGGGTAAAGCTACACCAAGAAATACATAGTAGGCGCTCAGCCTATGATGCACCGACACTTCTCCTCAAAGCGTGTAGTGTCCAACAAGACACTACGACACGTGTCAGATATGTCGAAAATGTGTCCGATTAAAAAAATATTAAATATAAATTTGGCATGCGTGTCCGACACACATATCTTAAATATTTTATTATTATTTTTTAAATATAATTTCTTGTATTTAAGATTTTTAATTATTTAAAATATAAAAATTAAATTTCTTATTTCATATCCACAACACCAAATCAATTGCCCTCACTTAATACCCCATTCATCGAATATTCTTATTTTCATTTCTCTTTAGCGGGTTAAACTTTGATTTCACAATAATGTCCAATGTCATCTCAACATTGACGTCTGACGTTGTTACAACATCAACATTTCGAAACGATCTCTATATCAAAGTCTGGCACTGTCTTTACATTAATGCTCGATGCTAGCAATTTCTACACCCACAACTTGACATCTCATCTTTGACCAACGCCTTCTCAACATCGAGGACCAACACCCTCTCAATGTCGACAAGAAACGCCCTCTTAACATTGATGCTCAATATTTACTGCATAACATCAATGCACAACTTGCGATAGCATAGTCATCTCGATGACAGATAAACGACATCGACGCTCGACTCTCGACATCTTAATATTAATCATTTTAAGCAGAAATTCTAGTTAAATGACTTATTATCTCTAGATTATTTTTAAAATTATACTTATTCATTTTTATACATTATATTTAAAATATAAAAATTTATAATATTGTGTCCAACTCGTGTTCGTATCGTATCTATATTTTCAATAATTGACGTGTCCCGTGTCTGTGTCGTATTCGTGTCATCGTGTTCGTGTTTGTGCATCATAGCGCTCAACCTACAAAACCTACACCCCACAGACTGAGGCATCAACCCCGAGCACCCGAGGCTCGCATTTTATGCACTATTAGCAATAACCCCATGATATAATTTCAATTAAATTAATTTATCAAATTGATTTCTCTCTTACAAGCCAACAAAAACATCAAAGCCCTGTATGGCTTGCTTTCGTCTTGCTTATATCTCGTCTATCTCTAATGTTTGCTCCATTTGCTAGACTCCCTCATTGCTTCTCACGGCCTTCTTTAACTTGTCACTCATCTTAGTTGAAGCCATATGTTGGTTTGCCTTTAATTTTATTAGTTTCATAATAATTCCGTTACTTGAGTTTTTAGAGTTAGATTATAAATCATATAGTCATGGACTACAAATTTTGGAATCTTTTTAATTATTTTTTCATTATCTAAGATTTTTAAATTATATATTTTTATTTATTTAATATTTATAACATAAATTGATGGTGTTTACCACATGCCACCAATCTTTTTTCTTAGCCTTGTGATAACAAAAATTCCTATTCTTATGCCTCCACCTTTTAAAAGATTGTTCAATGTTGAGTTAGGACTGAAACAAATCAGACTAGCTTGAAATTGGATAAAAAAGTATATACATGTGTAAGTGCATACATGCATATATTCATGTGTGTGTATATGATTGGTTAGACTTTTGTTTGGGAATGATGGGTGATAACTAGCAAATTGTGTGGCTCGCAGTCGAGACCTTGGAGAAACAAACTCTCGAACCACTAAGCCACAAATCCTTTCATAGTTAAACTATTATCATTTAGTAGGATAGAATCTATTCCTCATAGATCTCACATATTTCAACATATTTTAAAGGCTAAGATTTAAAGTACCTAAAAGCTACTCTTTACATTCCCAACTTGGGAGTTAAAATGAGGTTCAAAATTTTTTAAGGAAAAATAGTTGAGTTAACATAAAAAAAGTGCTACATAACCTTAAAATATTAAGTAACTTCCCTTTTTCTTTAAGCCAAGGAAATGAACTCAACATTTTTTATCGACAACATGAAAGTAAGTGTCCTAACTTGACCTCAAGTATTTTTACCCGTACTATCACAAGAGCAAGCAAGATCCTGAAAATGTTTATGATTTGGGAGGGATGGATGGTAAAAAACAAGAGAGAAAGATTAATTACCATTAATTTTCTTTCTAAGAATACAGAGATAAAACTAATTATTTCTATATCCTTCCCTCTCCCTTAACTTTCTTTAAAACCAAACAGTGCCTTAATGCTGGCTGTTATCAAACGAATGTTCAATTCCTCACACAATGTTGCAATCCATGCAACTGTGACTTAACAGTGGCTTGTAAGAATAAATTTTGTAGACTAATACTTGAGAAAGCGAAAGTGCACCTTCTAGTTTCTTCGTCCCGAACTTTAGCATCGAACTCTTTGCTAGGGGGGTATGTGGGCAACGTTGACGGGTCGCAAGGAAGGGGATTAGCTGTAAAAAACTACAAGTAAATGGATTAGAATGTTATCCTCACGAAGAAGAAGAGCCAATATAGTGAAGGAAAACAAATAAGTTATGGAATCCACCAATGTTTAATCAAACAAAAAAACAAACAACAACATCAAGCCTTTGTCCCACTACGTGGGGTCGGCTACATGAATCCTTTTTCGCAATTGAGTCCTATTAAAAGTCAATTTCTTATTTAAATCTAATAAAGAAAGATCATTTATAATATTTTCTAACCAAGTCTTTTTAGGTCTACCTCTACCTTTCTTAACATAAGTCAAATCTAATACATCTACTTTCCTAACCGGGTCATCGGAGGGCCTCCGTTTAATGTGACCAAACCAATGCTTAATAAAAAGAAAAAAAAACTAATAAATATGCACTAAGAGCTAAAGAATTATTGTTTGCCTACATAAAACTTCTTATTCCTATTATAACAGGACTATAAACTACAATATGGAATCATCCTTGTGGCTGACAAGAGTAAACAAGAAAAGAAACCCTACTTGTATCGTCTGTCCATGGTTTTTTACTGTTGGATCTAAGGAATGGAAACCAGTCAAACATGAATTGAACGAGCAAATGTCTTGTTCAGCTTGGTTAGTTAACTATCAAAGCTTCATTTGTTAACCATTGAGTTGAACAAGAATTAGTTCAAGTTTATTAGCAAAAACTGAAAAGCCTCCTTTGTGTTGCGCTCATTTATCATCAAGTGGAATACAATCTGAACATAAACAAGAAACTAGCCCGATAGCCATCAAATGCATCAACAATTCTTGATTGACAGCTTCAATTGAATAGCAAATTGTGATTTTCATAATACATTTTTTTTAAGCATCGATGAACATAAAACATGTGTTGCCCATGATTTTAATAGTATAATAAATAAATGTTAATAATAAAATCCATATGTAAAATTGAAATTTATGTATGCATATCTGTGTATATAAATAGATAGATCCCTTATTAAGCTAAAGATAGTTGGGAATGCTCTTGTCTGTGCTCAGCTTATTTAATGAGCTGAAAAATCTTACTTAAGCTTGGCTCTTTTACTTTACCAATGAGCCAAATTCAAACAAGCTACTCATTTGAACGCGAGTGTTTTGCGAACATCAAGCTTTTTTGACTCCCCTACATTCAACCACCAATGAAAATGAATTCAATAATTTTATAAAGATTGTTATAAAGCATTGATTATTTCCCAAGAGAAAGGGTCCGCGAATACGTCAAAACGTTAGGCTATCAATTTAAAGCATTAAAAATGCACAGGACAACAAAAAAAAGTTAGCTCCTATCTTTTGTTTCTTGTTTGGGGGTGGAATGGGAGGGCTGTTACAAGCATAAAATTAACTACAGATTGCAACAATATACAAGGATGAATGAGATGTTAAATGTTTAAGTACCTCACTATTTAGTGCAGATGCTGCAGTACCACGATCAGCTGGATCAATGGACAGTAACACTTCCATAAGCGCTAAAGCTGGTGCAGGTAACTCCTTATATGTTTTAGCAAGACACCGAGGGTAAGGATGTTGTGGTTTAAAAATGGTGGCATGAGGAAGTTTGGACTTCCTCCAGTAGTCCTCATCTGGTGAACCACAGAGCTTGAAAATCTTGTGCAGCTGCTCCACCTGTAGAGGCATTAAAACGAAGATGCATGCAGAGATGAGTATCATTCCAACTTAAAATATAATAAATTTTTCTTTTGGGGGCAAAGAAATAAAAGAGGAGATCCTGATAGAGATCCAATGCTCATCAGTTACAATTTAAGAAAATTTTAACTACTTGCTAGTTGCTACAAAAATTAGTATCTTAATTCAACAGCCATAATTATGAGGTCAATAAAGTGCAGATCTGATGAATAAAAATGAATACATATAATGGAAGTTGTTATAACAGGCATTGTAGACTTGTTTTTATTTCAAGCATGTGGTGATATTGGTAACAAATATTTCTATTTCCTGGTTCAAAGATAAAGGGAGAGTACCTCTGTCCTTCCAGGCATTATAGGCTTGCCCACATAAAGTTCAGCAAGTATGCAACCAGCACTCCATAAATCAACAGCAACGCCATAGTTAGTAGCACCAAGCAAAAGCTCAGGGGGTCGATACCATAGAGTGACCACACGACTTGTTAAAGTTTGGTGTTGCTCAGGATCAAAGAAACTTGCCAAGCCAAAGTCTGCAATCTTTAAAATGCCATTATTGTCGATTAAAAGGTTAGACCCCTTTATATCCCGATGCAGGACATTTTGGGTATGACAGTGATCAAGACCACACAATAGCTGTTGCATGTAACATTTTACCTGAAAAAATAAAGAAATTTTTTGGATTATGGTCACTGAGGCCAGGTTTTGCATCTTCAGTCATACAAAAATGAACAATTTAGAATAATAGCAAAATAATCTAAAACAAAGAGGCTTATGTACTTTCATGTTACCTGTGGTTCTGTGAATTTGATACTGGGATGAGAAACAAGACCAGCAAGATCATGCTCCATGTACTCAAAAACAAGGTATAAACTGGAAGACAAGCGCGAAGCTACTAAGCCCTCTAGCTTTACTATATTTGGATGCTCAAGCCTTCGCAGAATGTGGATCTCCCGAGCCATAAAGCGTACACTTTCAGGCTCCAAACTGTCAAACCTCACTTTCTTTAATGCAACAATTTTTCCATTATCAAGATCACGAGCTCTGTATACATTGCTGTAGGTGCCTTGACCTATCTGCAAAATAGAGATTTCCCTTAAGAGATCAAGGCTGGCTAAATCTAAGAAATAAAATTACTACCCAAACTACTGTCAACAGCCAATGTACTCCCTCTTGACAGAAAATCCAATATGGAAATAAATTGCAATGAAGAATAAAAGAGAATTATATCCAAACCAAGGATTTGCTTATTTATGCGCAATCTATCACCAACTAGAACTTAATTCAATTAACATGTACAAATTCTAACTTCCAATAATAGCTAGTAAAGAACTCAGCATGCAAAACAAGCAGTAAGTACCACTTCACTGTTCAACTAGAAGGAATAAAATAGTAAAAGCAGTAAACTTGAAATAAATTGATGGCGGCTTTGTATAAAACATAGCCAGAAGAATGTAGCAATTAGCAAACATTTTACCCTTAACAAAAGATTATTAACAGTTTAGAGTTTTCTCAAACAAAAAAGATAAAAATAAAAGTCAACATGAGATTTCCTTCACAAAAGTTGATAGCGCTTTGTAGAATAATGCACATAATCATATCGTCAGCAGTGGTTGAAGGCTCATTTTTAAATGAAAAAGTTTGACTTCTGCTGTTATTTAAATTTAACTTTCCTCAGCGGACCGTTTGAATATCAGCTATTCAGTAAGTATGTATCAGGTAAGCTAGAAACATCATATAGATAGTCCAAATCAAGCATGCCCTTTATAAGGGATCTGCCAAAAAGGCCAACATAAGAACTGTTGACCTCCAAAAAAAGCAAGAAGGGTCGTTGACTTACTTGTCCATCTATAGCATAGCTTATCTAAACTCACTACAAGTCTTATCAAGAACTTTTTCAACAGACAATCAATCATCAGAGAAAAGAAAAAAAAAACTACTTTTTATCCTCAGAGAGAACAAAGAAACTACCTTTAATCCCCAGACAATCCATCCTTCATTACTCTTTGCATTCAATCAAACACAATCTTTGCTGCCCATAGAGTAAGCCATCAAGTTCCCTAGCTCCCAAACTTTAAAGAAAAATACCTTTTGTTTAAATTCATGCCTAACCACCAATTAAACTTCATAGGTAACACCTAAGTTACAAATCACGCACCAACCTTTCCAGGATATACAATTACAACTATTCGATCAATAACTAATCTAACAGCGCTCTTGTTCAAATCAAAATGTTTCCCCAAAAAACTTCAAAATAAAGGCAGCAAACCAAAGGAAACATCACTATCCCAAAGCATGCAAAATCATATGCAGAAGAAAGGAAAAAAAAACAGGATAATCACACAGCCGATCTTACCTTATCAAGCTTCTCAAATGAGTCAGCCCGACGCGGAACCCAGCCATGAATCGCCTCTCCAGCCACGGCTGCAAGCCAAGCCGGCCACCCAGCCGCAACTTGCTCCCCTTCCACGCTCTTCGGAATGCTGCCACTCAGCCGCACCAGTTGATTACTGGGATGAACTTGTCTTTCCCTCCTCATCTCCACATCATGTTTCCTCTCTCCCGCCGTAATCCCAGTCCAACGAACAGCCACTATCTCCTGCCCCGAAGAAGACACCGCCGCCGAAAGCTTCGCCTGAGCCAGCAACTGCGCCGTATTAACCGCCGGAGGCGCGGGATTAACTGGCCGCGCCCTTGGACTTCTCCGGTTATCATCACCAAACAAGGGCTTCACGCAGACGCAGCCCATTGATTCACACTATGAAGCAGAACAGTTTTAATCTGCAAGAGCTATCTTTCCATGCGGAAGAACCCTCCCACTTCCTCTTCGTTGCCTTCCATGTGGCATCTAAATGAGAATCGAGAATGTCGAATATGGAACAGCAAGAAGAGTCCCGCCACGCCACAGATCAGCGTTTTTCAAGATCAAATTGATTGTGAAAACCCTAGGCCTCCTCCGGCATTGAATCAGGAGCTTGTTCAGCTAGGGCGAGGAGTTGCAGTGGAAGCCGGTAAGTCGCTTCCCGGGAGAATTTTTCCTTATGGAGTTATGCAAAGAAGCTTCTAACGAACGCCAATTGGAGTTCTACTGAGGAGCGTCAGTTAACGCCAAATTCTTCTTCTTTTCTTCGCTTCCGGAATCCATCTCCCTATATCTTCCGTTCTCTTTGACCAACCAGTCTGGCCCGGTTTGACTGACCCAGAAAGGCCCGGCCTGGCCCGGACTCATTTTCCCATTTGTTTTTTGAGAAAGGTTGCTCAACTTATCAATTGGCACTTAAAAAATATGAAATTTTTATTTTCCTCTTGGATTATGTAATTGCATTTAGTTAGTTTTATTATTGTTAAGTAAAAATGATATTCACTATTATTATATATGATTGAAACAGGTTAGATTTTTTTTGTGTGCAGGCTGAGCGACTCAAATGCGGGACCACGCGGGAGGCACGAATGCTCTGACCGCTTTGCCACAGCACGAGCCTCATTAGATTAACTTTCCAAGCCTATTAAGATGAATGAAAAGTTGTTGTGTAATTCATTACACTTCTGATCTATCAAGTTGATTTCGTAATGTGACATGAAAGTTTTATCATCTTTTTAGTTCAAGTGACCGTCACATTAGTTATAACGGTTGAATAAGATCAAGCATACGATATTTACACTGATAGTCCTTCTAATAATATATTTGAGCTCGTCATCAGTGAACTAAAACTTCTTGATCATCATGGGGCCTATAATGAAGACCCCTATATGCACTTAAGGAAGCATTACTTCTTAATCATTTTCTTCTTTTGTTTTTTTTTTTCTCGTGTAGTCGAATTCATCAAGAATATTTGAAGAACTTTAAATTATTTTAAGAGCGAAAAGATGAGTGGTCGAAGGTAGATACAAGTGAGGGTCCCAAAAAGGAGCTTAATATATTAACATATAACTTTGTATTAATTGGCCTAAGGTTTCGTTTGGAACGACTTTTTTTCTGCTTCTTAAACAGCTTTATAATACAAAAGATTTAATTTTTATATTAGAAAGCTGCTTTAAGAAGCATAAAGAAAGTCATCCCAAATGAAGCCTAAGTTTAGCTCGGGTTGGCCCAAAATCTTAAAGTCTGACTCGACCCGACCCAACCCACTTTCATCATACGTATAAAGTAAACTTATCTCATGCAAATATAAAAGTCAAAATTTTGACCAGCTTATACGATACAAAACTACACGATCTGTCATTGAAAGCTAGGATGATATATCCATTCTTTAAGCATTTTTTGTTAAAAAAAAATCATTGATCTGTATAAATTTTCTTGATCTGACGCACTCAATTCAACTGTGTAATTTCTAATATAATTCATCATATATTTTAAAGAATATCACATGAAATTTAGCAGTAAGAGGGCAAATTATTAGGTCCGATCACCGGACATGTTCGGAGCCCAATGAAAATACGCCACATCACCTCCTACTCGGTACTGAGCAGTATCAAGCAGTACCGAGCTCGGTACTGCTCAGTACCCTTCTCAGTATTGCTCGGTACTCAGTATTTCATAGTACCGAACTCAGTACTGCTCGATACTGTAAATACCGAACGTAAGCTGTGACCAATGTCCGAACCCAATAATCTCACATCCGAACCCAATAATCTCACATCCGAACCCAATAATCTCTCAAGTAAGAGATACAGATGGCTTGCAGGAGAAGTGAGTGGTGAGGTGAGGAACTCACTTCCGAATTAATCCTGCAGAAGAAGTACAAAGAGCAAGTGCCAGGAAGTCGTTTTCCAAGCCAGTGGGAAGTCGGAAGACCAGTTCTCAGAAATTTTATTGACGGAGCTGAGCTTCTGTGCATTCTGTTTCTGAGCTGTTTGCAGAAAAACTCATTTTGTTTCTACTGAACAAAGTCAGAAGCAGGAGGAATGGCAATGACCGTCGGTTTTGTACAGAAGTTTAGGATTCTTAAAATTTGAGAGCTTTGTGCAACTCAGGATCTTCATACATCTCTGAAATGAACTATAGTATTATGTAAATTAATAGTAAATTTTAGATGTAAAATATGTAAATATAGTATTTAAATGATCTGTTTATTAATCCCCATTTAATTATTTTTGTTAAAATCTTGACCATTTCATTGGACGCTATAGAATAATCCCCGATCATTTGATATTTTTTAATTATTTAAGTGTCTTAATGACGTCAAAACTGTATAATTTTGGACTTATGCATATGATTCATTTTGTCATGAAGGATTTTTGAATTATAAATTTTCCATTATTCTAAATTTATTTTCAAAATTTTCTAATTTAAAATTTTCATGTGTGTGTTTATATATATATATATATATATATATATATATATATATATATATATTTGAGATTCATATAATTTGACAATATAGTGTAGATTAAATACAATGCATTTAAATACTTAAAATGATTTGTTTAGTTGTAAAGAAAAAACTATTTAATTGACTTTGAGTTTTGCTAGTTTGAAGATGATTTGAATATAGACCGATTAATTAGGATCAAATCAAAGTCACTTATGCTTCCTCCTTTGTTCTTTAGATCTAGCACACACACTCAATAGACCCAAGTGAACCCCTCGTGCATTGGCTCGGTTGATCCTAGCTCGCATACTATGCTTGATGCAAACGAGTCAGCCCATTTTGACCAAATCAATGTCAATTTAGTTCTATCAAATTTGATTAAGTTTGATTGATTAAACCAAGATGTAATGGAAATTTTGAAAATTTTGATGGCATTTAATAATTAACAAGCTTAATCAATTCAAAATATAAAATTATTAGATCAATTCAATTAATTCTATTCAATGCCAATTGACTTGAGTTTTTAGTTCAATTGACCAATTATAGTCTGCCACATAGGGAAGATAAACGGGTCTCTTTATCCCACACAATCATGCTATAATTCTTATTGCGAGTGTCTTTTCCACCATCTCTTCATGATTGATTAGCATTAGAGTCAGGTACTTGTGTTGGTTGTAGAGTTTAAGTGTGGTCGTAGTTTAAGACCCATACCCATTTGTCTACAAGGTTCCTTTGGATGTGGTTACTCGTTGTTACTAAGAAAGTTTCTCAAGTTTTTACATGACTAAATGGCCTAGACTTCTAAAAATTCAAGATGATGAAAGCATGAGATTTTTATTAGGGTCATCCTCCACTCTGTAGATTTCTCCTTAGGAAAATCTTGCCCCAAAATTACAATAAACCTTATTTGAAGCCACAATTCTAGTAGGAAAATCTCTAAGACTTGTACATGTCATACGCCCTTCATTAATCCCGTGGGTATTTATAGTGCTTTTATTAGCTATAATTAACCTCTCTTACAAATTCATGGACATCTTTCGAAGCTCACAACTAAATATGATTTTCTCTAATCTAAGAGGATGAGACCACCTCAACTCTCATGGTTTTCGTCCTTAGCCATATGTCATTTTTCAATTCACCCACATCTTATTAACTAAAGGATATAAAAGATAACTTTGACACTATTCAACTATTCTTCTTTGACCACTTGTCCTACTCTCTGACATTGAAAGGATTATACCAATCTTCTTCACTTACTTCCTTTTTTTTCCCTATCTTCTAATCAAATCTTCCTAAATCCTATCAATTTCTTTCAAGAAAGATTATCAAAATCTTATCCTTGCAATACCTACTTCAAAATAATTCTTTTCTTCCTCATAAGCACAGAGCATTGCAATTGTAAAATAAATAAATAGTTGAAAGTTATCACAATCTTTATTTGTGCAATATGTACTTCAAAACACTTCTTTTCTTTCATACAAGCACAAATCATTGCAATTGCAAAATAACTAAATAGTTAAATTATCTCCTTAAACATAGTGGACATAAGTTTGTTGACCTCGTTTTTGTCTTGATTAGCCCTCGAGCGCATTTGATTGAGTTGATCGGGTTTCATCGGACTTGATTTAATTTGAATCGGCATTGATTCAAGTTTGATTTCATATTTTATTCCATTTTTATTGAATTAGTCTTGGTCGAATCGAGGCGAGCTTGAGTTGACCCGGATCGAACCATACTTGACTCAATTTTGAACTTGATTTTAGTCCTTTGGGTTTAGCTAAATCCTAATCAAGAATCGATTGATTTAAAAAAATTGGAATCCTACAGTCCGATCAAGAACTTGATCCGACGGCCCCGATCTCCCCTCTCTTCCTTGGTGCCCTAATAAGCCTCCATCTCACTCACTCTCTCTGTCTTGGCAAGAAAAGAGCCGAAAGCCTCGGTCCCGCGGATCTTCTCTCCTTGGTTCGCCCGAAGCCAGGCCGAAAGACTCCTCCCGAGCGCCCCCTCTGTTCGCAGACGCCCGGTTCCCTCTCTCTGGTTCGCAAACTTTAGGGGAGGCGGAAGATCCCTCTCCTCTTGTCTCACTCTCCCGATCTCTCTGCTCGCACGCCGGCCTCCCTCTCCCGCCTCCCTCTAGTTCGGGGATCCCAGAAGAGACGAAGCATTTCTCTTTCTCTAGTGTGAGCAGCCGCCCTCTCCCTCCCTTCTCTGGTTCTCGATTCGCAGAAAGCAGGAGGAGCCGAAACTCCTCTCTCAGGTGACTTGGCTCAGGTGAAGCCAGTCCGACCTCCAGGCGCCGAAACCCCCAGTGTCGAGTGGCCTTCCATGTTCGCAGGCCAGCCGACGTCGAGCTCCCTTCCTCTCTCGGATTCGCGTGCCCAGGACCCAACCCGACACTGGATTCGCCGGCCTCTCTTGTGCAACCCGAAGCTTCTACTTCTTCCCTAGGGCAGGTGATTTCTTTATTTCTTCTTCTTCTCTTTCTCTTCTTCTTCTCCTTTCCTTCTTCTTCTTCTTCTTTCTTCTTCTTTGCTCTTAACTCCATCTCCTTTGATTTATTACCAATGGTTTTATTGCAAAAAAAATTCTGCACTGGTTTGGAATGTAGGTTCTCTAACCTACAAAGGCTTTTCTTTAGAAATATGAGAAAGATATCTTCATGGAATGTGAATGAGCCTTATGGCATGGTTATGTTGTTTAAAACCTGAATATTGGTGTATAAAATCCGCATTTATTGCTAGCCTACATCATGTAATGTGTTTAGAACCTCATGTGTAGGTTGTGAAATTGTGAGAATCCATGCTATTCTTTATAAAAAGATATAAGTATATGCATACAAACCGTTCGTGATAATGTCTCTTGGAGGAGGTACATGTTTAGATATAAAGATAGTGGAGGCTTGTTATATTTTTATTCGATACATGATAAATCTTGTGGAAAATTCATCCTATTAGAAGGTATACATTTCACTTGTCCTATGTGGTGACGAACATGTCATGTCTTCAGAATATATTTTCATGCCATAATGATTGTTGATGAGGATTGTTATCATGGTTTCTTGTATAAACCTTTCATTAAAAAATGTTGTGTGATGTAGAGATTGCTAGTCATGCTAATGAGCTTTCATGTGCTTCGTACCCTAGTTGTGATTCATATGTTTATAATATTCCAATGGAAATAAGTTTGTTTATTGGAAAGGTTTACACAAGCAAATGCCTTGTATGCATTGGCCCTTTCATGCCTTACACCTGCATGACAAGAGATCTCTATATGGTGGAGCTCTTGAGAATTCCTATCATGAGCATCGTGTATGTTAATGTTACCTGCATCTTTTTTTTGGAGAATTGTACTTAATGATGAAAAGCCCTCTTAGTTGAGTTTGGGCTTTTCTTTGTTCAATTGAGTTCCATGTGGGAAGTCACGTTTATGGTGATGATTGGAAAATTCTATGATTTTGCTTTGTATTAGAAGAGCTTGAAGAGTTGGTCCATATTTCATGTTGGAAAAGTTTCAAAAGCTTTTTTTTTATTATCGAGAATCGTTTCATGTTGGAGAAATTTCAAAGGCGGTTTTATGTTGGAAAGTATATCGAGATGGAAAAAAATTTATAATTTGCTTTATGCGAGAATGCTATGAGTTGCTTTATGTTGGAAAATCTCTAAGTTGTTTTGTGATTCACTTGAAAGTTTCATATGGTTTGATACAAAGTTATAGATATTCCTCTTTGTTGGATATTTTTCTTTGGAGTTTTGGAAAGAATTTTTGAGCTTGGTGGAGTTATTGAAGTGAACATGTTCCGAGCATATGCTTTGTGTTTGAAATGGGAGGTAGGTTGATTTTTTTTTATGGTAACACATCAAGTGCATGTTTAGCCCTCCTGAGTCATGATTGGTTGGGAGAATTTTATATGCATTTCTATGATCAAGCAGCTTCGTTGATGGAGTGTGGAGAAAGTATCTAGTGATTGTGAGATTTATATCTTTCCCATCGTCGACATAAGCCTAATGTTATTATAAGTCTTTGGCAAGTATCATTGTTGTGAAAATATGAACTTTACCATATTGGAAGAGTGTCCTGAGGCACGAATTGTTGTAGGCTTATTTGTTCCATGAATTACCTACTTGCAAGTTGCTTAGATCTTATTTTATGACATATGCCATGAAAGTGAACATTTGTTGAACAACAACAATAAATTTCTAAGTTATGCCAGTAATGAGTTGAAAGCATGCTTACTTCTAAAGATCTATGGTGAATGATGGAATCTTTTTTTTTTATTCGTGAAATATTGGCTTCTCCTTTGCTTGTTTGAGTTTTATATGGAAAATCACATTGGTTAGTGTGGTTGGAAAAGTTTATGAATGGTTTCACGAGTGACTTTGTGTTAGAGAGCTACATAAGTTTCATTAAAAGAAGATCTATCATGCCTGTATGAGCAAACTTTAGCCAGATTGTATTATTTCTTTTATGATTATTTCAAGAAAAAAAAAAGGGAGCCATGTTTGTGACTTAATAGAAACAGTTAGAAAATTTATTATGTCCAATATTCTAAATGACAGCCTTCTATAGAATCTATTCAATGATGCATTTTTGGTATTGGAGGGTTGCATTTGCTTTGTATTCACATTATGAGGTATTATGTGTGCACTTTGCTTGCTTTGAAACATGCTTTGATTATGGAAAGTTATGCCTTGATGTGATTTGCCTCTTTGCATGAGTAGAAGGGGCAATTGTCGAGTAGCGGTTATGCTCTTGATGGTTAAGTGGAATATATGAATACTGATGAATATATTTCACATGCTTTATGTTTAAATTTGGAGTGAATGTGGTTCAGATGCAAGGTTATTATATTCAAGATAAGGAATTCCGTTATCATTTGATATTTCTTATATATGCTTGCTTACAAACTTTTGAATTAAAGCTTTCTCTGAACTCTTAATGGCGTGCAACAAGAAGGTTGTAATACGATTAATAAGCTTAAAGAGTCGTTTTATGTCGCAACTTGTTGGTGAATGAAATATACGAAAGCTTTCATTTTGGTTCATGTGTTGAAAAGATTTCTGAATCGATTCATATTGGAGAAAGTGTTATGATTTGCTTTATACTAATTTTTTTTTTTGTGTTTATTATAGTCTGTTCCCGGTGTTTCTTCGCAAACATTTAGAATTAATGAAAAGCTTTGTGAGTCGTTTTGTGTTGCAAAGGTTCGCGATAGATTTTTGTGAATTATATTTTGCAAATTGTTTATGTTGAGAAGTTGGGTGCTTTTAGTTTTATGGACGCTTTACAATGAGAGGTTTTATAAAACATTTCTCGTTGAAAAGCTTTATGAGTTCACCCCACATCAAATTAAAAAGAGGCACTTAATTATTTGTCATTTTGTAGGGTTTTGTGTCAAAAGATTTTGGTAGATGATTTTTGTAAGATTTTGCGTGGTATTTCATTTAGAAATTTTCATAGTGTTTTGAGACTTCTAGCTTTATGATTAGCTTTGTGTGGTAGACTCGTAGATGTCCTTTAGAAAGAGGTGGTATTTCGTTGGGGAATTGTCTTTCTTTTTGCTTACACTTTCTTTCAAAGTGGTTCTGGATTAGTGTATAGATAGAGTATGTTTCAGGTTTTAAAATGAGAAATCTATTATGGTTGTGTTTTAGGGGTTTTGTTTCCCTTTGTCGATTGGAGCTTTATTTAAAAGGTAGATAAGTTGTTGGAGTTGAGTCTTATTCAAGTACCTTATTTGGAATGTGGGGACAGTAAAGGGCATTGAAAACTCCTTCCTCTCTATTCATATCACATTGAATAGGGGTGAAGGGTGTTCTAGAGACATGCTTGGCTTCGAAGAAGCATGTCTAATAACAAAATACCCACATTCCTTTATTGTTTTGTCTTCTCATTTCTTCCTCTCTTTTTGGTATTTTTGTAGTTTTTGTTCTTCTTGCATTTTTACTACTCTCCTACTTATTGTCTCATTTCACTTATAGATCACTAAACCTATTAATACATGTATGAATGTCTAGAAGGGTTAGAAAAACATCTCCTTTCGTTCCCTATAACACTAGTGACACCTAAGGACAAAAATTAAGGATCGAGTCTTAGATAACATAGACTTAGGATGCATGCTCCCTATAGGATAGAGACATCAAAACAAAAACTTAGTGACACGTTTTCCTAAGTTTATGGTGCCTTAATCTATTAATAATCAACCAATCAAATCAAGCTTGATTCAATTCTTAAAAACACACTAAAACACATAATTTGTATTCAAACAATAACTAATATTTCATAATCTTTAAAAATGCAAATTCAAATCAACTTTAATCAATCTCTTAATCAACCCCTAACCAACTTAAAATTTAAAAGATGTAGATTGAGTTAGGACAACGAACCTAAACTAAAAAATCATTAAGCTAAAAGTATTCTAAAACCCAAATCTAGTAATTCACCTAAAACTCAATCAAACCTTAAACTAATCTACTAAAAATCAATCAACAAACTTCTTAATATAACTTTATCAACTTGGTTTTTTAGGATGGACTACTCCGGGCTGCGGGGCTAAGTGTCCTAAGGAGGCCTGGTTCCTTAAGCCTGGTGGCACAACGCCACGAACCAGTTGATAGCAAACTTAAATAATTTGATCCCTGAATCGATAATAAATCATCTAATCCACCTTTTCTTTTAATTTACAACCAATTAAAATAAATCAATTAAATACTAAAATAAATTCTTAAAATAAATCTTAAGATATTAATATTCAAACTTAAATTAAAATTTTTCTTTTGACCTTTAACAAATTAAATGAAAATAATTATAATTAAACTATCCTACATAGGACCTATCCAAAACCACACAACCTGTTACACACACCTAGACTTATTTGGTTAGGACACGACCTTTAGCCCTAGGTTAGGCTAACATTTTCTTTTGTTGTTCAGTGTTTACTACGTGCGCATGTTCTATAGATGCAATTTTTATATTTCCTGTCAGTTATATATTTTTTATATTTACATGCATTTCTTTTCTGAATGGCATCTACGCTCATATATATATTTCTCTGTTGTCTTTTCTTGCGAGGTACATTGGAGCTTAATGATCGGGAACTGAACAGGACCGTTTGCTTATAAGCTTTTAAGTGGCAGTGCCACATACAGTCAGGTATAATTTCTGCAACTTGTAAAGTAAATTTTTTTAATTATATATCAAAACTGCTTCACATCATACACTGCTTGTTAATAGATATTCTAGCATGTTTAGGTAGCTAGCTTCAGGTTAGTTCACTAACGAAGCTTTGGCCCTATAGGTCAAAGCTTGCCCCCCTTTTTTTTTCTGTGAGCCTTAGAGACCAGTAGGGTCATTTAGGCATGTAGAGTAGGCCACTTACTTGTGCCATTGGGCATCGTTGTTTTCCCACACGAAGTGGGCATCGCTAGGATTTTGGCCTTTTCCAGTTTTGGGTACGATACCCCCCCCCCCCCCCTTTTTTCTTTTTTTTCTGTGAGCCTTAGAGACCATTAGGGTCATTTAGGCCTATAGAGTAGGCCACCTATTTATGCCATTGGGCATCGCTGTTTTCCCACACGAAGTGGGCATGACTATAATGATCTTCTGTGCGGGTACCTTGCCTGGAGGGTACCCTTAGGGTGTGTTTATTTTTTTTTTCTGTACTCTGGATGTCATGCATGCATTTATTTTTTTACACACCTTACCTCACATTATGTTTCACTTACATGCATACATTACATCAGTAGACCTAAGGATATTTCGTATCTGTTTCATGCATCATACATGGCGCTAGGTACATTCTTTTGCATATTGTAAAATCCCTGATTGAAATCTTTTAAACTACAAATCCTTAATTCCCTAGGATAGAGCCTTCCTATCTTGTATGCATATAGGGCGATTGAGTGTGTTTAGGATGTTAGATGGCAGCTCACTCCAGGCAAGCATAAGTCCAGGTTGTACACCCCTCAGTGTGTCTCCTTTCTTCTTGTGTGTCTTGAGTCTGTCATTTCTCTTAGGGTAGTAATCCGACCTTTGATCTTCTAAACTTAAAATTTTAATCATATCTTTATCCATTTAAAAATGTCCAATTATCACTAAGAGTAAATAGAAGAGACTCTTTGGAATAGAATTTAGGAAATCTTTTTGTGCACCAAATCAAGAAGTAGATAATACATCGTCCTTAATCGAGAGTTTTCCTAAGTTGAGGCTTAGGATGTAATTAACTACGGGGGCTTGCGCCCGTAGGAAACTGATCCCCACAAATCAAATAAACCCCATAATTCGAGCTGATGTATCGAATGGGGGAAATCTCGTGAATTTAGGGTTATATATATTATTATCCATCGAGGTTGGAAGGTGAAAGCCGCTACCCTCCATGGCTAATCGTATGTATAACTCCATCTGCTCTTCTATCGGCCTGCTTGTGTCGAGTGTAAAGGTCTACGACCATTTTGTCCTACGGGATAGTGTGATCGTACTCTTTGCATTCGAACCACACGAGCAGAATCCTTTCGGAGACCCACAAAGTTGTTAAGCCAAATTACTACAAATTTTAGTGTTTATATAAGTACATTTATATGTTTGATCTTTACTCTCTCTTAAATTGGAATCAGCTCAGGTTTGCAATCTTTTCTATATGACATTGTTAATTCGTCTCATTCCATTTGTTCTCTCTTGAATACTCAAATTACCATCAGATTCTTACAATATGAACCAAATAAGGATCAACTTTGAGCCTAATGCACTAGTGTTTAGACTTATTTTCAATTCAAAGATTTAAGCTTATGAGTGTATAGTAAGTCAATGGTTCGATATTTCTAAATTAACATTTTTCTCACTTGTATGATGTTAGACTAAACCCAATACTCTTATGTGCCATAATAATTTTCAATTTATATGAGAGCTATCAACTATCATGGTCCTTCAAAAAAATATTTTTCAAATTATTCAAATTTTATACACAAATAGCCCACGCAATTACATGGAGCCATTGTGTGAATCACGGGCTCTAGAACCTTACTCAACCATTGCCTAAAGACCTAATCTCCAACACAAACCGCATGAGTATCATATCTCATCGAATCTTTTGATATGATACCACTTATTAGGTAGTATGATCTAATGGGAATAAAATTTAACCTTGATATACTAGTGATCATGTTTCAATTAAATTTTTTTAAGACAAGATAAAATCAAATCATTTGTTATTTTTATACCAACATGGTTTCTATCTAATATGTGATTAAACCAAATACTCTTATTGTATACTCATACATGCTTATGGAGGTACTTCACAATTACTAGCATGCTTTAGCAAAAGAATTTGATGAAAGCCATCACATTATCCATCAAAGGCACTCACCAGCAATGAATGTGACTTGTCCCTATTAGTAGATAAGTCTAATGTAATAAATACAAAATAATAATGAGGTGTCATTTATCTATTGGTCACTTGTTTTGGCCTACTCTATATATTCACCTCAACGCCTCTGTACCAGATATGAAATGAAATGCCATTCTCTGTTTTTGCTTTTCTGATTTACTGTTCCGTCTTTCCTCTTTCTTGCTAAACCTTGTCACGCCAAGAAGCACAAGCTCTACATGGTATCAGAATAGGTGCTTTCTCTGGGCAATAATGGCGGACGCTTCCTCTTTCTCCCAAATTGACATCCTCGACGGATCTTTGGTTCCAGATACACCAACGCTCTCGTCGACCTTGAAGTTCGTGGTGGCTAATCTCAAAACCATCGTGCAAATCCAGCTTACACCAGAAAACTACTCCATATGGAGATCTCAAATCTCCAAAGTTTTTCTGGCAAATGGGTTTGCCTCTTATCTTGACTCAAATTTTCCTCATCCTCCCCCTGTGCTTGACCAGTCCGATGGATCATCCACCCAAAACCCTGCGTACTCTTATTGGCTGCTCACGGACCAAAATTTTGCCGCAGCTATTTGTTCTACAATTTCCTCACCGATTCTTGGCTGCTCACGGACCAAAATTTGGCCGCAGCTATTTGTTCTACAATTTCCTCACCGATTCTTCCCTATATAATCAATCTTGAAAGCTCTACAGTCCCAACCGACTGAATTGAGGAATCTCCCCATGCATGCATACCAGCGAACTCGTCAAGATTCGTCCAATCCCTCAAAAATCACTTATTGCAACATATATTGATCTTTTGAGGTCACTTGCCATATTTGTGGCCATCAAGCTATCACTGACATCCCTCGATCTAGATAAATGAAATGCACACCTAAAGGGTCTATAGTAATGATCCTTTAGACTTTGAGCCCCTTGTTAATGTTGCCCAAAGGGACTAACCGTGACAGCTCAAATTCTTAAATATCGAGATTTTATTCACTTTAGCCAAATTGCCTCATAGTTTTGTCTTGTTTGTATAACTTTTTAGGAGGTCACATATTCTAGGAGTAATCTCGTACAAACATGCTTAGCCTTGAAATTTCTTAATAAAATTTTAACCATTACACCAAAAGGTATCACGATGTTTAAGAGTTTAATTTATTTTTATTTAAGAGATTTGACAATCTCACCCACTTAAGTAATTGACGTCCTCACCACACTATCAACATTATTTAACAGGTTTCACAATCGAGATATTTTATTTAATTGACGTCCTCGTCACTTAAGTAATGAAGGTGTTTCAAAGCTACCTAGCATGTTTTAGCAAAATAATTTGATGAAAGCAGTCACATTATTCATCAAAGTCACTCACCAGCAATGAGTGTGACCTGTCCCAACCAATCAAATTGAGGATTCTCCCCATGCATGCACAACAACAAACTCATCAAGATTCGTCCAATCCCTTAAGAATCACTTATCATAGCATACAATGATCTTCTAAGGTCACTCGCCATCTTCTAGAACATCAAGCTATCATTGACATCCCTCGATTTAGATAGATGATGTAACAACTCAAAAATGTGAAATAAATTTATTAAAAAATATGAAAATGTTAAAGTATAGTACATTGGTATTGATATGGTGAGTGCTGTGGTGCCAGGCCATGAATAGTATATATTTATATATTCTTATCTCACTCCATCGACTTCCTCACTTGGTTGGTTAACTAGGAAGAAATTGAAAGAGGGGAAGAAGAGAGAGGAGAGACAAAGGTCTTTAGATAATATTTGTAAGTCATTCCTATCATAGATTTAGTTTATTTATTGTAAGCAACTAATCTCTTACTTTTGTTTTAAATGGTTTTGATTTCTACTGATTTCATCACTATGAAATCTAACAAAAATATATCATCTCATGATTTCATAAGCTTTCACCATTCAAGTTTGAATATGTTATAGATTTCATTATTCTGAATAATTTGATATGATTTTATTAAATTTTAAATAAAAAATTAAATAATATTATATCTATGATATGATAACTCCACGTGATACCCTACTCATCCATGTAAATCACTGAATGGGAGTCATAAAGAGTTGTAGATTGATTGAGAATTATAAGGAGTCGTAAGAAGTACATTGATTGAGAGTAATAAGGGGCAATTGATTAAGAGTCATAAGTGCAGGAACACGATACCTTTAAGATATACTCATGAAATATCTGAATACTAATACCGACATTTCTATGAACACTATACTGATATTGTGACTGACACTAGTATCATTTTTTGTCATTAATATTATTTAACATTATTGATCATGATACTTGATACGTCGTCAAAAAAATTTCTTAATCGGACACGAATCTCGATGCAAAATCAAATTGGAAACTTCAAAAATTAATTCGGAGACCATCAGAACTCCGATTTCAGCAAACTTATAGTCGAACTGAGCATCTCGGAAATACGAACCCAACGACACCAAATTTGACTCAATCCGAGCCCAAATGCGTCCAAATCAAGGACCCGAAGAGCTGTTTGAAGGTTCAAACCACAATTTAGATTACCAAACGATTTTCAAACATAACAAGCTTATACTCAAATTGAGCAGCTCAACGAGACAAATCCAATGAGCCCAAGATTGCCGAATTACGACATCATTAAGGTCTTCAAATGTCTAAAGGATGGTGTATGATCAAGGGATTCAACATCGGCCGTTCATCCGACCACTCCCCATTTACCCTTGATCTCTCACCTATTTAGGGGTCATGCCACTCCTCTTGAGAAGGACCTCTAAGCCTATGAAAAAAAGAGAGAGATCGGAGATCGCTCTTGCTTCCTTGCCTCCTCGACCACTGCCGGACTTCCGCCGGACCACCACTTGAGGCCCTCACCTCCGCCGGACCACCGCCTGATGTCGCTGCTCCGCCGGACCACCACTTGAGGCCCTCACCTCCGTTGGACCACCGCTTGACGCCGTTGCTCCATCGGACCACCACTTAAGGCCCTCACCTCTACCGGACCACCGCCTGATGCCGTTGCTCCGTCGAACCACCACTTGAGTCACTCACCTCCGCCGAACCACCTATTGATGTCGTTGCTCCGTCGGACCACTACTTAAGGCCCTCACCTCCGCCTGACGTTGTTGCTCCGCCGGACCACCACTTGAGGCCCTCACCTCTGCCGGACCACCGCCTGACGTCATTGCTCCGCCGGACCACCACCTGACACCGTTGCTCCGCCGGACCACCACTTGAGGCCTCACCTCCGTCGGACCACCGCCTGACGTCATTGCTCCGCCGGACCACCACTTGAGGCCCTCACCTCTGTCGGACTATCGCTCGATGTCGTTGCTCCATCGGACCACCACTTGAATCCTTGTGCTCCACTAGGCCACCACCTGAGGCCCAGACTTCTATTGGACCACCACCTGAGGCTCGGACTTCTACCGGACCACCACTCGAGGTCCAGACTTCTGTTGGGCCACCACTTGACGCCCAAAGTTCTATCAGAGTACCGCCTTACTATAACGGTCTTTCAGACCCTGGTCTCTTGCCAACTACAGTCTTTTTTACCATGGTCTCCTACCAACTACTGACCTTCTGACCTCCGTCTCCTATTATGGTCCTTCCGACCTACATTGCCAGACAACGGTCTTTCTGACCCCGATCTCCTGCCAACTATGGTCTTTCCGACATCTATCTTATTAATTATGGTCCTGCTGGCCAAACAAGCATGTCTTTATTGATTATTGTAACTCCAATCATGTAATGCGCTCTATATGATGTACATTTGTACCATCAAGCCAAGACATTTTCCCTAAGAAGGGCCTCATTTGTAATCGACTACAAATACTAGTGGATTCATTCAAACTGAGCCAGGGCCTGTGGTTTTTCCCCCTTTTTAGGGGTTTTCTACGTAAAAATTCTGATGTCTCTTATGAATGCTACACCCTCTCTCACTTATCTGATTGTGTGTTGGATCTTCGTACAATGCTAAGACGTTAAACTTTATAATTCTCTACCGCCGCGAATACTCCAGGACGCAACAATACTAATATTTTATTAACATTACTAATCTTGATTGTTAGTGATACTGTGATTGATGATGTAATGATTAAGATGTAATGAACTATAAAATGATAAATTGATATAACTAATTAGTATAGACATTGATGCATATTTTTTATAATAGTTATAGCATATTGTTCTCTTTTATCTTGTATTAATTTTAGTTATAAAATTTTAGTTACTTGTTGGGTTATTTGCTCATTATGTGATTTTATATATTTTCAAGAAATGATAAGAATCATATGATATGATGCATTAGACAAGACCAAAAAGCAATCATTTTTTTTTTTCGTTGTTCATTGTAAGCTCTAGTTAAATAATTAAAATAAAAGGTATATGTAATTCTTTCAATATATATCCTAAAATGTGATACAGGAAATGCACACCTAAAGGATATGTAATTATGATCCTTCAGATGTTATCAAATACTTAGCTCATGGTCATTGTTGCCCAAAAGGGACTAACTGTAACAGCTCAAACTCTTAACTATCAAGGTATTCCTTGCATTGGAAATGACCTTATGATTTTTTCCTATTTGTATAACTTTCCAAGAGGTCACCCATTTTATGATTACTCATGTACAAACATGCTTAACCTTGTAGTTTCTTAATAAAATTTCAACAATTATGTCAAAAGGTGCCTTAATATTTAGGAGTTTAATTTATTTTTATTTAAAAGGTTTTATAATCTTCCCCACTTAAGTAATTGATGTCCTTGCCATTATCATTATCCCAGAATCATCCACCACACAAGTAAGATTCTAGAGGTGTCTCCTAAATGTTAAAGTAGTGTCTTAGACCAAGTCTGTTGAGTCCAGACCCAAGCCCTAGGTCAAGCTATTTGATCAGATCAACCTGAGTTGATCCAAATTGACTCAATTCCCTTCCTTTCAATTTCAAATCCAATTCAGAGCTTCTCAAGCTCAATTTTCTCCTCCACATGACTCAGTGGGTCAAACCCAACCCATTGGCCCCAGACCTGTGCCCTAGGTGAACCTAGTTGATCAGGTCAACCCAGGTTGACCCATTAAGCCCTATTTGGTCAATTTCAAACATCCCTTGGACTCAACACCTCGCCTATTTGAGTCTAATTGACCAAGTTGACCAAGTCAACCCTTGACTTGGTCAACCATAGTCTTCCTTGGTCAAATTAGGCTTGTTTAGGTCAAATTAAGCCCTTTAATGCATTCAAACTCTTTCTGAATTCTCCCTAATGCAAACCACGGCCAAATCCCTTCAATTTCCCTTCTAATAGGTTTTAGAGTCGATCTTGGTCGTTGGTTTCAACCATATGCCTATAAATATGCTCTTTAGGATTTATTTGAGGGGATCTTTGGCTATTCTCTCTTTCCCTAGCTCCTCTCAATCTGATTTCTCTCATGCTTGAGCACTTCTAACCTTCTTTCATCTTCCCCAAGTCAAACCCAACGTCAAGAACTCGCCGACAGTGATATCTCCGGCGAATCAATATTATTTCCTTTTCAAGCTCTCTACACGATGATCCAATGTGTTTTAAGCTTCGAGATCAACTAGAGAAAGGAGCGTGGAAAGTCTACAAGTGCAACAAGCCCATGTTCTTCCAAATCCACCTTGTGGATTAGGTAAAATTGCAACCCCTAGTATAGGACACTTAGGATTAATTAGCTCATTGCACAGTGCGTTTCGGAAAAAAATAGCTCATTGCATAATGCATTTCGAAACGCAATTTTACTTCCCCAAGAATGCTCTTCGTAAGTACTAGGTAGGTTTAATATTCATTGAATTTGTTGTGAATTTTGCGAGAACGAAGCGAAATACGCTTTTAGAGTTCGGTTTACGTAACCCGAACGTTACATAATATTTAGACCGTTGATCGCACGATTAACGGTTCAGATCCATTCGTTTCGTGACACTCGTCCAACCGCATATTTGATCCCACACGTAGTCGCTCCATTCAGCTCCATTCAAGTCGTTGATCCATTTTCGCGGAAGATAAGACGTCTACGGGAGGCCGCCTATGTGGCTAAGTGGACGATGCATCCGCAACGTTGATTTCCACAATCATTGCGACAATCATTGTCGGCGACGCAAAGATTGCACCGCCGGCAATGATTGCCCGTGGTTTCAGGATCCAAACAAAGCACGCCACATATGCCGCCGTCGTTTTTTTTTTAATTTAAATCAATTTTAATTTATTTTAAATGCCTTTTTAAATCAAAAAACCTTCAAAATAATTTAAAAATTATTTTTAAATTAAAAATATACATATTATCTATCATTATTTTTAGAAAAATAAAACCTTCAATTTAAAAATATAATTAATTTAAAATATTATTTATATTATAAATTATATTAATTATTTAAGTATTTTCTATATTTAATTAATAATTAATTATAAATAATGAAATTAATTATAAATAATTATAAAAATATTTTTTTTTCTATTTTAAATAATTTAATAACTATTTTCAAAAATAATAATTTCATATTATTATTATTATTATTATTATTATTATTATCATCATTATTATCATTATTATTAATATTATTTGAAATATATATTTATTTTAAAATTTAGAAAATTACTTTCAAATTATTTAATTTTAATATTAAGTTTAAAAATTATTTTAAAGTAATTTTTAATTATTTAAATTATTAGATACTTAGATTTTTAGTTAATAATTAATAAATTTAAAATTTAAGTATTTTTCCTAAATTATAAAAAAATTACTTTTAAATTATTTTTAAATTTCAAAAGTTTTGATATTTAATTTAATTTAATTTAACAAATTCTTTTAAGTGTTAATTATTTTAAATTATTTAAAAATCCCTTTTAAATACTTTAAAATTCAATAATTTATTTCTAATTCATTTTAAATTGGAATTTTTCATATGATACCTCATACTTTTCAAAAAAATATGTATTTTAATTTAAAATTATTTTTAGAAGCTAAAAAGTATTTTTCTTATTTATTTATGCATTATTTAATTATTATTTAACTAAATAATATATTAATTATTTTAAAATTACAATATTTTTTTTAAAAATTATTTTAAAAGCTCTTTAGGTGGCCAGTGGATCTCCCATATAGTTATGTATCCTTATACATTAAACTTTTTTTTAATTAGATTATGTTTCAAGCATATTTATTCATTATCAGTATTTTGAAAATTACTTATATGATTAAATCCCTAATTTCAAATGATCCACTTCATGAAATTTCAAACATAGATCATTCATGTGAATAACATTCATGGGGAGGTACATTAGTGGGTGATTGGATTTCAATCACTTACTAATTGCATCGATAAGCATGCTTATCTATTTATTTTATATCCCTTGCATGTGCAGGACGCACGAACACTTAGCTTAGGCCCCTCTAAATCTTAGGATTGGCGTGTTTACAATTTTTATGCATTCCACTCATGTTATCCCAATAATTAGTCTTAAATATTTGATTTAAACCTATTTAACATAGTAATACCCTAAGGACAATAATTAAGGACCAATCTAGCGAGCTTAGAAAAATTCTATGAGGTATGATAGAACCCTGATTGATATGAAACTTTAAATACTTAAATTTAGTGTCATCCTAAATCTCACGAAATTTTCTAAAAATTTGTAGGAGCCTTTAAGCCCCTTAATCAACAAGCCCTAATTTACTAGTTAATTATGCCTCATTAACTTCAGAAAATTCTAATAAAATTATTTTAACACAGAAAATTCTCCATAATATCTTAAACTTTTCAAAATTTAATGTTTAATCTCAGATAATTAGGGCCCCTTAATTGAACTTTAATTTGATCCTTAATTTAACTTTAACTAAAAATCACCTTTTTGCTTTAATTAAATAATTAAAAATTATTAAAAATCTCAAATTTTCCCCCAAATACTTGAGAACATGTTCTTAGATTATTTATGACTTTTGGGGTGATTCCAAGCAGTTTGGACCTGATGTGGATCAAAACTCCTAAAATGCCCCTTATTAAACAATTTCGATAATTCTTTAATTGTCCAAAACTTCCAAAATTCATAACTTTGTCTAGAAAACTCTAAATTCAGCAAATTCAAATCCTAACTACTTCCCTTAAGGCCTTATATTTATCTAAAATGTTAGAACCCCTAAACCTACCCCATTCCAATAATGACCTTTTGGACTCCTTTAACCTAGCAATAGAAGCACCCGGACCTTTTAAAATCCACTAATGTAATTTAAACTTTAAAGAGCATTATCTTTTGTATTAAAATTGATCAACTAACTAAATTAACTAAAAATGGATCTCAATTTATTAATACTTAAACTTTAATCAAATATTCCCTTTTGGCTTTTAACAAACTTGAACTTAAAATAATTTGAACTAACTATCCTATATAGGATATATTCAAAACCACAAAAGCCTACTACACACACATAAATTTGCTAGGGCACCACTTCTAACTCTAGGATTAGGGTCGATGTTTTACTTCTTTCTGCTTCTGTGATGTGATGCAATTGTGTACGTATGACACTTGTATTATTTATCTTGATTGATTTGTTGTGATACTTATTGAGATGTTTTGTTTTATTATTGTACTTTACTTGTGATGTGATTTGTGCATTAGATTGCCCATGGGCTAGGGGCGCTTTGATACTAATGATGTCTTATGCAGGTGGTCACTCTCATGCAGCGTTAAATAAAAGGGGGCCAAATAATTAAAGCTTTAAAACTAATGTTGTTTTCTGCAGATGCTCCTGAGATTGTTTAGCCCCCTTTAAAATTAAAAGAGCATGGCCAAGCGTGTTTTCTTTTATGCATAATATTAACTGCTTGGGTTGTTATACATAAATTACTTAGGATTTTTCTAGGATAACCATGCAGGTTCAATTTTAGTCTAAATTTTTTCTTTTTCATAATATAATTTGATATAATTATTATTGAGTTGTGAAAGTCTTCAAAAGTAAGACATTTTAAACACAAGTACCCAAAGAGAAAAAGAAAGGCCCCTCATAAGAAATTTCTTAGTTATTTGGGTACTATTTTGGAGGACGAATCCTACAAAGATGATCCAGAGGAGGATGATCCGGAGGAGGACGATCCATCCGAAGATGAAAACTTGAAGATGAAATGCCTTGCTTTTAAGACTTGCATCATTCAGTGGGATTAGAATCCAGGTTGTTGTCAGTGGGACCTGGCCACCATTATTTTTCTGTAGACCTTAGGTTGTACTTATACAACACTTACAGTGGACTTTGGACTTTTCTATATTTTGTAGATTTATATTAATGTGTTTATTTTGTGTGTGTCGTAGAACTTGCCTGTTTTTTTAGGTTTCTTTATTGCATGTGTATGGCCTGATTTTTACTAGGCTTTCTAGGTTAAAAATTATTTTTTTACTCATAATTAAAAATTAATATTTTAAGGTTCAAATAACATAGAAACCTAACGAGCTAGAGAACTGCCAGAATGGTCCGGGGTCGCATGCATATCAATGCATTTTCTCTCTCCTTCTAATAAGATAATTCCCCGCTTGCGGGTAGAATCTAGGTAATCTAGCCTATGAGGATGAGGTGTCAGACCTGGGGAAGCCTAGTCTTTTCTAAAAATAAAATCTATAAGCCTTTTTAAAATTATATGCATTCATTATTTGAAGCCTTTCAACTAGCATGTATTGCATTAAAAACCCATTAAAAAAAAATTTAATTGCATTGGCTCTAGGAACAATCACCCGTTTTTTACCCAAAAACCCATTTTTTACCCGGCAACTCGAGATTGACCCCTTTTTGACCTGTTTTTTACCATAAAAGCGGAGATTACCATTTTTGGACAAAAAAACTAGCAATTTTTTGTTAGCACTGGGTCATTCGGGTCATGTTGGGTTGACCCGGATCCTAATCAGGTTGGGTTCGTGTCCGAAAAACGACTCGTTTGCAAAAATAGGTCGAGTTCGGGTTGACCTGAATAGTGCCGGGTCAGTTTCGGATTCGACCCGAACCCGACCCGTGACCCGAAATTGACACCCCTGATTGCTTTAATACCACTCTGTAATATCCCATACTCTTAATTATTTGAGGTATTATCTGCTTTAGCTGAAAGGCCACATAAGTTCATCATGTTAGTGTAACTTCCCAGAAGGTCGTCCATCCTAGAATTGCTCCCTTATAAGCATGCTTAACCTTGGAGTTTCTTGATGAAATTTCAACAATTACACCAAAGGCGCCTCGATATTTAAATGTTTAACTTCTTTTTACTTAAGAAGTTTCACACTAACCGTTCACCCTTAGAGGTATATATACTACCTATAGGCATGTCCAAAAGATTTGCCCACATAGACTTATCATGCATGCCATATCTCAAGCACTCTCCCATTACATGAAGACTCGCCCAACAAACTCGCCCTAAAACAGAGGTCCATGTCGAGGAAAAGAGCCACATGGACTCCTACAATCTAACCACAGGTTCAATAAAGTTTGTAATGAGTCATAATAAGCATTGTAGTTTTAATTTTTATTATTTTATGTAGCATTCTTTGTAACCTTTTAAGTCATATAAATAAAAAGTGAAGATATATATTTATATTTTGGCATACTTTGGGCTTTCATCTACTGCCAAACTCACTTGATTCTCCCTCAGTTCTCTAATCCTTATCAAGAAGATTGCTTGTGAGCAAAGTCGGGTATTTTCCACCGATAAAACCGGATCCAACACTTACGTATTTTAATAGATAACAGCATAACATACTTTTCATGCAGATGTGATAGAAGATGCTGCGTTGAAGAGAAAAATAGAATCCCTTATGATAGAAGATGCTGTGTTACAATGTCATGTCTACCTAATAAGCAAATCATTGCTTGTAAGATAATTGGTTCCAATATGCTTTCTCCATAGGCTTAAATGTTAAGTCATTTTAGCAGTTTTGGGAAGCATTTCTATTAATTTTCCAATTTCATCGTAATCATCAATAATAATTTGATATATTTTTATGATGAAATGCAATAAAAAACCTGATTAGTGGCACAACTTTCTGAAAGCTCTGTTCAGAACTAAAAATCAAGCTTCTTTTCATATGTTGCTTTCAGCCATGGGCTTATTTGGTTGATTGTAAACATACGATGAATAATGTTTGGAACAACAAAGTAACAGTTCTTTACCAAATGACTCCACACAACAATAAACTTTACTTAGATTTGTGTGAAAAATGAAAACAGATCCAACTTTGAGGAGGTTAATGATATAAGAAAACCAGATAACATAGTAAGCTAAATATTTAGTGATTTTTATTTCACGCAGAATAGAAAGCCAGGAACAACTTCTTACAGCAGATGTAGATAACCAAACATTATTCAGTAGGAAGATACATAGCACATTCAAACACTAGATATTATTCCAAGTGAAAGCTGTTTCATTTGCCACAGTTGCAGCCAGGGCAGGTGCAGCTGGTAGTACAGTTGCAGTTCCCATCATTTTCTCCAGTTGCAGAAATCTCAAATGCTTCTTCAACATAGCTGCTACACAGAAATCATCAAGAAAATTTAAAAAAAGCTGAATATATATTACCATTTATTCTAAGCAAAGTAGATTGGAGAAGCTTTTCTGGAAGGTTATTGTGTTACTGTGCTGAGGTTGATTAGTTTTTTTTATTGTTATTGCTCTGCTCAGAAGTTTCTATTTTCATATTTGGATCTACATATACATAGTGATCAAGCTTTACTTCAAGAGTTGAAAGTATGGTTCTCAAATTCAGATTACCTCTTCTCTGTGTCAACAGTGATGATGCCATAGCTGTTGCCTTTCTTCCTGCAATATCAAACAATTCTGTTGAGTTATTTGCCATAAATATTGGATCATTAAGATGAAACTTCTTATACTGGAAATTGATTCTGCTGATATTACTGCAGGGTGAAATCTGAATCATAAAATTCAGAATTTTGTGAGTGTGGGCTTGCTTGTTTTGAAGGGGAAGAGGAAGTGGTTGAATTAATCTTATTTTCATAAGGGAGTTTGAACATTTATTTGATAGAAAATGGTTGAAAGTTAGTTCTTATTTAAGTAATTCAGCTACATAGGCGAAATTATTCTATGCGGACGCCAAATGCAATTCACCATCTGGAGACCATCCAGATTGTGCCACCTCAGTGGTACCGAGCCCCGGGTATCGAGCAGGGGGTGATGTGGTGCATTCTGGTTGGTCTCCAGACGGCGTTCGGCATCCGCACAGAATAATTTCTCTATTGACATAAGAGGTGGGTTTGAGAAAGTCACCATCATTTTTAAATAGCAAAATAAAATAACAAAAAATAATGGAAGGATAGAATGAAATTCTACTTCTACTTCTACTAATTGTAAAAATATAGAAAATATATATATAAATGAATAGAAGAATGGATAAAATTAAAACTCATTATAGCCATAGCAAGCATAAAAAATGAGTTTACAAAAAGTAAATTCATGTCAAAAAACAAAACATCATCAATGAAATTCACTTTTGAAACTTAGGCTTCGTTTGAAACACAGCTTTAGACCATAGCTTTTTCCCCTGTTTTCAATATTTTTTGAATAAAAAAGCAGCTTTACAAAGCAGTAAGAAAGCCGTCTCAAACGAAACCTTAGTTTCAACACTTTCGAGGATATAAAATTTCATGAAACTATTTAAGTGTTATATATGCAATTCTCCCAACTATTTATGGATTGCAGCAGACTGGCTAGCTACTCACACACACTGATTCTTGTTAGCACAATCACAGTTGCCGCAGGTCGACATGTTTGAGAGTAAATTGGAGGAGAAATAATAGAAATTGTGCGAGAAGAATACTAAACAATATTGCAAGCTCTTTGTCTGATGGTCAATATGTTGAGGATTTGGCTGGTATTTATATGCATTTGATTGGCATAAATGATAAAAAGTTTGTATCATTCATACATTATATTCTATTTTTCTTTATCTTCTTATTTGATGCGTGTTGGGCACAAAAGAATCTGAGTAATGGAGATGACATTGCTGGCTTCATTCTAACCTCTTGTGTCAAATCTTCTCTTTAATGGAGTTTTTATGATAAGGGAATAAAGTTGTTTACAAAATTAATTTGTATGCTTATTGTAAATCCTTCCAACTGTAAGAAAAAAGGTTAATGAAATTTTGATATCAGTGTTCAAAGATGGCTTATTTTGTTCTCTTAGGTAATTATGTCATGTCATTAAATTAATTGGCTTGTTGAGATAAAAATTGTTAAGATCATACAACAACAACAACAACATCAAGCCTTTATCCCATTTCGTGGGGTCGGTTACATGAATCATTTTTCTTCATTGTGTCATGTTAAAAGTCAAATTCTCTCGTTTAAATCTAATAAAGAAATATCATTTCTAATATTTTCTAACCAAGTCTTTTTAGGTCTACCTCTACTTATATTAACATAAGTAAAATCTAATACCACTACTTTTCTAATCGGGTCATCGGAAGGCCGACGTTTTATGTGACCAAACCATCTAAGGCGACTCTCTCTAATCTTATCTTCCACTGGAGCTACTCCAAAACTGTTAAGAACATACAAAGTAAAAATTTGTTCAGGGAATAAGAAATCTCTATGCAAGATAGGCTGATCATTTTAATTGTCTAATACAACTTTTTTTCTATCAAATAATTTCATGCAGATTCCTTTAGGATATTTTCCTTTCCTTTTTCTCCCTTATCACCAAAAAAAGTAGTTGTGTAGAACAATCATTAGGGGCGTGAATTCTTGTTAATGTGTTATTGGGTGTAAGTTCAACCCAACCCAATTAGACCTGTTTACTAAATGGGTAAGAAACTTCATTTGGGAATTTCAAACATCATTTGTTTCAACATAAGAAAGGTTGGGTTTTGTTGGGTTAGTCTCAGCACGAAAATACACATGATGACCCATTTTATACATGTTAACTTGAAAAAAAGTGTCATCATATTTATTTAGGAACGTAAAAGTATTATGTTTAGTCCCACATCGAATAGTTGAAAAAAAAATGTTAGTATTAAAATACTAAATTATGCTTTTTAGCTTTTATGTTAAAAATGTTTTGACCATTAGTGTATTTGACCAAAAATTTGATCTCCTTTATTTCACAATCCTTAACAAGTCTTCAAAGGTCCACTCTATTTTCTTGCCTTTGTGGGGTATAACTATAGATCATTTATGGTGTAAACAAATCATTTATTATAATGTATGGAATTAATTTCAAGCTTTTACATTATCTCTTAAGGTCAAGAAAAAATCACATATTCAAAAAAATTATTCAACCATTTAATTATAAATCTCATTCTAATATTTGAAGTAATTAAGGGATCTCAATCATAACTTATAAGGATTTGATAGAAGAAAATTTTTCCTCCTAAACCCTAACCCCTAAACTAAAAAATAAAGAAATAACGCCCTATGGTTTTAATCGTTCTATATTGATATCTGAATTTAAATCTCACTTTAGTTAAAAAAAGGAGTATTTACATGGAAATCATAAATTTTTTTTATATATTTACATATCTAACACTTAAATATTTATATTATTTGTATAACACTTAGATTTATGATTCAGATAACAAATATATATCGTTAATATTAACTTTTTTGAAGTAAAACACATCTTTTCATGTATGTGTGTGTTTGTATATATATGTTTATATTTATAAAGATTTAAGTATTTTGATGTAAACCCGCCTCCCCCGTTAAAAAACAAAAGAAAACCAAACAAATCTCTAAATAGTTATTAGACCATTCATATGTGGGTAATTTAATCGTAGAGTATCATGTTGTTCTAATTTAGTCTATCGACTATATAAACTTGATTCAAAATGGTCCATCATATTATAATTAACATATAAAATTGATCATAATTTAATCCTCTGACAATATAAAATTGATCCTAATTTATTCTCAAAGGGACTAGATTGGATCAATTTTGTATAGTCAAGAGAATAAATTGACACAGTGTTATATTTTGGGACTAAGTTTGCTGCATATGAATAGTCGGGTGACTATTTTAAAATTTTAAGATAAATCCCTCTCTATTAGTGCAAATATTCTAGCATAGAACTCATAGTATTTTACATCCTGAGCTAAATTAATCGAAATACTATACATAATCTTTTAACATGATACAATGGAGAAAAATGATTCATGTAGCCAACTTCACATACGTAGTGGGATAAAACTTGATGATGATGATGTTGTTGTTGTTGTTGATGTATGATACATCACCATTTAACACACCAAAACATATCTTCCATTAACATAACAAGAGAAAAAACAATACTGAAACATATTTACCACACTTCACAATACAATCCCATCAAACATTAATTAGAAATGGTAAGCATTATTACAAAGCTAGATTAAGAAGCCAAGAGCTGGCTGAGTCCCATCCACCTTACAAACATAAGTGAAAACGTAGACAAACATGATACAGAGAGTTGAAAACACACAAATCACACAGTACGTACAATCACATAATTTATTTTCCTTCATATAGGATGAGAATTCAAGCTGAGCAGTTCATTCAATTGCCACAGTTGCAGTCAATACAGGCGCAGTTGGTACCGCACTTGCACTTTCCATTGTGCTCAGCTGCTGCAGAGAACTCCATAGCTTCTGTTTCATAGCTGCAATCAAAACCATACATAACTGTGCTGAAAACATGGCCTTAAGTACAAAAAACTTCAGCAATCAATTAAATTTTTAGCTCAGTTATATTCAAATCAATGCTTTAGAAGGCATTAGCTCTTGGGCGCATGACGCTCGCCTTCTATGCTATGTTAGCAGGTTGATAGCCATTGCATCTATCTTTTGATGTCCACTTGCTTTATCACAAGTTCCCTCACAGATATGCCACTTGCCTTTATGGAATCTGTGCACTAATTGATTGCTCTTACTACAGGAAAATGACTTGTTACTGGCAAACGAAATCCACCGGTAACAAGGGAAATCCACTGGAAAATTTGTTTTTTCTGACGGATTTTTATATGACAGTAATTCGCGCATTGGAAAGTCGTTACCGGTGAAATTTATCCGCCGGAAATAATTCCGGCGGATTTTCCAGCGCAATTTCTGCGAAAAAAATAAAAGTTGTCCGTTGTTTTATTTGGACGGATATCGACGTTTAATCTGCCAGTGGAAATGTTGTGCCGGAACCCTATTCCGCTGGACTATTAGTGACGGATAAAACTAGCTTATTCTCCATCGGAAATACTGGTGTAATGTATTCACCGCTTCTTCCAGCGCATGAAAATCAGCCAAAGTTCAACAGTAATAGCAAATTTTTCTGTTGTGTCTCATATTATTTTATTTTGATGTCTCATTTCATTTAATTTTGTATTTTTTTTATTAACTAAACTTTAAAGTTAGAATATGAATTATATGATTATAATATTTTTAATTTTTATATATATATATATATATATATATATATATATATATATATATATATATATATATATATATATATATATATATATATATATATATATATATATATATATATATCATCCAAAAGTTGAAATTTGAAGTCATTACCTCTCAGTGTCAACAATCACAACTCCATATTGATTAGCCTTCTTCCTGCAATAACAATCATAACATACCAAAACATCAAAACATACATACAAATTACATATAACATAACAACAAAATAATCATTTAGATAGCACAATTTCTACTCCATCATAGTTCTATCAAATCCTATCACTGCTTCAACTACTCAAAACGCAGTGAAAAAAAGATTCCATGCAAGCTGCTTGGAGAAATTCTCATCTGATCTCTGCTTACACACACTGGCTCTTATCTGCACAGTCGCAGTTACCACAGGTTGAAGACATGATTGAGATTAGCAAAGTACTTAAGCTTGCAATTAGTGCTAAATGGCTAACTAAAGCTTGGTTTGTGTTCTCCTGAAGCCTTTTTTTGCTGCTATTTATAGGATTTCAGTCGCTGCAAAGTTCTGATCACACACGCTAGCTTCTTGGGTTTCTTATGAACACACGCTTCTAAGAACCATACAGAGAAGAATTGACAGTGGTAGGGACACAGCATGGCTTGTTAGGAACCTCTTGAGTCTTATCTATCTTCTTGCTTTGCATGTAGATCAAATAAATGTTATATGTATATTGGTATTTAATATTTATACTATTTTACTTTATGGGTGGTATTGATTTTGTTTGCATATTGGGATTTATCGATGATCACTTGATATAAAGGAAGAGTTTTGATATGGTGAAATTTGAGTTGCGTGGATGTAGAAGGATTGATTTTGAATTTTGTAAAGTATGTTATTTATGAAATTTTGTGTGATTTTCGCTACAGGAAAATAATTCATTACCGACGAATTTTACTGGCGGAATATTTTCCGTCGGAGTTTCCGGCAGATTTCCGACAAATTGAATGAAATATTTCTAGCATATTTTTCCAGTGGCTTTTCCGGCGGAGTTTTCGGCAAATTTATTATTTTTTTGAATTATACAAGCGGACAAATTTCGCCGGAAAAATTTTCAAGTATAATTTCTCCCCCGAAAAAATTTTCCGACGTTCATTTTTACTATAGAAAATGAACAAATTTCAAATTTCGCTAAAAAAATCCGCCTATAAAAGGTGGTTTTCCTGTAGTGTTCTCTTTGGTTTTGTTCCTAATATTATATATACATATTTTAAATTTAAAATTTATTTTTACAAAATAGTAAATACAACAGGAAAATCAATGATCACCAGCAAAAATTTCGGCCGACCACCCGGAATTTCCGTCGGAAAATCAATGATCACCAGCAAAAATTTCGGCCGACCACCCGGAATTTCCGTCGGAAAATCAACGATCACCGGCCTTCATATATATATATATATATATATATATATATATATATATATATGAAGGCTTCTAATTTATAGATGATATTTTCGAGGCCTATTCTATGGACAATAGGCAAGAAGGTGATGGTTGGCTTCTTCTTAACAATTATAGAGATAAGAAAGAGACAATAAGGGGTCCAAATAAATATTCAATAACATTTCAATCTTGAATTTTATGAATAATGACAAGATTAATTCATGTCATAAGCTAATGCTATATATATGGCATTCATTAGAGACAATTCTTTCAACTAAGAGATTTTTTTTTTAGGAAAGAAACATACCAAAGCAATAGAAGAATGTTATTGAGAATTAGGCAAGATAAAATTTAAATTATTAAGAAAAAAAAATAAAAATATAATTTTATGCATATTCAATTGATTAATGATTATATTATGTCAATAATTACTATTGATTAATTTATAATTTTTATATTATCATCTAATGATTATGACGTATACCAAAATTAAAAAAAAAAATTGGTAGATATTTCTCTATAGGATATTAATTAAGTTATATAATTTAATAAATATTATATATTTAGGAGAAATATAGTTTATTCATATATTAAATAATTAATCATGTAATAGATCAATTAAACTTAATGTCTATTAAAAATGTGCATATAAATCACATGTCTAAGAGTACAAATATTTTATGTATTGTCCATAGTCCACACAAAAATACAGGCCCATTTAATTGTGGGCTGGAAGCCCAACTAATCCTGGCCCATTAATTGCCCACCAAATATATGTTTTTTTGCTAGTTATTAATTTTTTTATTAAAAAAATTTATGAAAAAGGAAAAAACTTGTGGTAGATGCAAAAAAATATAAGGATTAGCTTTAAAGCCATCCAATTTTACATTAAATTAGTGTAATTTAGGATAGTATATACAACACTAATCTCAATGCAGATCAATTGACTTTAAAACACATTATACTGTATTTTGTATTAGAATATCCTAATAATTTTTTCCTTTAAAAATACTAAATGAGTTTTTTTAATTTGATTTATTAAAACTCTATTAATTTTAAATTATGAATTTAATCCAATATGACATTTATAATATAAAAGAATTTGTGTACTTAACACATGATTCTTATATATTTACATATCTAACATCTAAATTTTAATATTTATTTACATAACACTTTAGTGTCTCAATCAAATTAAAATATATGCATGAAAATATAAATTTCATTTTAAAAATATTAATATTGTGTGTCGAAGCATTTGCGTCAATAGAGAGATAGAATTTAACGTCCTAACTTTAAACGAAGATAAAAAGCACTTACAAATAAGGGAGAGAGGTGGAGTAATCATAAGAGATCAAAATTGTTAAGTGAAAAACCCTAAAAAGGGGATAAAATCATGGGGCCTAACCCAATTAAAATGAATATATTAGTGTTTGTAGTTGATTATAAATGATGTCTTTTGTCGAGGAAATGCATTGGCTTAATATAGCAAATATATATACATCATATAGAGCACATTACATGATAGGAATTGAAAGAATCAAGTGATATGAGAGTTGTTCTTAAAAGAGTGTTGGCTTGTTTGTTTGGTTGGTAGGATTGTAGTCAGGTGATAGAGGTCAAACTGGTCGTAGTCGGACGATTGAGGTAGAGGGGACTGTTTTCTGGTGATAGAGGTCAGAGGGAATGTTGTTCGCAAGTAACAGTGGTTGGAGAGACCGCAGTCGATAGGCGATGAAAGTGGGAGGGATCATAGTCGGTTGACAACGAGGTCGAAGGGACCGTAGTCAACTAATGATGGTAGTTGAAGGAATCATAATCGGCGAGCGATGGCAGTCGGAAGGATCATAGTCAACTAACAACAGTGGTTCGAGGGACCATAGTAGGCGGGCAACGGTTGTCAGAGTGAATGTAGTCGACGGGCGGCAAAGGTCAGAGGGATAGTATTTGGCAAGTGAGGGTGGTCAAAGGGACCATAGTCGACAATTGAGGATAGTCTGAGGGATAATAATTGGCGTGCGATGGTGGTTGGAGGGATTATAATCGACACATTAAGGTGGTCAGTGTGACTATAGTCGGTAGATGATGGTGATGTGGGGTATTGTACTCGGCGGGCGGAAGCCATAGGGATTGTAGTCGATGGGTGATAGAGGATGAAGGGACTGTAGTCGGTAGGTGAGGGAGGTCGAAGGAATAATAGTCAGGCGGGCAACGTAGGTTGGAGGGATCGTAGTTGGCAAGTCGGACAATTAAATTATATAAGTTAAAAAACCTTTTATTTTGAAAGTCATTAGAACTTAGAATCTTCAATTGATATTTTAAAAAGGAGTTATTTTTATTTCAATTTATTTACTATAAATAGTTTTAAATACATATATTATAGAATGAACATTTTGTTTTGTTTTGTTTTTTTTTTTTGTTTTTAATTTTAAATATTTAAAATATATTTAGTTTAATATTTGGAGTAAAGTAACCTCGTCTAAGAAATTATTTTTTAAACTAAAAAACACATAAAAAATTCATACAACAATGACATGTCATCATAAAATTATCTTGATCAGGCACGAATCTCGAGGCAAAAATTAGCCGGAAACTTCAAAAATTAAATCCGGGATCATCTGAACTCCGATTTCAGGAAACTTATACTCGAATTGATCATCTCGGAAATACAAACCCAACGACACCAAATTCAACTCAATCTGAGACCAAATGAGCCCAAATCGAGCACCCGAAGCGCTGTTGGAAAGTTCGTACCACAATTTGAGTTACTAAACGGTCTCCGATTTTAACGAGCTTATAGTCGAATCGAGCGGGTCGATGAGACGAATCTAACGAGCCCAAGATCACCAAATTCTGACATCACTAAGGTCTTCAAATATCCAATGAACGGTGTATGATTGAAGGATCCAATATTAGCCGTCCATTCAACCACTCCCTATTTGCCCCTGATCTCGCGCCTATTTACAAGCCATGCCACTCCATAAAAACTATAAATATAGCCCCCATTTCTCATGAGAGGGGGACTCAAGCAAGAAGAAGAAGTGAAGAAGAAGAGAAGGGGAAGGAGAATCAGCTCCTCCTCGACCACCGCCAGAGTTCTTCCTGCCGCCCGAACACGTCGGGATTCTGCCGGATATTCGGGAGAACGCCTGAATTCTGCCCGACTTCCACGGAACGTCAGAATTCTGCCCAAGTTTCATGGATTTATGAAATTCTTACCAATTAATAACAGAGTTCCCTTCTAATGCCGAAACTCTGCTCAAATGATGCCGAAGTTCTCCCCAGCCACCAACACACGTCGGGCTTTTATTCGACGTCAGACCTTCACTCTTCGCCAAGTTTCTACCCGACGCCGGACTTCCACTGGTTATCGGACTTTCACTGGACATATATCCGAAGATGGATTTCTTTCCATTGTTGTACTTGTACCTGACACCGTCCTTCTGACCTTCATCGTCAGATACAGTCCTTCCAGCCTCCGTCGCAAGACAACAATCCTCCCGATCTCCGTCGCCCACCGACAACGGTCCTTTCAACCTCCGTCGCCAACCGACTACAATTTTCTTGACTTACGTCGCCCTCTGACTACAGTCCTTCTAACCTCCGTCGTCAGCTGACTACGATCCTCCTGACTTACGTCGCCCGCCGACTACAGTCCATCCAACAAAGCGAATACGTCAACAGTGACTCTTTGTATTCCCAACACGTAATGTACTTCATATAATGTACATCAAACACATGCCTTCCTCAAAGGAATGGTCTCATTTGTAATCGACTACAATACTAGTGGATTCACTCAAACTAGGCTAGGCCCCGTGGTTTTTCCCCCTTTTTCAGGGGTTTTCCACGTAAAAATCTTGGTGTCTCATAAATGCTAGACCATCTCTCTTGTCTGATTGCGTACCAGATTTTCGTACAACGCTAAGACGATAAACTTTATATTTCTCTACCGCCGTGAATACTCCTGGACGCAACAAACATAAATACAACTAAATTTTACCATTAACTCATAGAATACTCAAAGCTTTAAATAACAACAAAAATATCACTTTACTAAACTTTCATCAAAACCTTCTCCTTCCCATGTTGTTCGCCCCATCAATATATTTTCCAATGAGATCCTCACATCTTATTTTTCTTCATCAAACTTCATACAATGTTAATAGTGTGATAAGGTTAATAAATAAATAATTTTAAATATTAAATATATAATAAAATAATTTTATTTATTATGTATTTAAATCTACCTTCAAAATATTACATTTCCTTTTTATTTTATCATTTTATGGGTTTCTCCCAAAAGCAACTCAATAATTGCTTATGTAAATAAAAATTATGAGCCTTTTTATTTCAATTATAATAATTTGAAAATATAAATGTTGATGCCATTGGACTAAGTGTCTAACTCATTAATTATGACAAGACTTCTAAAATTCTGAGGCTATGCCTTTCCTATTGGGATAATTGTTTTTTTATTATTTTTTGTGGTAGAAAAAATAGCAGAAAAATAAAAAGTGTTTAATTTAAAAAATTTATATAAAATTTTTTTTACTATAAAAATTGTTTTAGAAAAATTGTATAGCAATTTTAATTTAAAAAAAGGTTTAATTAAATCTAACAATATAACTAGAAACATAAATCACCTAGGCTATTAAAAGTTTGATGGAAGTTACTAGAAAGATATCTTTTTGTTATGTGATAGAAAATTAATGACGGTTAAATTTGTATTTAATATCTTAGCTTAGTTTAAATATACAGTATATGCACAATTATAAGTTCTAAGTGATGCTATAAATTTATACATGAAAAATTTATAAAGGAAAAAAATTACGATTTATTATATCGAATCAGGAGAAAAATACCAGTCGATAGATGTTAGTGTTGTATGAGATTATACGCTGCAGTCCTGCAACGTTGATGATCAGTTAATAGCAGTAGTCAAATGACAATAATAAGGTAATGACTATTATTAGTAGTGATTATTGGGATCAATTGTTGGGCATGGTGTTGGAGTTACTCAAATATCAAAGTTCTCTTCAACTTTAGGTCCAAACTCTCTTTCATGTGAGGATTGGATGTCAATTTATAATTTTTAGGTTTGCTTTTTATAATTTTAGCCTAAATTTGCTAGCATTCCATCAAACTATCATACTAATTCTCTCAATCATAGATCGTTTATTAGGCATTTCAATGCCTTAATGGAATTGAAATTGAGTGATCTTAAGCATTTTGAATTCATCTCATTGAGCCACTTATTTTCAACCACATAAAAACTGTATGATTTGAGCTCATTTTGATTTAGATAGGACACTTTATATCATTCACATCTCATCGAAATATTAAGTCTCATGATAAGAAAGCTGAAATCACAATCTGAATGATCCTAAATTTAATTCTAAATATTTCTAATTCAGATATTGTACGAGGATTCACTCTTGATCAAATATCTTTCTAGTGATGCATAAGCATATTCCAAACTCACGAAAACTCAACAAATTCAAAAGACACCACGTTACATTCCAACCATACAACCCTACTAAGTGCAAACCCTCACCATCACACAACTGTCCTCAAACACGACGATAATATTTGCAACTACACAAGCCCTGACACGTGAATGATGACTTGTGACCAACTTTCCTCTCCTGTCCAATATTTTTTTTTTAATTTTAGAATATTATTAGTTCATTCCAACTAAATATAAGAAATTGGTCCCAATAATTTCCAATATATAACTTTCATGTTCCTTTATACTTACAATATATATGTTTCAACCAAACAAACCCTAAATATATAAAAAAAAAAAAAAAAAAAAAAAACATGGTGGACCAAGTGCCACTATAGGATGGCCCAATATAGGAGTATTTTCGCTTTCACCATAATGTCCACAAGTACATAGTCGTTGCCCGTTGGCGAAATAAATACAATAATATGCATTTAGACATGGGCCAACATAATTCAGTATCCAAAACTTCCTACGCCATGGTCCCATTTCTTAATTGGGCCGCCCTTCCTATTCTAGACCAGTCGTCGTTATAGAGGGCCCACTTGAACATTATAACCATGACTTACAACATTTTTAGTGGGCTCCACATACGCGGTCGACGTCGGCCCACGAAGGCCTATGATATACGAGACGGGCTCTCCGCAGGACTTACTCAAATAAATAATCTAATATTTGTTTTTATAAGGTTTAGCTAGATGATTTAATAATTTAGAATTTTGTCACATAAATAAATAGATTTTAACATTTTCTTTTTTTTATTTATGCTCATAATTATACTCTTTTTTTTTCTTTTTCTTTTTAAAATATAAATTTATTTATATTAATTGACTTTTAAAATTATAAGGATATTATTAAAAAATTTAGACATGATGAAAATTTTAAATGAATAGTTAGCTATAAATTTAAATTTTCTTAATAATATTTAAATTTTATAGAATAACTTAAATAATAGTTAATAAATTATACTAAAATTAATTAAAAATTACAAATCTAATTATGTATAATAATTAAATTATTTATTTAAAATAAGAATAATAATGGTCCCTTGCTATTTAAAATTTTCATTTTACTCACTTTACTTTTTCAATAAGGAGCTAAATGATCCACTGAAAGAACTAATTTGGTTCAAATTTAAAGAGTCAAGGGATCAAATAGGTTCTTTTATATAGCCGGAGTCTCAGAGGTGAAATTATTACGTGCGGTCACAAGATGTTGTCAAAAGGCAAATCAGGATGGGCCACGTCACAATTTATTGTGTGCCGGTACTGTGTACCACTGTGTATTGGGGTGACGTGACACATCCTGATTCACCTTTTGATAGTCCGACAACCACACAATATAATTTCTCGTCTCAAAGACTATTTCGATCCCCCAAAAATATTAAGGGGATCGGTTTGATCATTTTTTTCTATATTTAAATCATTATAATTAAATATATACATATGTTGGCTGTAACCACCCCATAGGCCACGGCTCACCTATGATCGGACAAAATCGCTCCCGACCAAAACCACCGACTCACCTACGATCGGACACGACGATTCAACCACCGCCTCACTCACGACATAAAAATAACTCCTCTCTCATTCGCTCTTTCTTACACACACATACGTACATTCACACTCTCAAAACCGAAAAAAATCGCAAGAGAGAAAGGGTTTGCGACTTACCTCTTCCTTCGACGTTGATCTCGTATACGACCTCCGATCGGCCTCCTCCGTCGCTCCTAACCTCTGACTCGACCTTCTGTGTCCAACTCCACCGTGCCTTAGACAACCAAACATCAGTCGCCGACTTCCAAGCCTTCGACGTCCGACGCTAACTCCGACGCCGCCGATTGCCGAGCCCGCCGCCGTCTCCAACCGAAGCCTGCTCCTTGGCCTTCCCCTCCACTGTGCGTCGTCATGCCCTAGCCCGATCGGGATTTGCCTCTCCTGATCCTTCTCTTTTTTTTAATAAATATATATATATTATAATGTATGTATAATAAAAAAAAGAGAGAGAAATAGAGAGATGTGAGTATTTTCAAACAGGTGTTGAACACCCGAGTCATCGATCTTAGATATGGGTGGATGGTTTTAAAATTCGAAGACCTGCGCCATTGATTTTTAATTCGGACAGATGATTTTAAAATTTGAAGACCTCACGCAGTCGATCTTAGATCCTGGTGAGATGGTTTGAAATTGAAGACCCTACTTTGTCGACCTTAGGTCCGAGTAGGAAGAATTACGGCAGTGAAATCCCGATTTTTCCCTCGGTTGGGAGGTGACACCGGGAGGCTGCGAAAATTTTCAGTGAACACTTGGACTAAAAATCTAAAATTGATTTGAATATAATTCAAATTTAAAATCAATTTTAAATCAAATTTGATCAAATAATGTTTTACCTACACTCGAAATGAACTCAAATCTAATTTGATTTGAAATTGACTTGAAAAGTGATACATTCAAATAGAGATTTTCGTCAATGTCTTGCACTCAACATAATTATAAGAACTTGAACTTCAATAAGCCACTTGGAATTGTATTTAAACTAAAATATAAAGAAATTGACTTGAAAGATCAAATCCATCATACACATTGAACTATCCTTAAAGACGAAGGATTTGTAATTATAACTTGTTTGCAAGAAACAAAAGTTTCTTTTGGGAATATAGTTTGACTACAAAGCCATAGTATGGGAGTTCTTTGGACCTTGATAGACCTCTTTCAACATTGAACATGATATGTCCTAAATAACAATCGAGGAAACACTTTGAAATGCAAATCTCCGATCGACGATAACACTAGTGATATCTACAAATATGTATAAACCTAGTGCAATGAATGCTATAATTCACCTATGAGCAAGAATAGGGAATTTGTAGTACCCACAACAACTAGTCTACAAACAAGGATAAGGAGCTTGAATCAAATAAATCAATCTATTCATGGGAGAGAATAAGGGAACTTATAGCAAGCAAGATAATCCTCCTATGAATACTAGCATGATCTCTTAATACCCATTGAACAAGCATTCTCTGTGAGATATGTTGAGTGGGATAGTAACAACAAAGGGATGTCTTCTATGTGTTACAAATGAAACCTAATTTAGATTGATGTCATCGGATCCGCAACATATGTGCAAGCAGACAGAAGACGTTCGTATGCCCTTAAAAGAAATCTCAGACTTTTTTTAAATAAAATCAATTGTGCAAATAGATCATATTTAAATATTTTTAAATTCCCCCTTATGCATTAAATATGATCCCTTAAATTAAATAACCCTTGCATGTGCTCCGGTCAGAGCATTAAAGTTACAAACACTAATGACCGAGAATGTTGTGCAGGGTCAAATGCTATAACCCGCATGTGCTCAAATCGGCACATTTAAGTCCCAAATCCAATGATTCGAGAATGCTGCGTGGGTCTAATATTCAAGTGTCATCCTCCTCCTTGAAAGGACTGGACTCGACACGACTTGAATTACAAAATGCCTCCCAGAATTCTATAAAAATACAAGTGACCTTAATGTCACCCTGATGATGGCCGTGTTGACAGGAAATCTAAACCGGATGGGTCAAATCTCAAATCAAACAAAAGCCCAAATTCTTGAAATGAAATATATCATCTAAAAACTTAAAACTAAATATCATCTACCTCCGCAACCGTTTGTCGGGGGTGATAAATTTGAAATTAACCTCAGCTCACAAAGAGCAAATATGTGTCGGGTGTATCAATTTGATTCATCCTCAAATAGTCTCTTGCGAACAGGGATGTGGCACGTGCCCTCTGATTGGATGGTTTTGCCGCAAAATGGCACCATTATATTATGATCACGGTCAAAGCCCGTATGTTCCCTATAGGCGTCAAACCCTTGAGTTATGAATCATAGGGTATATTCAATAGGCATAAATCCCTTTGTTATCTAAGGTGGATTCCGATATATCCCCTTGGACAAATATCAACCCAGGTCTATAAGGTATTCATGGACGAAGCAACCCATGGTTGCCGACAAAGTGCTTTATGTCAGGTTGGGTCGACTACCTCCTCTAACTAAGTGGATCAGGGAACATGACAGCCCGGAACGACGGAACCATGGGATCTTGATCGGGCTCATCTTCATTCCCCCCCATCACCAGTTTTAAGTTTATGGTGATAAACTCTAAATTTCCAATTTCAAACTTCCAAATTCAAAGTTTAAATCCTAAAATTATTGCTATTATACGATATGTTTATAACCTATTCGACCCCTTTTACGACTAGCCTTAATCGAAAGTTCTATCCTGTTATCAGGAGGGGTAATTAATAACTATAGGGGATTGCGCCTATAGGAAACCAGAACTCAGATCAAAAAGTCCTCACAAAATGAGTGCAAAATCTCTGGGTAGTGTCTTATCTAAAACCCAATCTGCCTTCTGAAAATTCCCTCGGAATCTAATCTAGTTAAAACTCTCTGTCGTCATCGTAACATAAACACTAAAAAAAAAATATAGACAGATGATGCGGAGAGGCCGGGATCACACAACAAAATGAAATTTTCGGAGCCCACAACATAATTTGGCTTGGCTTAATTAATTAAAACTCCTCACTCTAAAATTTGTTAAGAAGAGAAAATTAATTAAAATAATAAATCATATTTTTTTAAATTCATGAAAGTTTCTAAAAATAAATTATATAATATTTACAAAATATGATTCTCTTGCGCGCGGTGTCTCTCTCCACCATTTAATACCCATGGCAGCCTACACCTACCAAATTATTTCCCCTTGACCATTCTCTCTACCAACCAAGGCAAATATATATTATATTTACAAATTATTTATTAAATTTAATTATTATTATTTTATCATTATTTTTATAAATTATAAGGAAAACTGTTCTTTGATAAGATTTGCTTTTGTTCTAACGTTAATTATCTCTTTTGGTTCTTTGCATTAACAATGACAGGTTAGCTGCAATAATATAGGAGAAATATTCTATTTATAAAATATAAAGAATTTATATCACATCAAATTTTGTGCATATTAGATGAAATAATAAAAATTATCTACAAAAATTAATAATTAGATATTCTCTCTTATTTTGATTAGACCATCTAAATACATGAATTATATATACTAAAGTGTGCTCGGCAGGCTTACGAATTGAGTTAGGTTGAGCTCGACTCGCTCGATAAGCTGCTTGATAAGCTCGCCTTATCAGATCATAGACAACTCAAATTCTAGCTGGCTCGTGAGTCGACTCTGCGGACTTATAGTGGCCCCTAGTTGAAAATATTAGGTGAATATAGCTAATAGCTTAATAAATTATTTATTCTATTTTCTATTTTATAGTATATTTTATAGTGTTTGGAAACATCAATCAATACAAATCTTGCCTATTAAGATATAAAGACAAAGGGTAAAAAAGATTAAGAAATAAATATTATATTAGTGAATTGTGATGTAGGGGTTATTTAATAAACTCTTCATAAGCTAAAATTTCAATGTTATTATGACTCTTAAAATAATTTCTAATTACTTTAAATCTTTAAGATTTAGATGCTTGACCTCATCAAGATTTTCATTTGACTCAAGCATCAATATTAGTTCAAATAACACTCAAATTCATTAATTCATCATCATTAAAAAATCATACACATGACTATATATATATATATATATATATATATATATATATATATATATATATATATATATATATATATATATATATATATATATATATATATATATATATATATATATATATATATATATATATATATATATATATATATATATATTATATTTTAAAAAATAAAAATTTTATATGATATATCATTTAATTTTGAACTAACAACATATTATATATATATTCACATTAGCTTTAAGAAAATTAATTTCCAAGAATGATAAGTTGAATTATCTTTTAAATAAAAAAAATATCTTGGAACCCCCAAAAAGTTTAATTTAAAAATATTTTTTGAAATAGTATATTATTTTCCTTAGTATTATCTATCATAAAAATAAATAAATAAAACAAAAACCTCAAATGTTTCAATGGCTCAAAGCCATCACTGAAAGTTTTTGGGTCCATAGCTTTACATCACATAGGGTCTGCTTTTTTGAGTCACTAAAAAGATTGATGTAGAGATTAATAAACACAATTAATAATATAATTATATTTTAATTGCATATAAATATAATTAAATTACAATATAATTATATAATTATTTATTGGTTCCTGAGTCCTGAGCAGTCACAGATTTGCTAGCTGTTCTCCACACCATAATAAAGGATTGCCTGTCATGGATGCACTTAAAAACAAATCAAGCCATTTGGATCCACAAGAGCTCAACAGCTATCAATGTAAAGGGATGGCTTACTACCTTAGATCTTTAGTATTGCATGTTGGGTCCTTATCCTTAACATAATAATAATAATAATACTAAAATTAATAATAATAATAATAATAATAATAAATAGTTTGAATATGCATATATTTATAGTAAAAAAAAAGATTGTAAAAAAAAAGATGGCATAGTTTAATGAATCTATAATTGGCTTAAGGCATGGCCTTAACTTGATTCTTGTTGAGTGTATTGAATTAGCTTATCAAGTCTTCGATTCATTAGTAAATGTTGGTGTTGTCTCAAATTTGGCTTGACCATTCACTACAAGAAAATAAGTTAATAGCGATAAAAAATAGAGACAAAAAGGAAATGGTCGCTAAAAGTAATTAAGGCCTCTAAATAATAAGGAAACTTGATATTAGCCATAAAAAAGAATATGTCGGGGGTCCAAGGGGCAAGGGGGCAGCGCCCCCTGGCAGGGTTCGACCAGGGGCGCCTGAGCTCAAGGGGGTTCCGCCCCTATATGTAGCTAACAACAATGAGTTTAACATAATATTTTCTACGTACTTGTAGTAAAGTGTTGACTCTGTAATGATGCCCCATGTATGAACGTAATGTTATATTGAAATGTGTTTGCAATGTGAATTATGTTTCTTTATTTGGATTGAAAACACCCTTTTTTTTTTTTTTGCTAAAGGATTAGATGAGATCTAAGTACATTAATTATTTAAAAGACACTATAAGTCCTAGCTATTATCAGTATTCTTATTGAATATTGTATGTGACATATTCTTTTAGTGAGATCTTGATTATATTCTACATGAAAGTTATGAATTGAATTTTTCATAGGTTTGATAAGCATGAAATTAAATAGGTTGAAGACTATGAACTATAATATTGGACATCTTGAATATTGTGAAAGGACATCAAGAGATCAAATAATTATATCACTTTTAGACAATTACTACAGCATATAGAGATGACCAATATTATTATTAGCATTTCGTGCAACAAGCATGCACCTCTTTATCCTTCCTCTCAAAGTTGAGAATTAGCTACATTCATCATGTGTCGGACATTGCATTACTTCGATACGAATTTTCTCTCCGTGAGAAGAGCATTGTTAGGTGTTCTTTTTCTTAATAATGAGCGCTCTGTTCTACTAGATTAAACAAATAAGATTCATTCGTGATCACCCTTTTGGCAATTAAAGTTCTCCTCGAATCTAAAAAAATTATCATTTCTTCATGACACGAGTAACAAATGCATGCCTCAACCACTTGAAAACATGAATACCACATGGAAACTATTCGTAGGGATTGTCGACCACCCCCCAAAGAGTCAATAGGCCAAAAATGACTCTTCGTTCAGCATCCTATCACTATCAAGAATAATAAACATTCACTAACTAGCCGACTACCAAATGCTTGTCATATGAAGTTAGCCCCTTCTTTATTTGTGCATGTCATATTCTATCCTTTTTATGCTAAGTCGATAAGTCCTCAATCATTTGTAAATCACTTGGTAAAAAACAATAAAAATCACTTAAATCTTTAATGATATCTATATTTTAATAGTCTGCTTTCTTTCTTTTTTTCTCATTTTCAATTTACATGTGAAAACCTTATTGCTGTCAAAAAGTAAGCCGAATCAATGGTTCAATCTCTTCCACTCATTTACAAAATCTTATGCCATGAGGCTTACCAATTTTCTCCTATTACTTTTGAGAATATGCAAAAATCACTTTCAATACATAGTTTTTTTTATTCACATGATTTTTTGTTAGATCCAATTCTATTTATAAAACTAAATAAAAATAATGATGAAATGTGAAGAAAAATAAGATCACTATCAAATTAATGTTTCTTAAAATGAACTAAAACAATTGAAATCATTAGATTGGATTCATTTTTTTGGGTTCTTTCCAAATAATGCATGGCCCTATTTAGGCCTTTGGTAAACTTATGGAAAAACCAAAAGAGAAAATTTAAGAGAAACTTACTGATTTCTAGCATAGAAAGAAAGAAACAAATAGAGTGGGGACACAACAATTTGGTGATGCCAGTAATTGAGTTTGGTCGGTTAAGCGTCGCTCTTCATCTTCTTTCACTCTTTCTCTTCACTAAAACCCTCTCTCTCTCTCTCTCTCTCTCTCTCTCTCTCTCTCTCAAAGAAAACCTTCATCTTATTTCTTATAAACCAGATGCCATCACCTTTTCGCTCCCAATGAGAACTAAACACATACCAAATCTGAAATCTTTTTCTTTCTAAAGCGTATCAGCATCCCCATTGTCCTTTCTCATCTACAAACTCTCTCTGCTCCGTAAGTAAAGCAACCATCTTTCTCATAAACGAGCTCTTATATCTTCAATGGTTATCCTCCACTGAGTACCAGAAGCGTCTGCAAGTTACAAAAATCTCACCTTTGCGATAAAAATCGCATCTTTCAGTGTATCGTGATGGCGGAGCAGCTGAGCTCGTCAGAGCAGCGGAGCAGCATATCTTCCCCTTCGTCCTCATCCCCCTCCTCTTCTTCTCCCTCGCCTCCGGGGATCGCCGCCACTGCGGGTGGAAGCAAGAGAACGCGCGAACAGAGCAAGCATCCAGCATACCACGGAGTTCGCATGCGAAACTGGGGGAAATGGGTTTCAGAAATCAGAGAACCGAGGAAAAAGTCAAGGATTTGGCTCGGGACCTTTCCCACCCCAGAAATGGCGGCGCGCGCCCATGACGTGGCTGCTTTGAACATCAAAGGAAGCGCCGCCATTCTCAACTTCCCGGAGCTAGCGGCATCGCTTCCACGTCCGGCGACTCTCTGCCCCCGCGACGTGCAGGCCGCCGCTGCCAAGGCGGCTGCGATGGAGCCTCCGATGGAGGCTGCGCCGCCGTCTCCAGACGAACTCGGGGAAATCGTTGAGCTGCCTCGGCTGGTTGACTTCGTCTTCCATGACACTGTGGTTGACTCTTGCCCCCTGTTTTGGACAGAGAAATCAGAGGACTCTGCTCTGTTTTCCGATTCTGTTTGGCCTCCCAATAACTTTGAAGCTCTGTTATGGAACTACTAAGCTTTCTCTTTCCCTTTCCTCTCTCTATCTGTTAAGGAATTCGAGAGAGAGAGAGAGAGGGAGATATTTCAAGAGTTATGGGTTGCTTGGTTTTATTTGATTTGTGTGAAATCTATGCTGTTTGTGAATATGAATTTGGATTTCTGTTCTCTGTAATTTTCTTTCCTTTTAGATCTTTTTATTTCTTTTATAAGATGTGAAAATGGATGCGTTGCCTTTTAGATTATTCATCCATTAAGCAAATTGTAATTTCAGGCCTTCGCAGTCTTTAGACTCACCCCACTCTCTCTCTCTCTCTCTCTCTCTCTCTCTATTTTTCATGAAATTCAATTCACTCATTAAAAAACTTGATCGAAGTAACTAGGGCCTCTAAATAATAAGAAAACTTGATATTAGCCACCAAAAAGAATATGTCCGGGTTCCAAGGAGGCAGCACCCCCGGAATAAATTTTGGATGTAAGAATATTTTTGGAATTCAATTGGGGGGGGGGGTGCAATTGCCTAAAAACTCTTATGATAAAGACTAAAAACTAGATGTATGGGAACAAATTACCTAAAGAATCATATAATAAAAATATTGATTTTTTTTAGGGTTCCCCCCCCCCCTTCAGCTCAAGGGGTTCCGCCCTTTTATGCATCTAACAACAATGAGTTTAACATAATATTTTCTATGTACTTGTAGTTAAGTGTTGAGTTTGTAACAATGCCCTAGATATGAACTTAATGTTATAATGAATTATGTTTCTTTATTGGGATTGAATGGTTCTTCTTTTTCTCGATAAAGAATTAGATGAGATTCTACGTACATTAATTATTTAAAAGACACTATAAGACCTAGTTATTATAAGTTTTCTTATTGAATATTAGGTGTGATGCATTCTTCTAGTGAAATCTTTATCATATTTCACATGAAAGTTATGAATTGAAAATTTCATAGGTTTGATAATCATGAAATATGTTGGAGACCACGAACTATAATATGGAACATCATGAATATGGTGAAAGGACTATGACATCGAGCGACCAAACAATTATATCACTTTTAAATAATTACTAAAATACATAGAAAAGATTATTACTATTATTAGCATTTCTTACATTAGACACCTCTTTCTCCTTCCCCTCGAGGGTGAGAATAAGCTACATCCATCATGTGTTGAACATTGCCTTACTTCGAGGATTATTGTAATTCAATCTTACGGCATTAAACTTTCTCCCCATGAGAAGAGTATTATTAGAAGTTCTCTTTCTTAATACTGACCTCTCTATTATTCTACTAGATTAAACAAATAAGATTCATTCGTGATCACCCTTTTGCCATTCAAAGTTATCTTCGAATCTAAAAAATTATCATTTCTACATGACACAAGTAACCAATGCATGCCTCAACCACTCGAAAGCATGAATATCACATGGATACTATTCGTAGGGATTGTCGACCTCCTCCCATAGAGTCAATAGGCCAAAAATGACTATTCATTTTGCATCCTATCACTATCAAGAATAATAAACATTCACCTACTAGCCGATTACCCAATGCTTGTCTCATGAAGTTGTGGGTCTCCGAAAGGATGCTACTTATGGGGCTCGAATGCAAAGAGTACGACCGCACTATCCCGCAAGACAAAATGATCCTAGGCCTTTACACTCTACACAAACAGGCCGATGGAAGAGCAGATGGAGTCATACATACGATTAGCCATGGAGGATAGCAGCTTTCGCCTACACACTTCGATGGATAATAATATATATAATCCAAAAGTCACGAGATTTCCCCCATTCAATATATCAGCTCGAATGTGGTTTATTTGATGTGGGATCGGTTTCCTACGGGCGCAAGCTCCCGTAGTTAATTACATCCTAAGTCTTGACCTAAGAAGACTCTCGATTAAGGATGTCGTGTTATTCTCTTCTTGATTTGGTGCGCAGAGAAAGTTTCTAAATTCTATTCTGGAGAAAATAAACTCTTCTCTTTATCCTTAGTGATAATTAGACCTTTTCAAATGTATAAAGATGTGATTAAGATTTTGAGTTTAGAAGATCAAAGATCAAATTACTATCCTAGGAGAAGTGATAGACTCAAAATACATCAGAAGTAAGAAGACACACCGAGGGGTGTATAATTTGAGCTTTTGCTTACCTAGAGTGAGCTCCCAGCTAACATCTTAAACACAATCAATCCTCCTATATGTATACAAGATAAGAAGACTCTATCATAAGAAATCAAGAATTTATAGTTCAAAAGGGTTTCAATCAGGGATTATATAATATGTAAAAGAATAAACCTAGCGATGTATGATGCATGAAACATATACAAAATATCCTTATGTCTACTGATAGAATGCTTGTATGTGAGTAAAGTGCACTGTGAAATAAAGTGTGTAAAAATGCATAAATGACATCTATAATATAGAAAAAATAAATAAACACATCAGATACCCTCCAGGCAATGTATCTGCATCATAACACAATAAAAAATTATCCTAGCGGTGCTCACTTGGTGTGAGAAAATAATGATGTCCATGGCACAATAGGTGACCTACTCTACAGGCCTAAATGACCCTAATGATCTTTAAAGCTCACAGATGGTGGGGGTATCATACCCAAAACCAAAAAAGGCCAAAATCCTAACGATGCCCACTTTGTGTGGGAAAATAATGATGCATATAGAACAATAGGTGGCCTACACTACATGCTTAAAATATTATAATGGTCTCTATGGCTCACAAAAGGGGGCAAGCTTTGGCCTATAAAGCCAAGCTTCGTTAGTGCACTAACCTATGGCTAGCTACTTAAACATGCAAGAATACCTATTAATAAGATGTGTGTGATGTATAGCAGTTTCGATATGTAATTATGAGTTTACTTTACAAGTTATAAAAATTATACCTGATAGTGGCGCTACCACTTAAAAGCATTTAAGCAAATGATGTCGCTTGATTCTTGACCGTGCAAGACCCGGTGTACCTCGCAAAAAATATATGGAAACTGTTCTCCTCTTCCAAATGACAAAGAGGAGAAGTAGCCTCAATAAAAATATTCCTCTTAGTTAAAGTGTCGGCCAGCTTCAATCCATCCTGAACCAAAAGTCAGACATACGAAGAAAATCGCAAAACTGCATGTTTATGTCAAATGAATCTATACCAGCTCATTAGAGGCCTATCAGCAAAGAAATTACATCTAAAATCTTTAAAACAATGTTTGGCAATGTCTTTCCAGCTTGTTGTATCAGTGTAATCATCCACTACCGAAATATCCATAATATGTTGTCTAATCTTAGTAGGTAATGTGTTAGGCAGACACCAAGAGGTGTTCCAGTAATCTGAGACAAATCCCGGAATGGCAGAATGAGAGGGAAAAATGTCAGTCAAAGAATTTCCATCAAGCCAATGATAAAAAAAAAAATCTTACAACAATTCATAACAATAATATGAAATTAAAGATATAAACCTTTTGATTTTAAAGGCCACCCCACATAACATCTTCCAAAATTTAGAGGATTTATTAGAGATAGGCCTCCAGGGGGATTGGTATTTAATTCTAAACCAGTCAAAAACCAGTGAATTAGCATTGAAAAACCTCCACAATAAAGAGCAGGCAAACCCGTGAGATAGAGAGTTCAAGTCTGGAATTCCCAGGCCTCCAAATTTAGTGGGAAGGCAAGTATTGTTCCAAGCTATAAGATGTAGTTTTTTCCCCTCAATGGAGCTATGAAAAAGAAATCTTGAGCATACTTTATCAATGTGTTTACAGCAAGATTTAGGTATAATAGCACCCATAATCCAATAAGCTATGGTGTTGGTAATGACAAAGCTCAAGAATTGAATACGACCTGCAAAAGAAAGAAATTTTACTTTCCAACCAGCAAGTAGAGTAGAGATTCTACTCAGTAGTGATTGGAAGTGAGAGGAATTCAGCTTTTTGGTGGAAATTGGCAACCACAAATATTTGAATGAGTGATCAGTAGGAGATAATCCAATAATGCTGATGATGTCTTGAGCAACAGGGTTATTCTTAGAAAAGAGAATAGAGCATTTCATATTATTAGTGTGGAGACCAGTAGCCATAGTGAAATTGCTTAAAATCTTAAAAAGTTCCAGAGCATTAGGAAAATTGGCCAGTCCGAACACTAGGACGTCTTCATCATAAAGAAGATGATTGATAGTGCTTGACCCCATAAGGACCCCCATAAAAAAACTAGAATCCATATAACAAGAAAAAGCATCCATAACAATTGCAAATAAGAGTGGAGATAAAAGGCAACCTTGCCTAAGGCCTGTAGAGGAGGTGAAAAACCCTTCCAGCACACCATTAATGCAAACAAAGAAAGGTACATCCAAGATGCAATTCTTAATCCAGAAAATGAACTTATCAAGAAACCCCTCTCCCTCATTCTGGAAATAAGGAAGTCCCAAGACACCGAATCAAAAGCTTTACGAATGTCTAACTTAGCATAAAATAGTTTCTTTGCGGGAGATCCATTAAAATCATTTAGAATCTCATTGGCCAGAATATTGTTGTCGGAAAAAATTCACCAGCTTGACTCTTATAAATTATATGAGGCATAACAGCTTTTAGACGATTAGCATGAAATTCTGTTAGAGATGAAATTTGAGAGAAGTAAAACAAATTTTTTTTTTAGGGGGGCACGTGCCCCCAGAGGCCCCCCTTAAATCCTTCGTATCAGCATCCCCATTGCCCTTTCTCATCTAGAAACTCTCTCTGCTCCGTACGTAAAGCAACCATCTTCCTCATAAACGAGCTCTTATATCTTCAATGGTTCTCCTCCCCTGAGTACCAGAAGCGTCTGCAAGTTACAAAGATCTCACCTTTGCGATAAAAATCGCATCTTTCAGTGTATCGTGATGGCGGAGCAGCTGAGCTCGTCAGAGCAGCGGAGCAGCATATCTTCCCCTTCCTCTTCCTCTCCCTCCTCTTCTCCCCCCTCGCCTCCGGCGATCTCCGCCACAGCGGATGGAAGCAAGAGAACACGCGAACAGAGCAAGCATCCAGCATACCATGGAGTCCGAATGCGAAACTGGGGAAAATGGGTTTCAGAAATCAGAGAGCCGAGGAAAAAGTCAAGGATTTGGCTCGGGACCTTTCCCACCCCAGAAATGGCGGCGCGCGCGCATGACGTGGCGGCTTTGAGCATCAAAGGAAGCGCCGCCATTCTCAACTTCCCGGAGCTAGCGGCATCGCTTCCACGTCCGGCGACTCTCTGCCCCCGCGACGTGCAGGCCGCAGCTGCCAAGGCAGCTGCGATGGAGCCTCCGATGGAGGCTTCACCGCCGTCTCCATACGAACTCGGGGAAATCGTTGAGCTGCGTCGGCTGGTTGACTTAGTTTTCCATGACACTGCGGTTGACTCTTGCCCCCTGTTTTGGGCAGAGAAATCAGAGGACTCTGCTCTGTTTTCCGATTCTGTTTGGCCTCCCAATAATTTTGAAGCTCTCTTATGGAACTACTAAGCTTTCTCTCTCCCTCACTCTCTATCTGTAAAGGAGTTTGAGAGAGAGAGAGAGGATTTCAAGAGTTATGGGTTGCTTGGTTTTTTTTTTTATTTGTGTGAATTCTATGCTGTTTGTGAATTGTGAATATGAATTTGGATTTCTGTTCTCTGTATTTTTCTTTCCTTTTTGATCTTCTTATTTTATTTATAAGATGTGAAAATGGATGCGTTGCCTTTTAGATTATTCATCCATTATAAGCAAATTCTAATTTTCAGGCCTTCGCAGCCATTAGATTCTCTCTCTCTCTCTCTCTCTCTCTCTCTCTCTCTCTCTCTCTCTATTTCATGAAATTCAGTTACTCATAAAAATGGACATTTTAATAATTTTTTTTTAGTTTGGTACTTTTATGAGAAATACAATAGTATTAAAATTTTATGAGCTAGTACATAACTGAAATTATTTATTAAAAAAAACTAGTTTTGATATTTTGATAGTATGAAGCTAGAGAGATAAATTGGAGAGAGAAATTTGATGGTGTACCTCTTTCTAAAGAGGGATAGAATGAGCATAATATTTATTTCAGTAGTCGTCGAACATAAGTCATCATCCAATACCAGCAATGATGAAAGAGATGACTTTGGAGAATTTGAATTCGGTCAAACACGAGTTGATTCAAATTAAAGTTTTGTTAGTACCTTGGGTTGTACTCTCGCTATTAGTGTTATTCTTTCGTGAATGTTAACATATTTATGATCATGTTGTAATTTGAAGAGTGGAAGACAATTATACTATACTTGCAAAAGCAAAGTGTATGTACTATCAATCTCTTTTGTAAGTGTTATTGTAATGTGAAGAGTGGAAGACAATTATGTTGTATTTGAAAGAGCATACTGTATGTAGTAGTAATCTATTTTACAAGTATTATTGTAATGTGATGAGTGGAAATGTAATTGTAAATCAGTATGATATAACAAAATGAATCCATAGGGGTAATGAATGTGCTAACAAAATGGTTCCATTAATGACATTTGTTCGTATGAACAATAAAACACTTACAAAATATATGCCCAAACAAAAAATTTCAAGAGCAACCCAATTTGATGTAGCATGATTATTTTCAGCTATGTTGACACCAAGACATAGATGCATGTCATCTAACTTCCTAACTTCAAATTAAAAGTCTGATCATCTCTGCATAATGATGCACATACCCTCCAAGGAAACCCTCGAAGTGAGCATGTTGATATAACTTCAGACTTATCACTAGCCTTGGCTTGACCCCAAAGTTATTAGTAATGGCGGTAGATTATAGAAACTACTTGAAACTGATAGCATCATGAAAGCAAAACACCAACTTCTAATACTTTATCATCAATGTTTAATCTTTGAAAATCAATATTGTTTAAAGCAATATAAATAGATCTATTGGTGCCAGGACAATGCTCCAAACCTTCTAAGATCATATCAACCTCTATATCATCTTGTAACGTACTCATAGCTTCAACCCACTGACTTCCTTTACACAGTTCTATAATTTGTTTCACCTCAGCATCACTCAAAATAGACTTGTAGACTTTTGAGAGAATTAGCACATATGCTATAGTGTAACTTGAAGTCATGGTCAATAAGAAATGGACGTATTGCTTCAACCTTCTCTTTAAGGAAAAAAATAGTTAATCAAATAATTCTCAAGTTTCGTCTTTTTTTATTTCTCACCTTCATATCTTCTTCTCTATTCGCCATTAACTTCACTCCAATATCCCCAAACTTAAATGTAATACAAAGTCATTCACGCTCATTCATTATAATATCCATTTAAGCTTACTCCAACTTACCCAAAATCTTTTAAAAAATAAGGTAGAGAACAAAAAATACTAGTAAGAATAACTCAATAATTGAAGCAGAGAAAAAAAACATTTAGGGCATGAATCATGCCTCATGGGAGCAATAGAACGACGAAGAAGGACCAGTTGGAACTAAGATGGGGTTTAGGGCATGAGAAATAGGGCCAGACGAGTGTTCTCACTCATCAAAAGACGAAAAAGCAGCAAAAGATCGACACACCGCAGACAAAGGAGGCACAGTTGGGAGCTCTCACATCCGCCTCAAGGAGACAAAAGAGAGCGGTGGAAATGAGAAATGTATAAGTTTTAGATGTAAGATGTGTATTTTAGGAGTTTTAGATGTTAGACATATAAATATGTAAATTTAGAGTGTTATATATATATATATATACTCACGTGTTAAAATTAATTCTAGATATGAAAAAAATGCCCCTTATAAAAATAATTTGGGCCCTGCCCTCAATTTTTCTCGATTATAAAAATCTTGATATAATTTTTTCAAAAAAATCATTTTGATTGAACATTTAAAACTATTAACAGCTTAAGAAAATTTTAACAACTAAATTAAAATTTAGTTTTACCCTAACATAGCTTACTTCTAATCAAAATTTAATTTTAGGGCAAATCTGTAAATTATCATTCCATTTAAGCTCTCTGTACGCCGCAGCTTTTTACTGCTTCTTTGGGTGTATTTCCGTGGAACGGAAGCTCCGTACGTACTATACATCTGCGTGACAGTATCAGTTTTGCCCTCAAATAGACAGCTCATAGGAATTGTTTTTTTTTTTTTTTTTTGTGGAATTAATAGGAATTGTCTAATATGCCCTTAAATCAAACGGCTCGTAAGCCATCATTGTCTCAGAGCTTTGTACTATAATTTTTCTAGTATTTATGACCTTACACCTGTCGTCCATAAGAACGAATCTCGTGGCAGCTTTCTCGTCAGTCATCTCTGATCCTACTTTTCTTAGTAGGAGGAAATTTTTTTGGGACATAGTAGGAGGAAATTTAACGAAGAGTACACAAATAGTGGATTGAGTTCCAAAGCAATTTAGGTATGTTTGTTAGGAGAAATTATTCTATGTGTATGTTGGGAATTTTTATTTGGTCAGGTAATCTGATGTAGAGATACATCAGGTACCAAATAAAAAATGTCACATGCACTTACTTTTTGTTTAAAGCTGAGTGTTTTTTGTTTAAAGTGCATGTGACATTTTTTTATTGGGTATCTGATGTATCTCTACATCGGTTATCTTACCCAATAAAAATTCGTATATCGGAGGGTCCGAATGTTAATCAGAATGTGTCGTGTCAAATGGTACATACGGTACTGAGCACCGGTACCTAGCAAAAAAGTGACATGACACGTTCTGGTTGGACTTCAGACCCCGTCCGGTGTCCGCACAGAATAATTTTTCGTTTGTTGGAGGCTTTACTGCTAATCAAGAGGTTATGAATTTGAAGTTTACATATATGATGAGTGTATGAATTTGACTTAATAGCTCTCAAATGCCTTCAAAAAAAATTTCAAAGACGTTTTGAGATGCAACAACTATTTATGTCAACTTAGATTGTATACTTATTTTGTAATAGTTGTGAGGACTTTCATGATTCATTTATTTAATTTTGATGTAACTTATTACTTTAGTGTTTGTTAAATTTGTTACATTATATAGCTCATCATGATCGTTGGTTGGTTCGGAGCTAGCTTAGACTACCAGTCAAGAGATCTTGAGTTTGAAGCTCGTATATGTGATGCGTGTACGAGTTTGCGTTTAATTAATAAAAAATTTCAAAAAATAATTTATTGCATTGTGACGATATGCTCTTTTGATTTGTTACATTGGGACATTGGGTTCATAACATTCTCTTAATTCTACAATTGCGTGGAGATTAAGGCTTTGTTTGGGACGATTTTTTTACTGATTTCTGAAGTAGCATTTCAGAACAAATTTTTTAAATTTAAAAAATTTTGTACTAAAAACTATTTTAGAAAGCAATAAGAAAGTCGTCTCAAACGAAGCCTAAATATTTCACTAATTAAGCTTTTTTAAAAAATTATAATAAGAGATAATACTTCATAAGAACAAAATCTTATTTTCTTCCACTTCTCTCATTCTCATTATTTTCTTATAGTTGTTGAGCACTTGTAGCCTTTCATTTATTCTGATTTAATTGTACTAGTATAAGGTTTTAGGTGTGAATTATTAACTCTAAATAAAGCTTTGAATTCAGAAGATATATACTAACATGAAAAATTTAATGTAAATGAACATTGAGTTAAGTAGTCATCATATTGAAAAAGCAATTATTACTAAATATTGAATATTTTAAAGCTACCAAATTTGAAAATTATGACAAAATATTATTAAAATTTGGTTAAAAATTTTAGAAGCCATAATTAAAAGAGAATATCACACCTAAAATATGAGAATTTTTTCGTGAAAAATCTGATTTTGATAAAAGACGCATTCCTCATAATTAATAAAGACATTAATATAATAAATATTAATCATAAAATATTAAATGAGTAGTAATAATTATGCTTGCTTTGAAGAATTTATTTTTAACAAATTTTAATCATTATTAAAACATAAGTTGACCTAAAAAAAAAAAACTTTATGTCCTTAATCTTATCCATGCAAATGTCCTAACTAATCCCTTCACTATTTTTAAATAGGAATGTGTACTCTCTAAGTAGTATAAGTTGGAGCTAATGAGCCTGATGAATATATTAATCTGTGGTTAGAGGTGCTTTTGAGTTTTGGCTTATTTGCAAGCATGCCTAAGTAGCTAATGAGCTTATTTTGATTCTTATCTCATTGTCAATGGAATCAATTATTATTAGAGAGCATTAATATATTTGAAATGTACCAATATAATTGTATTGACATTCTACTTTTCTATTATTGCTTGTAATAATTAGTGATAATATTTTTTTAATTAGCACCACTTAACCTAATCTAAAACAACAAGAAGATATAGGTTTAGTACCCTATGGCTCACTTTTGTCATTAGTTATTATAATTAATCATTTGTACTTTGTGTGTGTTGCACTAACCATAATTATTTTTTTTATGCTCAAACAAGTTTAATTAAAAGATTTTTATTTTACTTGTAAAATTAATATTAACATAAAGTACTAATCATAAGCCAAATGCACTAAAAAAATGGAGCTACTATGCTCTCCTAATAATAAAACTTTGGAGATGAGCTTCTGAAGTGAGGAAATGGTGGGCAAATTGAACTAAAAAATGGAGCTACTAATCATAATCAGAGGCAGAATCAGTATCTTGTTTAAGGGTGAGCAAATTGATCATAGAAAAAAATTAATACTAAAAAAATAAAATATATAGTACATAATTTAAAGCAAAATTTTATATTTCATCAAATATGCTCGTTAAATTATATATATTCCACTCATTAATGTCATAATTCAAAATCCAAACTATTTAATGATTGCGAATAGGATTATTTTTCAAGATTAAAATAAAGATGAATAAGTAATTACTTATTTGTATTGCTCGACCTAATAAAGTTCATTTGCGTGATTGCATCCTCAACTTCTTCTCCCAGACTAACTAGAAATTCAACAATTAAATTTGATCGATAATTGAATAGGCATGAAAAGAGAGTGGGAGAGGGGAGACCGAGCATAGAGGGGAGACGGAGCACTCAAGATGAACGATGAAAAAAAAAATTCTAAAAAGAAAATATAAATACTTAATAATTGATAGTATGGATGAATGATAGCATCAATTATAAATTTTATTGAGGAAATCTCTTGCAATAAATTTTTTTAATTAATACATGATGATCAATAATTAAGATCATTAAATATTTTCAATAGAATATATATATTTAATTTTAACATATTTTAATTAATATGTGTAATTATACAATAAGGACTTTTTTGTATTAATTGTGTCAAATTTAAATAGAATTTTCAATCATGCGTGGGTTTATCTAATAATAATTTATCAAATTTTTGATCTTCCATTTTTATATATTTTTTTAGAATGTGAGCACTGGCATTTGGCTTAAACACTAGTAAACGACAGAGGAAAAGAAAAAAAAGAGCTGCCAAGATGATTACCACATAGTCAAGAATGTCAAAGCCATTGGATCGCTATAATCGATAGCATATCTTGCTAGGAAAAAGGTTAGGCAAAGACAAGGAGTTTGCTAAAAGTTCACAGAGCTTAAGCTTAGGGTTTTGAGGATTTATATAGTGAGAAATGACAAGAAAATGAAAATTTCATCACCTCATTCACCGCATTACTTTACTTAGAGTCGTTCAACCCTCGAGCTTCTTTGGCTCTTTCAGCTTTCTCCTCCCCTGAATGTTTAGGGTTCATGCGTTTATTATTATTATTATTATTATTATTATTATTATTATGGGTAAAAAGATTTATTCTTGAGATGTAAAATTACTATTTTATTTTATATATTAAGTAAAAATTTCTATTTTAAGAGCCCTCGGTTGTACGTGGATCTGCCACTGGTCTGATTAAATTATTAATATGTGGTGAGATACCATAAGACCAACTAGCTCGAAGAGAATTGACACGATCACAAGGGAGAGCCTTCAACTGTGCAGCCGACAAATGTTTCAAGAGACACAACATATGAATTCGCCAGCATAAGAGATTTTAGGTACAACGTAGCACTAGAAGAAGGAAATGCTTTCCTCATCAACTTCTCTTTCAATGCTTTGAGATGAGAGTTCCCAACGATGAGGAGAAACTTGATTGCAAAGAAATATCTGATAAAATGACATGATGGGCCCATGAAGATTACACATGCTAATCTGAGAGGTACAAGAGAATATTAAGTTTGAAATCAACCAATGTGCAGGCCATTGGTATGAGAAGTCTCAAGTGATGACTTTGAAGAGTAATGTTTCGTTTGTGATGGCTTTTTTACTGCTTCTTGAAACAACTTTATAGTATAATTTTTGTACTGAAAAGTCACTTTAAAAAGCAGTAAGAAAGCCATCACAAACGAATCTTATGTCTTGAGCGTTGGATTCTGCCTTAGTGTTAGCATAAGTATCTCGCAACAAGGATGCCAAAATTCAAATTTGTCACTTACATGATCTAAAACTAGAAGAAAATATTTGACATCATAATATTTTAAAATTTGATTATCAATAAGCAAATCAAAAGGCCAAAAATGGTAAGCAACAAATGCATCAAATAATAATTTATTGATGTTTCATTTGCATGAAAAAGCATTTGTTTTTTTACATAACAGTCCTTCAACATACATTGCCGACCATGGCATAGAATATCTCTGAAAAAAGCTTTTAGTTTCAGTCATTTTATTGGACCCGAGTAAGGTTAGTGATGTCTTTTCACAATTCCCACATATGGGACGACTTTCGATTTCGAAAGACCGTTGAAAGCGATTGTCGGCATTAGGGCAGCGAGCCACGTGTCCTTCCAACTGGCAATACACTAATTTTTTAAAAAGTGTGAAAAATAATAAATTTAATATATGTGCAAATTAATTTCGATTTTCTTACAATAATTTTTAAAAAATTTTATCAACTAAAATAGCGGATATTCAACTGACCTTTTACTTTCCTGTAGCCAGATTTGCTGCGTTGAAAGTCATTGTTAAATTTTGAGATATAATCTTGAAGGGGGCACAAATCTCGATGAATATTTAAATTGAATTTATGATCATTCATATCTTGAATTAAAATTAATTGGTTCCATGAAATAAACTCTACAACACTAAAAGTGATAGATCAAAGCATTTAGATCATAGTTGAAAATCGCAGGATGTTGATTGAAGGATCCAATATTAACCAAATTTTGAATATTTATAGGCGATAACTAACATTCCTCGATGATGATCATCGAATATTTACCGATAACTAACGTCTACATCAATCAGTCATGAACATTCAATGCTTGTTCTATCAATGGCCCAATTTTCATTCCTTTCTAGAAAATGTAGATCCAAGTCCATCACTCACCATCATTGAATTTTTAACATCCAGCGGCTATAGTTGTCTAGCGGTAATCTTATGATAAAAAATTTAATATATCAAGACTTCTCGTAACTTTCATGAGAAACATACTCCATGTGTCATGTTTTTTACTCAACCACTCGCATTTGATATTTCTTCACTTTTTTATAAGGGTTTTAAAATTGGATTGGACATTGAATTGAAATAGCTGGAGCTTCAAGGTTCAAAAGTTAAATCTTGTAGTTGAGCATAATGACATAGTAAATATTAAAATTATTTTGGTATGGCTTAAATGGTGTAATATTGTAATTGATGCGTCTTGGAGCATCTGCGACAGTAGAGAGATGGAGTGTTTAGCATCCTAACTTTGTACGATGATTTAGGTATAAAAGCAGAGGGGTACGAGATTCATAAGTGACACAAAGATTTTTTTTGTGGAAAATCCTAAAAAGGGGAAAATTTACAAGGTTTAACCTAGTTTAAATGGTTCCCCTAGTTTTTATTATTGATTACAAATGACCCTTCCATTGGGGGGTGACTTAGTAAATATACATCATATAGCAAATTATATGGTGGTAGTTGAAAGAATTTAGTGATATGAGAGTTGTTCTCAAGATAGAGTGAGCGTGTTCATTCAGCTAGTTGGATCGTAGTCGGGCGATGGTGGTTGGAGGGATTATAGTTGACGGGCTACGGGAGGTCAGGGGGAACGTAGTCGGCGGGTGATGGTAGTCGAAGGGATCGTAGTCAGCGGGTAACATTGGTCGGAGGGATCATACTCAGCAAGCGAAGGTGGTCAAACGGCCGTAGTCGACAGACAACGGTGGTTGGACGGCCATAGTATGCAGGTAAAGATGGTCGGAAGGACCATAGTCGACAGGTGAGGAGGTTAGATGGACTTTAATCGGCAAGCGACGTTGTTCGAAGGGACTGTAGTCGACAAGCGATGGTTGTTGGACGGATCGTAGTCGGCGGGCAATGGTGGTCAGAAGGATTATAGTCGATGGACGACTGGGGTTTGAGGAATCGCAGTCGACTGGTGGCGGAGGTTTGGAGGGACCATAGTCGGTAGGCAACGACGATCGAAGGGACTGTAGTCGAAGGGCAATAGTGGCTTGAGAGAATGTAGACGACAAATAACATTGGTCGGAAGGACCGTGGTAGGTGGTGACGATGGTCAGCGAGATCGTTGTCAAAGGAACTGTAGTCGACCTGCTACGAGAGGTCGGAGGGACAGTAGTCGGCATGCGATGGTAGTCAAAGGGACCATGGTCGATGAATGATAGTGGTTGAAGGGATCAAAGTTGGAGGGAGACAATGGTTAGCGACCGGACGATGGATAGACGATAGAACGGCAGAAGTCCAGCGATTGTTGGCGGCCAGGCAGAAGTCTAGTGCCCGAGCGGTAGACCAGCGATGGTTGGTAACCGGGTGGTGCAATTGGCAGATGGGTGGTGATCTGACGATGATTGGGTAGAAGTTTAGCAACAATTAGTGGCTAAGCAGTGGTCTGGTGGCTGTTGGAGGTCGGGCGGTGGCCCGACGATGGTAAGCTACTAATCGATGGTTCGATGTCGGTCAACAGAGATTCGTCGGTTGTGGTGCCTACATGGAGCTCTAGATCCTTGAAGCCTCAGAGCCCTCTCTAGTCTCAAGCCAAATGTCCAAGCTTCAATCCCCCCCTCCATGTTGAAAGTGATGATCTATTTATATATTTTTGAAAGTAGCATGCCCCATAAATACGGAGAAGATCTGGGGACAAATTCGGAGTGCTCCATCAGACGACGCAGTTTGATCCCCTTGATCATAAATATTTGTGATGCATTTATTTGCCCAAATGAAGTCAGAATTAAGTGATCTTAGGCTCGTTGGATTTGTCTCGTCAAGCCGCTTGATTCGACTATGAGCATACTATATTTGGATATCATTTCGTAATCCAATTTATGCTTTGAACCTTTCAAATGTGTTTCGGCCCCTCGATTTGTACTTATTTGGGCTCGGATTGGACCATTTTTTATGTTATTGGGTTCATTTTCTTCGAAACATTCACTTTGACTATAAGTATGTTGAAATTGGAGTTTGGATAATTCATAATTTAATTTTATAAGTTTTCAACTTGGATATGCCTCTACGTTCATGCCTAATGAAGGCAATTTTAGGTGACATGTCAATAATAATGATATTTTTCACTAATTCAAATCAATATACTTAAATTTGTTAAACATAATATTTTGATCAGATATTCAGCTTTATATAATAATGATTTTCAACTTAATCAAGGATTCAGAAAACATAAATCGAAAAGGAGTTAAACTTGCTAAAACCTCCAAGCCTTCTATTATGGCCTGATGAATATTTGATCAAAATTGCAAGGACATAAGTTGATCAGAATTCAAAATCGGAACCAATTATCTAGTTCAACAACTAATTCTAAATGATTTTGGGCCGGTTTTGCGAAAAAACGGTTTTGAGATTAGATTAACTCGACCGAAGAACTGATTCATAATTAAGAAAGCTATTCCAAACGAAACCTAAATCATAAATAATCTATATACTATACAACAACTTATCAGTATAACTTTAAGTTTGAAATTTATATTAAATAATCAATGCAAAAAATAAAATTACAGTATATAACATTTTTCCACTATTTGTAAATATAATTAAAAGCTCTAATAATCTATTTATATTTTTATACACTCAATACTACAAAGTTCTTCAAACTTATTTGCACCCTAAATTATTTTATTAATGAAAACATCAAACATCAAAATCAACTTTCTCCCATCACTATCTCCCTTCTTTCATGCAATAATTGTGTTTATTCTCCTAAAAAAATAATTAAATATTTAATATAAACTGGTGAAGATGTCTCCTAATTTGCACTATAAGCTAATTAAGGATCATTGTCAATAATTAAAATATTAATATTATGGAAGTAACCTTTGGTCACACTTTTTTACCAAAACAATAATTTTAGATTTCTTATGAGAGGGGATTTCATTGTCAATAAGATACACTGATAAATAAGTTTAAGAAAAAGACTTGGTAGAAAGATAATATAATTTTTTTATTGTTAGGGTGTTAATTAATTAAAAATTTATTGGCATATTTACATTCTTAGCCATTTTATGAAGAATAGTGTAATAAAATAGTATTGTTGAATAAACAATGAGCTTACCTTCCTAGAAAAGAAAAATCCCTTCTATTAGTAGATTGGAGAGAGTAAGAAGCTAGTGATCAACCACACATAGCTTATGACTAATATTTTATATGAAGATTTTTATTTTATTTGTTACTTCATAAGAAAATTCATCAATCAAATGCGAATCTTGATGCAAGTGCGAGAATAAAAAACATTTAGGAGCGAATTTGAGTACATCTGAAGTCTGTTTTGAACAAATTTATAGTGGCTTAGCTGATCAAAATCCAGCTACATTAGATTTGTTTTGATTTGAGCCTATTTGAATTTCATTAAGAACTTCAAAGTATGGTAGAAATTTTTATGATATTATTTGACAGACCAAATGACCTTAAATTTGAAGCATAGTAAAATCATTCATCGCGGCTATTATTCTCGCTCAAACAAGCTCTGTTGACCTAGGCTCAGATTTGGTTTGAACGTACTGGAATCACCTTATCGTTAAGATTTGTGGTATATTATCAAAAAATTATCTTGATCAGGCATGAATCTCAAGGCAAAATCTAGTTGAAAACTTCTGAAATTAAATATGTGATCATATGAACTTTGATTTCAGCAAACTTATAGTCGAATCGAACGTCTCAAAAATACGACACCAAATTCGACCCAATCCGAGCTCAAATGGGTCCAAATCAAAGACCCGAAGCACATTTGGGAGGTTTAAACTATAAATTGGATGCCCAAACAGTTTCCAAACGTGACATGCTTATAGTCGAATCGAGCGGCTCGACGAGACAAAACTAACGAGCCCAAGATCGTTGAATTCTGACATTAGTAAGACACTCGAATACTCGATAAATGATCAATGATCAAAAGAGTCGGTATTAATCGTCCATTCAAAACACTCCCAACATGTCATTGATTCCCTCCCTATTTACTGGTCATAACACTCCCAAAAAGTCATAAATAGACCTCTCAGTTCTTCATTGAAGATGTGGGAGGACCAAGGGAGGAAGCATGTGAGCATGAGAGAAAAAGAAGAGATGATGGCAAGAGACATCTGAGATATCTCTTGCCACCAAGCTCCTCCTAAACCACCACCTGGCAACCGACTATCGCCGAACTATCGCCAAACTTTCATCGAACCATCACCTGAATATTTTCATATAATTTTTTTTTTCGAATAAATATATACTTTAAAACCCAAAATATATTTTCTCAATTTAAACTTTAGAAATACTATCAATTTAAATATATTAATTAAAATAAAATTATGTTTTAAAAATATAAACATGTTAAATATGTATATAATAAAAAAATGAAAAAAAAAAAAAAAAACTCTCCATCACTATCGATCCAACGTCAGAGAACACGTCTAGAGCCAAACTATATAACAGATGCATCATGCGTGTGAAGAAAAAATTAAACTAAAGCTTGATAATAATATTTAAATAATTAAATATTCCTTAAAAAAAAATATTATATAAAATTTTATATGCAATTAATTATGTCAAACTTGTTTTCATGCATATGATTAAAATCATGAAAGAATCTTAGGAGCTCAAATCACATACTATGTAATTTATCGCTCATCATTTTAAGAAAATTTTTATTCTTTTTATATTTCTAATTCTCTATCTCATATATTTTTTTTCTACAAATAAAATGCCTTTTTATTTAAAAATAATAATTTATTGAATGTTAAAGTAATTACTTAACGCTTATAAGCATTGGGAAAGCACAAATTTTAATTAATATTTATGTATGTAGATAAAATACAAATTTAAAATAAATTTTAGATAATTCAAAAATATTCAATAAAAAATAAATGCTTAATATAAATATCAATCATTTGTTATTTCTATGTTAAGATATTTTTTCATTATTTTTGGTGCGATTAAGGGTCTGTTTGGGACAGCTTTATGGCTGCTTTATGTTTCAGATGACAATCATAATTTTGTTTTACTATTATTTTCTTAAATTTCAAAAATTTTGGTGGCGAAAAGCTTTTTCTACAATCATAGGAGCGAAGTTATTTTCTCCACGACCAATCTTATAAAAATGATATGGTCGCCCCTGTTATGTGTTGATCAATCGAGTTATTCTATTGCCTCAGATCTCAAGTTTATCGGGCTTATTGTGGGGTGTAGGAGTGTTTATCCCCAGCTTAGGTTCAGGTGCAATGAAAAAAAAAATTATACAATGCCCCAACATTGTGTACCTGAGTGCCTAATGTTGTATACCCGAGCACTCCGACGTTATATTCCCAAGCGCCCCAACACTTGAAGACCGAGAGAGGAGCATTGTAGCGCTGTAGATACAACGTCGCACTGAACTAAAAAAGAGTTTCAAGAGCCGCAATGCTTGGAATTGGTGCCGCAGCGTTACAAGATGGAGTACTGGATAGTTTTCTTTCTCGTTCTTTCAAGGGTTGCATTCTTTGGTGGTTATAACTAGCTTTCTCTTGTATTTCCTGTTATGCTAGACATTATGAGAAGAGAATCAATGAGAGGGCGAGGGAGGAGAGAGATATGTTCTTATCTATACCTAGCGACGGTATAGCTTAGGTTCAGGTGCAATGAAAAACTCGGTATTTGCTCGGTATTGCTAGGTATTATTTGATAATAACGAGGAATATCGCTCTGTAAAGACCAATACCGAGCTATACCGAGTTGTACCGAGTTTTTTCTAGGAAAAACTCGGTACAACTTTTGCATAACTCGGTATTGCTCAGTATAGCTCGATATAACTCGATATTGGGTCTTCACGTGATGGTATTCCTCGTTATTGTTTGATATTGCTCGGTATTTCTTGTTTTTTGGGGCGATTTGAACGTCCGGTCGGAAGAAGTAATAATTGTTCGTATAGCAGGTCAATATAGAGCTTGGCATTTTGCTTATCAGCAGCCGGTGGCATTTCTGTATAATAAACAATAATTATTATTATTTTATTTATAATATAAATATATAATATTATTTAAAATATAAATTAAAGTATACGTCCACTAAATTTTCTAAATATTTCTTTCTTAATTGTTTGTATTGCTCTGTTAGAAAAAAATGTTAATTTCAGTTTTTTTTTTTCAAAATGATATTTACATATGTATCATTATATCTTTAAATTCTTATGTATTTACATATCTATCATTTAATTTTTTTTTATAAAAAAAAAATTTAATCTCTAATTGTATTAAAAAATATCAGCAATATTAATTTATGTAGAGTGAAATAATTCTTTTGAAATATATTTCGATATTATTTAAACATTAAGCTGTTATATACATAAGCATTAAATTTTAAGTATTGAATATATAAGTACATATAATTTAATTAAATCATGAAAATTTTATCAAAAATAATAATAATAATAATTTTCAATTTGTTTTCAAAATGATAAAAATAGTACTTAGCCAAATTATTCAAGGACTTAATGTAACTTAAAATTCTATTAATTTAATCAACTTAGTTGCTAACAAATAGATATTTTCACAGTGAATGTAAATATTATCCTTATAATATCAGCTATAATGCCATAATTAGTTAACATAATTACATTTTTTTATTCTAATCCATAAAAAATAATAAATATATTTTTTTATATTAATCATCACATAAATATTAATTGTAATTTATTTCCAAATATGATAGATATTCAATACTTAGCCAAATTGTTCAAGCACTTAATCTAACTAATTAAATTTCAAAAAAGTTAATCCAATTTATTGGTGTCAAATTGTCAATTCAGATCAACGGGCTGGGCTTAGGGCGACTAGGCGCGGTCAGTAACTTCGGTTGGCACTTGCCAGCCAGGTCAATCCCGGGTCAATTTTGGGTCACCAGGATGATCCGGACCTGACCTGTTTTTTTTTTTCAAGGGTCAAAAATTGAAAAACGAAACCCGACTCGTTTGTTAAACGGGTCAACCCTAACCCGTATTTTTCATGTCAGGTTCGAATCGAATTTTCGAGTTGTGTCAGTAACCTAATCCACATAGTTTCTAACATATATATATTTTCATAAATATGTAAAATATTATCTATCTTACCATAATTAGTTGAGATAATGACTTTTTTTAATATTTAATCATCAAACAAATATCATTGTTGGATTACTATGAATGATTAGAATCTACAAGGAGGGCAATAGCCTAACATTAACAGTAAGATGCCATCAATAATTTGTAGAAGACAAGCTCAATATGTTTGATAATTTGCAGATAGAGACCTCAAACAAAAAAGTATGCCAATTGTTAAAGTAATGCAAAAAAAAAAATTATAAAATTATTTATGGAATCAATGTTTCTATGTTGGTATTATCCATTTAGATTTAATATTAACATAAATAATGATTAGCATCATAATTGTTGAAAATTATTTAAGAATAAAATTTGTACAGTTGGGACTGATACTGACTACTTATATTGACTTTGTATTACATACATAATTTAATTTGTTTGTTTCATAATATGACATACGCTAATAATGATTGTTGCGTAATACAGAATCTGATGATAATTTGTAATATTTTTACATATTTTAATTTGTTTGGGCTTTAAAAAAAATTAATCGTTTAATATAACCATTAAATTTTGGATATAAATTTTTATGATATTCTCAATCTCCAAAATGAGCACAGAAATTTAAAAAATATTAAACATATGTGTAGCTTTATTTCATAGTGTTTTATTTTTTTATATATTTTTTAATTTTTTTTATTTATGTGCTTTGATATTAGTGCAATCAAAAGTTGTTAATTATTCATATATTACACTAATCTTAAAGCAAATATAATGATTTTAAAATATTTTTAGAATATTTTGATCTAATTTTTATAAAATAAAATATAAAGAGATTAAAGAGTGAGGAGGGAATAATGAAATAAAAAAAGTAAGAATAAGTGTATTTGAATATTACTATAGCATTTGTCCCAATTTTTGTATTTGCTTAAAATAAATATAATGCAAAACCTACCCAATATTTTCTCTATTAATATTAAGATGTCAAATTTATGTATTTAATTTAAAATCTTATTAAAACAATAAAGTCCATAGCATTTATAGGCCTGATGAGCTTTGTTGTTCAAAATGAAGCCCATTTACATAGGCCGGTAGATCTGTGGGCTATTAGCTGAATAAACTAGTGGGCCTAGCCCAGTACCAAAGGCCGACACATCAATAAGATCATATTATATTCAGAATAAAATATACGGCTATTATGATACAAATATATCATAATACAAAAAATATTTATTGAAAACATAAAAATATTTGGCATACGTATTTAACATTTACATTTTGATAAAATAATTGATAACTATACTCTATTTTCAATTTAAAGTTATGATTTTTATTATATATTTTGCAAATGATTGAATATTATGAATCTCTAACCTATGAGTATTTCTATTATCATAATGATATAATTATACATTCTTAATTTTTTCTTGTAACTTTAAATGACTAAGTTCTCTTAATTTTCAAGATTTTTTAGTAATAGATCAGATCGCATTATTGTTGGATTCAAATTTGTTCATAGATGACACCTGATCCTACTAACAAGTTGCTGGCGGGTTAGTACTAGAAAACTAGATAAGTAATAGGGATAGTGTGCATGGAGAGTTTGCGAAAACTTTTATGCACACAGAGAAGCTGATGTCCATTGTCGTTCATTGCTATTCGATATTAGCACCCATCATATTTGCATGTAGTCTCATTTTCTATGGTGATATGATGGGCAAATCATCATAATTATCAACCAACATGATTAAGTTAATTTAAATCTGGTCAAACCCCAAATTTTATTTTCATTCAATTCGCATAAAAATATTTTGACTCATGTAAGCCATAATCTACTTATTTATGTAGCAAATCTCAGTACAAATCTAAGATGATAAACTAATTTATAGCATGCAACTCTCTATTGTTTTAGTTTTATTTTTTACTATGATCTTTTGTGATCTTATTAATAAGGAAATATCCTTTGTGTTCGCACTCCAGCATTGTTTAGCTATAAACTCCAAAGCTTCATAGCTTTTTGTATGAGCTTTTTCTCCCTCCATGTGAGGCACATATGAAGGTTCACATGCAACTCTCTACATGCTATATGGTTGAGGAAGTAACACGTTATCACTGCAAAAAAAATCCTGGATGCACTGGTTGAGTATATTGTGGGTCTCTGAAAGGATTATGCTCATGTGGTTCGAATGCAAAGAGTACGATCACGCTATCCCGTGGGACAAAATGATCGTAGGTCTTTACACCCGACATATGCAGGCCTATGGAAGAGCAGAAGGAGTTATACATATGATTAGCTATGGAGGATAGCGGCTTTCACCTACACACCTCGATGGATAATAATATATATAACCAAAATTTCACGAGATTTCCCCCATTCGATACATCAGTTCGAATGGGGTTTATTTGATTGTGGGGATCGGTTTCATACGAGTGCAAGCCCCCGTAGTTAATTACAACTCAGACCTCGGTCTAAGAAAACTCTCGATTAAGGATGTTAGATTATCTTCTCAAATGGGTTTAGCGCAAAGGAATTTCTAGGCTTTCCTAATCAAATGTGAAGAAAGGCTCAACTTGGTTCAATCAGTCACACGTGGTTTGGATCCACACTCGGCAGGTCTAAGGAAGAGAAAACTGGAGAAAAAGAGAAAAAACAATGCATTCAAACATGCATGAGAGAAAAAAAAAGGGAGGTGGCGTCATCTGTGTGATGTGGATGGGTAGGATTTATAGGGTTCGAAAGAAAGTAAGGCTTACCCACCGATAAGGCGTATAATGATATACTCGTACCACTAGCATTTAGACCCTAAATCTATAACAAATATAGTATCATACATACAATACTAACATCTACGACCTAACTAATGCAATCATGGACTTATTCCTTTATCTGAAAGAGAAAGCCAGCTAAAACAACCTAATCGTATAAAATCCATGTTATCCGGTCCATATGAAAGATGGGTGGGTAGTTAGACATTGGAATTTGGGATCGACAACTAGAGAAATTCCTAAATGATCCCACACTTATGAATGATATTATTCTCCTAAAACTAATACAATTAAATTTTAATTTTAGTTGATTATTAATACAGTTTATGCTAGTCAAAGTCTCCAAATCAGGAATATATGAATTTTTTTTAAAAAAAGGCTTATAAAATAATTTTTTAAAAAGACTAAACTTCCCCAAGTCCGGCACTTCATCCTCATAGGCCAGATTATACGGACTCTACCCGCAGGCGGGGAAGTTGTCTAAAAGAAGAGAGAATGCATGCATGCGACCCCGGACGATTCCAGCTATTCCCTAAATCGTTATGTTTCTATGTGAATTAATTCTTAAAATTTTATTAGTAATTACGAGTAGAAAAATTTTATTCCTAAAAGAGCCTAGCGAGTCAGACACAAGCACATACAAGAAAAAAACCTATGAAAAGCATGTCATTTCTACTGCACAAGCAAAGTAAAGAAAATATAATAAAAACAACAAAAGCTCATGAAAAAGAGTGTCCATGATAAGTGTCATACAATATTATATCACAGAGTATAGAAAAAATAGTAGTGGCCGGACTCCACCGACAACAACATGGGAATGACGCAAATCTTAAAACAATGCATTTTATATGTTCAATCTTCATCTTCACTTGATTAGTCTATGGATTATCTCCATTCCTTCGGGCTCCTCGTAGTACGTCCTCCAAAAAGATGTCCAAATGAAAAAGGAAACCATCTGTAGGGGTTTTCTTTTCTCTTTGGACCCCTTTATATTTAAAATGTCTTATTTTAATGATTTTCACAATATTTACTATCAAATACATTACATCAATGAAAAGAGAAAATCTAGACTCTCTTGTAGGGATTATCCTAAGTAGTTATAATCAAAATCATCTAAGCAGTTATATCTAAAAAAATGCTCAAAATAAATCACACTTGGTTGTGCTCTAATCATTGGGGGCTAAGCAGCTGAAGCAAGCACCTAAAATAGTTATAAATAATCAATATTAATTTTAGCCCCCTTTAGCATTGTATGAGCACTGCCACCTACAGGTAGACAGTGTCAGTATGAAAGAGCGTGCCTGACCTATGGGTATTATAACGCTCACAATAACAGTGCAAAAAGAAAGCTAGAAAGCATCACAGAAAAGTGTTACAAAAAGGTTAAAACAATTAGTAAAACAAACAGCATATGGGTCACATGCAAGTCGCCACAACATAGAGAGAGAAAAGAAAAGCAAAACATCAGTCTGACCTAAGGCTAATAGTCATGTCCTAGCAAACCATTATAAGTGTGTGTAGGCTATGTGGTTTTGGATAGGTCCTATGTATGATAGTTTAGTTAGAATTACTTGTATTTGATTTGTTAAAAGGTAAAAGGAAATTTTTAATTTAAGTTTAGGTATTAGTATTCTTAGGATTGATTTTAAATATTTTATTTTAGTGTTTGATTGATTACCACATTTGTTTCACACCGAGGCCGTGAGGTTTATTTCACCCTCCTTGGGGCTAACTTAATAGCCTTGTAGGCCTGGGTTACCTAGTAACAACTAATTTTTGTTGAATTATTTTAGTTTGTTATGAAAAGGAAAAGAAAAAGTAAATTAAAGATTTTTATTAATCAAATTTGTTTATCGATTTTAAAGGTTAATCTAAAATTTGATATTTAAAAGTCTTTATCCTAACGAATTTTGGTTTTATGTTTGAATCGCCTAATTAAATATATATCTTTTAAACTTTAGGTTAGTTATGAATTGATTACTAGATTAGTTAGATTTGATTTAGGTTTATGTTTTAAACTTGTAATTTAATGATTATAAATATTAATTATAATTTTGTTAATGGTTAAGTACTTTTTAAATACATTTTAAAGGATAAGTTATGATTAATTGGTTTATTATTAATAGATTAAAGAAAATTAAAATTTAAGAAAACGTGTCACTATGTTTTTGTTTTGATGTCTCTACCATATAGGGAGCATGCACCCTAAGTCTATATTATCTAGGACCCGGTCCTTAATTTTTGTCCTTAGGTGTCACTAAAGTTGTAGGACTAAAGGAAGTTTTGTTTTCTAACCCTTAGGACTTATATACATATGCCAAAAAGCTTAGGGATCTAATAAAAGAAAAGCAATCCTAATTAAAAATGAAGTTTCTACAAGGCCCAAAGGGATGGGGATCGTGCAATCATCTAGGCCCCTAAAGGTTTTCTAAGTTTTTAAGGAAACTTACAGCATCGAGGGCTATGACCCGATGGTTCCGCCCGTAGCGCCCCTACCGGAATGAATAGGGGCGACTAATGCTCGGATCTGACTGTCCTTGCTCCCTCTCCAAGTGCTCCAATGCTCCTTGTTTATTGCTTTCCAAAGCTCACCTCGCAAAACACAAAAGAAAGGTGCAGCAGAACATGTTCTATATAAATAATGACAAAAAGAAATGAAAAATACAATAAAATAAAGAACGTACCTTTTTGTATACTGGTTGAGTCATTCGTGCTTTGCATTCTCCTCATTTTACAAGTGTTAAAACATAGAGCATGAAAGAAGTGACAGAAAAGCTAAAGGGCAAAGCAAAGGACGACTAAATGCAAAAGAAATAAAAAGAATGAAAATCGAATATAAAATGAATGTAGGCATTGTTGTTTTGGACACACTTCTTTGGAGCCAAGTGTGTCTCTAAAATAGCCTCCTCCCTAATTCGATATGATACGAATAAAGAGGAAGGCATTTACAATGCCCTTTGCTGTCCCCACAACCCAAACACAACACTTAATACAGACCCGACTCAACTACACAAACCATTCTCTACTAAACTCAAAGCAACAAGGGAAACTAAAGTACCCAAAATTAGAATTAAAATAACATCTCTTTCTATCTATCACATTCATCCAAATCTCAATTTTAGAAGCAAGCATTAGTAAGAGAGACAATTTATATTAGATAGATTACCTCATCCAAAAAAAAAAGATTAAGAGAACTCTCCAACATAAATCCACCTTACAAAAATTATTGAACCCAAACATAACTTATGAAAATTCTTGAAAGAAAAGCTACATGAAATTCTATATAAATCATCTACCAAAATTCTCTTTTTTTTTTTTGTTTGACACAAAACTTTACAAAAATAATCAACAATCAAGTGCCTCTTCTTTCATTTGGAGTGGGGTAAAAAAATAAAACTTCATAAAAGCACTTTTATTACAAAATAATCACAAAGTATATCACAAAATTTTCACAACACAAAACCGTTTGCAAGACTTTCCATAGAGCTTTCAACAATACTTGTGAAACTTTCCTACATCAAGTACCTTGCAACACCTTCTAATAACCTCCACTTTAAAACTCCACAAAAGGAACGCTCCAAACATTCATCTCAAGAGGAACTTAGACCATAGAATGAACAAAAAAAAAAAAAACTGCCAATACCTCATTTAAAAATAACTTAAAACACAAAACAGCGTGAAATCTGCACATAATTCGCTCCCAAAACAATCCGGAAGTCAAAAACAGTAAAAAAACTGCATTTAACATTATTCCCAAATGGTTTGGAACCTCAAAACATCAAAAAGCTGCATTCAACATTGTTCCCAAATGGATTAGAACACAAAGAACAATAAAAATCTGCATTTAGTTAAGAATGACACTGCTTGTATCAAACACACATGAGGTTTTAAGAAGATTTTTCTCTTCTCTTACAGTAGCTATGCAATTTTTACCAATATAGAAGCATGAATCTAACCATATTAGAGATAGATCATTAAACAAGAATAAAGTCATCTTCAATATTGCATTATTAAAGTAAAGTAAGAATAAGATAACCAAATCTACCAACTAAGTGTCCTTCCAAATCCACATACTGCTTACCCTTCATGGCACTAATAAAGATAACAAAAAGGAACTTTTCAATTAACATAGAAGTGTAGACTAGCATTCAAACTATTGTTCCAAGTAAGATCTCTTGGAGATATTTCGTCAATCATTTGATATGCCACATTTGCAAAATCACATAAAACAAGCTCATATGAAAATCATGGTTTTACTACTTGATTGAAGTCATAAAAGTAATCCTCACAAAACCTTCCATAATTCATGTAATAACCAATTCAATAAGAGAACACATGTGTATGCACATAGAAAGAAAACTAAGGGAATGTCAAGTTTCAGATTTTTTTTTAAAGGAACTTAAATGCTATTGCTCTTTAGAATATAATACTCCAAACAAATCTCCATCTTATTTAACCATTCCAACTCGAAGCTCTTTGCCAAGTGACTTCTCACATAGCCACCAAACTTTCCATTTAAATTAAGTAAATATGACATTGAAACAAATAGAACATATGTGAGGGTTTTATAGGATCGAACATCAAGTAACTTGCTTAGGGAAACGTGCATGGCCCTCACATGCTCTAAAAAAACTTTGCGAACATAGTTATATTCAAACTCATGAGAAGCACGTGAAACTTATTCATGCTAGCATCAAATAATTCTCAAACATGTGAAATCTTATATGTATATCTTTCTAAAGTATGACCTTAGCATTTTAACCCAAGTAACAAAACATGTAAAACCTATGTTAATCAAACATACCCAAGAGGTTAGCATATTTGGCACTTGGCAAGCATTTCATCTTCTTACACATTAACATGACAAATAAGAAGAATAACATTCAATATAGCACTATTGATATGCAACAAATAGTCATTTATTTGTGGGAAAATATAGAAAAAGGACAATAGTTATGAGGCGACCTAATCATCAAATCACATGAAATCCCATCAACTAATCATGAATCATGAGACAACAACAACAACAACAACAACATCAAGCCTTTATCCCACTACGTGGGGTCGGCTACATGAATCCTTTTTCTCCATTGTGTCATATTAAAAGCCAAATTCTCGTTTAAATCTAATAAAGAAAGGTCATTCCTAATATTTTCTAACCAAGTCTTTTTAGGTCTACCCCTACCTTTCTTAACACAAGTCAAATCTAATACCTCTACTCTCCTAACTGGGTCGTCGGAAGGCCGCCTTTTTATGTGACCAAACCATCTAAGGCGACTCTCTCTAATCTTATCTTCTACTGGAGCTACTCCAACCTTTTCACGTATATGCTCATTTCGTATCCTATCTCTAAGGGTAAAGCCACTCATCCATCTAAGCATCCTCATCTCTGCCACACTTAACTTAGTATTATGCTTCTCTTTTAATGGCCAACATTCGGCACCATAAAGCATTGCAGGCCTCACTACCATCTTATAGAATTTTCCCTTAAGTTTGAGGGGTACATTTCTATCACATAACAAGCCCGATGCATTCCGCCACTTCAACCATCCAACTTGAATTCTACTAATAATATCCCCATCTATTTCACCATCACTCTGAACAATAGATCCAAGATACCTAAAACGTGTACTCTTATTAATGACTTGATCGCCCAAAGTCACAATCCCCTCACTAGGACTATTACTGCTAAAATTACACTCCATATATTCCGTTTTAGATCTACTCAAGCGAAAACCTTTAGACTCTAAGGTTGACCTCCATAATTCAAGTTTACCTTCAACTCCCTCTCTAGTCTTATCAACAAGAAGAATATCATCAGCAAAAAGCATACACCAAGGTACATCATCTTGCAAATGTCTAGTGAGAACATCCATGACTAAAGCAAATAGATATGGGCTTAAGGCTGATCCTTGATGTAACCCAACCGAAATAGGGAAATACTTGGTCAAACCACCTTGTGTTTGAACACAAGTAATAGCTCATGCATACATATCTTTAATGATTTGAATATAAGCATTATTGACTCCTTTCTTATCAAGAACTCTCCATAGCACTTCTCTTGGAACTTTATCATATGCTTTTTCTAAATCAATAAATATCATATGTAGATCCTCCTTATTTCCTCTATATTTTTCCATCAAACCTCTAAATAAATGTATGGCTTCCATAGTCGACCTACCCGGCATAAATCCAAATTGATTTTGAGAAACATTAGTATCCCGCCGCAACCTATGCTCTATAACTCGCTCCCATAATTTTAAAGTATGACACATTAACTTAATACCTCTATAATTCGTGCAATCCTGTGCATCGCCTTTATTCTTAAAAATAGGAATTAATACACTCATTCTCCACTCATCTGACATCTTTTTAGTCTTCAAAATAGTATTAAAAAGTTTAGTAAGCCAAGAAATCCCTTCATCTCCTAAGCATTTCCACACCTCTATTGGAATATCATCAGGTCCAACAGCTTTTCCACCCTTCATTCTATTTAAAGCCTCTCTAACTTCAGTTTTACTAATACGCCGATAAAAACAGAAATCTTTACTTTCATTTAGGGTGCTAAGGTCACTATAGTCAATCTTATTTTCACACTCTTCATTAAAAAGTTTAGCAAAATATCTCATCGACCTTTGTTGAATATCATCTTCTAAGAAAAGTATTTTTTGATCTTCATCCTTAATACACTTCACTTGAACTAAATTCTTACTACTCCTATCTCTTTGTTTGGCTAACTTATACATATATCTTTCTCCCTCCTTAGTATTTAATCTATTATATAAATCGCTAAAAGCTAATGTCTTTGCATCGCATATTGCTTTCTTAGAATCCTTACGAGCCACTTTATATAATTCTCAATTATCAGAATTTTTAAAATTAAACCAATTTTTATAACAAATCTTTTTATTTTTAATCTTTTCTTGCACAATTGGATTCCACCACCAACTATTTTTACTATTATGAGCTTTTCCCTTAGATACTCCAAGCACATCTTTTGCAATATTCTAAATATCACTAGCCACTTTTTCCCACATAACATTAGCATCCTCATGCACAGACAAAATCTTAAGATCTAAAATCTTACTCACAAAAATATTTTGGTTAATATTCTTTAAATGCCCCCATCTAATCCTCGAAAAACGTTTTACTTTGTTTTTTTTTTATTTTATACCCCTTTATCTTAAAGTCCAAAATTAATAATCGATGTTGGGTACATAAACTTTCACTCGGAATAACTTTACAATCTTTGCAATCTAAACGGTTTAATTTTCTAATAAGAAAATAGTCAATCTGGGTTGTACTACATCCATTTTTATAAGTGATGAGATGCTCATTCCTTTTCTTAAATAAGGTATTAACAATTGAAAAATCATAAGCTAAACAAAAATCTAATATGGTCTTGCCACCTTCATTCGTCGTTCCAAATCCATGGCCACCATGAATGCTTTTAAAATCAACTACCTCTTTACCAACATGTCCATTTAAATCTCCTCCAATAAAAACTCTTTCTTCAAGAGGTATATTTTGTATTAATTCTTCTAAGTCATTCCAAAAATTTAATTTAGAACTTATATCCAAACCTACCTGAGGAGCATAAGCACTTATAATATTAACAATCTTATCCTCAACAACAATCTTTAAAGCTATAATTCTATCACCAATCCTATTAATTTTTATAACATTATCCTTTAAACTCTTATCTATAATGACACCTATACCATTTCTAGTACGACTCCTACCCGAATACCAAAGTTTAAATCCTAAACTATCGATTTCCTTGGCCTTCTCTCCAACACACTTAGTTTCCTAAATGCATAAAATATTTAATTTCCTATGAATCATAATATCTATTAACTCCATTAATTTACCTGTAAGGGAACCTATATTCCAAGTTCATATCCTAATTTTAGTATCATGGACTAGCTTCTTTGCCCACATCCGTCCTTGATGCGGGAACCCTTGCCTATTTAACACTGCACCCGGGCGCCGGTGCAGCGGCCCTTGCACACTTGTCACTGTATTCAGGCCATACAGCGCGTCGCTTCCAGGGGACGCCCTAGCATTAACACAATTTCTTAAAGGATTCATGTCATTTTTGTTCGACAAGTTTTACGCTGGCTGTCGACTACCTAACGCAACCCTCCACTTTTCTCATCCAGGACTTGGGACCTGGCAACGGCAGTATTATCATGAATCATGAGAGAGCATGATTATTTAGTTAAATAACATTCACTAAATACACCAAGCTATATGTGAGTACTAACACAAATATGCACCATGATCTAGCTACACATGGAGTAAAACTACAGTTTTGAGAACAAACCACATGTTTGTAAAAGGCATTTCGCACAAGAATACATCACTATGTTTAGATGCACATTCAACAAACAACTTCTCCAATAATCTATAAACTCACTTCACACATGAGTATTTGTAGTAAAATGAGAGAACTGCATGTAGATTTCTCCAAATAACATAACAAAAATAAAAAGTTACTTGAAATTCATCAAAACTCACTACCAATATTACTAGTTAAAAAGAAAAGCCTTAAACACTATAATAAGGATATTTTGGGATGGATTTCACAAGCATAAATATGTCCAAACTCATGGGAAACATGTGGAACTTTTATATCTAAATATGGTCACACAACATTTGGTTAAATGGCTCCCTATGTCAAACTCAAAGTTTCATGAGTCATCAATCAAGATATCATAATTTCCTTAAAGACAATAGTTAAACTACAATATTTGAGAAAATGAAAGTATAAAACCAAAGGTTTGGCAACCATGACACTCATTCCAAAAGATAACTTTAAGATGATCGTGACATAAGCTTTAACAAAAGTATATAAATCATTAGTTCTAATTAGACTTATTGAAGCATGCTTGTAAATCTAAACCTCTCCAAACATAGATATATAGCATTCAAAGGGCAAGCCTAAACTTGAATGATAACGAGATACACATGCTTATGAAAGAAGACGAGGCAACACCTCCAATAATCCATAGACTCACATCACAATAAAATAAGAACAAAAATTCCTTTGCTTGCCACTTCTTTCTAACTCCAAAGAGCTTAAAGTGTCATGTTAAGCATTAGCACAAACACCTTGTGTGCACACTTTGATAGAAGATCAAAATGGCCTCTCATGCATTTTTAAAGTTCACACCTAAAACTTTAAATCAAGTGGCATGAATAAAAAAAAAACATGAGTTTCCCATTGCCAACTATCACATAAAGAAATAAATAAATCAGCACATAGCACCAAAAATCAACTATGTAAGCTATCATGAAATCTACTATAGAGAGTGGATGCATTTACTTAGAAATCAAAAGAATTAAAGGTGTGATGACATACACACCACAAAGCTTCATTTACAAAACGTTTGACTAGGTAGCAAGAACTTTGCATTAACTTAGCTCTTCAACCATTAAATCATCCATAGATTAGAAGAAATAGATTAGAAGAAATGCTAGAAGCTAGTTATGAAGTTGGGGGGGGGGGGGGGGGTGGCGTGAGAAGAAATAAGAAGAAGGAAACGAAAATGAGAGAAACTAGAAGAAGAAGAAGGAGAAGGAGGGGAGGATACTCACCTTGCAAAGAGGAGGAGTTTGGGTAGATCTAGGCGTCGGGCTGGGGTCACACAAAGGGGTACCGGCGTCGGGCTCCTTGCGAACAGAGGAAGACGGAAGGAGAGGGGGAGTTCGGCCTTGTCCAGGCTCGGTCCGTCGCCTGCTTGGGGTCGCACGAACAGAAGGAGACAGAAGGAGAGGGAGCTCGGTCGGGGTCTTCAAACAGAGCCCTGCATTGGGTACCAATACCCACACCCACCCACGTACCCACCCATACCTAATGGGCATGGGTGGGTATGGGTATGCCCATAGCCTTGTGGGTGGGTATGGGTGGGCACTCAACATCAGAGGAGAACCAATTTACATTACTAATCATCATAAACATGCAGTATATTATAATAATCCTTACTACACAGTGCGCAACACTGAACCGCGACACGACCATGATAAATTTTGATATGTGGCTTGAAAGTTTGCAGTTAGAGAAAATGGCAAAAAATCTCAAGGCCGTTATTCTATGGCAGACTGCATCAATAAGCTTGGAAAGTGAGTGGGTGTGGATAGGTATGACATCCGGAAAGTCATCATAGGTGGGTGTGGATGGGCAAAGCCCGCCAGCGCAAAGCGTGGGTATCCAATGGGTACCCAACCAGGACCCCATGTAGGGCTCTGTATGTCTTCCAATCTGGGCTGCTTCCAAACGAGAGCCAAGAGAGATAGAGGGGGATTCGGCCTTCGGGTCTGTCGTGAACCAGGGGGATGAACCGAGCAGAGGTAGTAGTGGGAGTGAGAGGAAGAGAAGAATCGCCTGGGATGCGAAAACGAGAGGGAGAGGGCGTGACAGAGCGAGAGCGAGAGAATCCCTTGAGCCAAAGGCTCGTTCTTGAGTAAAACGATCCTCTTTGCTGAAAGAAGAAGCTTGCCCACTGCATTGCCCGCTTCAGCATTCGAAGTTATCCTGGAAGAAGCTCTCCCACTGCTCGATGTTTTCCCGAATCACAAAAGATCGTTGAGGCGCGGGATTTAGGCCAAAACGAACGATTTTTCTTGATCAAAGCCGTTGATGTAATTTCCTGATCTAGGAAATAAATTCAAAAATAATTAGAAAGTCAAATGGCATTTAATAGGATCAAATTAGGCTGAATCAAGTCAAATTCGGCTAAGATACAAGTCTGATTTTGACTTGTTTTGAGTCAATTCAGGCTCAAGTCGGCTCAACGAATTTAATCATACGAAATTGGGTCTAAAATAATCACTAATTTAAATCGAATCGGGCACGGTGCGACTAAAATAAAATGATTGAGTCTACTCGGATGCAGTCGAGTCTAATCCGGCTCAAATCGAGTCGATTCGACCTCGAATCGGGCTCGACGAGGCTTAGTTAGACCGATCGAGGATGCTGGAGGGTACTCGGGCGAAAAACGAGGTCAACATATATATTATTTGCATGGATGAATATTTCAAACAACACGTAAAATACTTATTTTCGTGCATCAAATATCATCCTTAAACAACCTATATGAAATTAATAAGTTGCAACTTTCCAAATCATGATAGATTTTTGTTTTCAACTATTTTATGTACATTTGCATAGCACTAACATAAAGAATCACAAACTTAATTGCATTCCTTAACATTTGATTGTGATAAATCATGAAAGATGTTATGTATATATAGGTGTTTGTGGGTAGACTTGTGAGGGCATTTGCCTACAAGGATTATGTTGGATATTTCACCTATAAAGAATGTGGGAAGGTAAGGTCATCAGTCGATGGAGATAGGGCTATCATTTGACAGTGGTGGAGAAAGTGGAGATTATATGGAATGTAAGGTGGTAAGTTGATAGTGACATGGGAGGGGTCGCAAACAAGGCCATGCGAGAGGTCATAGGCTAGTGCACTAGAATAAGGGGAGTCGCATGTCTTTCATGCACAATAAGTTTAGAATCCTCTTAATTTTGGCAAATTTATTGCACACCAAAAATGAAGTTTTTTAAGTTATTATATATAAACTCCATATAAAATTCCTTTGCTCCAATTTTATTTTTTGTTAAAGCACAAAAAAAAAAATATTATGTTTTCATTTTAACTCACACCTCTAATATTTGAATAAAAAAAAATCTAATATTGATTGATGATCAAATCGTCATAAAAATAACTGAAATTATATCATGATGTTATTCATAAATAATTGATAAATACCAATCATTTTGTTGCTTTTGAGCAGGGGTGTCAATTTTGGGTCACGGGTCGGGTTCGGGTCGAACCCGAAATTGATTCGGCACTATTCGGGTCAACCCGAACCCGACCCGTTTTTGAAAATGGGTTGAATTTTCGGACCCGAACCCGACCCGCTTCGGGTCCAGGTCAACCCCACACGACCCAAATGACCCGTTTCCAAGAAAAAAATGACTAGTTTTTGGGTCAAAACGGGTCAATCTCGGGTTGCTGGGGCAAAATCAGGTTTTCGGGTCAAAATGGGTCAATTTCGGGTCGAAGGGTTAACCCGAACCCGACCCGATTTTTTAAACGAGTCGAAATGTTGAACCTGAACCCGACCAATTTCGGGTTCGGGTTCTCCCCTACCCCGAAATTTTTGGGTCGGGTTTGAGTCGGATTTTGGGTCGTGTCAAATATTGACACCCCTACTTTTGAGCATAATAGATTCAATTTACTTAGGCTTCATTTAGGATTGTTTTCCTACTTCTTCTTGAAGTAGCATTTTAGTACAAAATTTTAATTTTGTACTAAAAAATTATTTTAGAAGCATCGTCCCAAATAAAATCTTAATCATATTCAGAATAAATTTTCTTCCTAGCTAACACAAACACATTTGATATATGAGAAGATGATGGGCCAAACATCACATCAATCTTTATATCCACATATGATGTTGATCCCATATTAACTTAACATATCTCATTCCAATAAAATTACAATATCCTGAATCATTTTCTTTCCTGACCTCACATGAAACCCAACCTTCAAGTAAAAAAATCAAGAGTTTTCAAGCTTTTCTATGGCTGACACGAGAAGCACCATGCTGCACAAACCATGAACTACTTAATTATTAGGGTTTCAGTCTTCCACCAAATTAATTCTTCCCCTCTTTATATATATAAACAACACTTCTACTCTATGTTTATGTTAAGTCCTCAACTCCTCACTGTTTATCAGAAGGTAATGGCACCAAATGGAGAGCTCTTCAGCACCAACAATGGCTGCAAGTTTGGCAAGAAGCTTCATCGCGCCATGTCCGACCTCTCGTTGGAGCTCGGCGGGGACGAAGTAGACCACAACAACGACATTCTGCCGCCGATTTCGGAGGTCATTTAGTGCTAAAATTTTAAATAAGTTGTAGTTTAATAGACACAATCGAGAAAAAGTATTCATGTAGCTGATCTCAAGTGGTAGAATAAAGACTAGACTTGACATTGTTGTTGGTATATTATCAAGAATAGAAGTAATGTTTTAGTTCAAATATGATTAATTTTCAAAAAAAAAAAAATACTGATATTACTCAAAATTCTTACAGCTGATCACAGAGGACATCAACTGTGAGTGTTGCAGCATATCAGAAGAGTGCACGCCGGAATATATCCGGCGAGTCCGCGACAAGTTCTACGGCAAGTGGATATGCGGGCTTTGCTCCATTGCCGTCGAGGAAGAGAAACAGAAGAAGAGGATGAAGAAGAAGATAGAAGGAAAGGAGGAAGAAGAAGCTCTAAATGAACACGTGAGCTCATGTTCAAGATTCAACAGTATAGGAAGAACTCATCCTGTGTTATATCACGCAGAAGCCATGCGAGAGATTTTGAGGAAGAGGAAGAAGAAGGGAGTGATCATGAGAACTTCGAGCTGTATTCCGGCGATTAGAGAGGAGATTAATGGTGGTGATAAGAGAGGAGGATTCCGATGAACTAAGAAGAGAAATACAGTTCTTAATTTTTATATATCTCAATCATATCAAAAAATAAGCATAAAAATAAGTGTTTTATTTTAACAAAATTAATATTAGCGGTATTTTTATATGATTTAAATATATAATTATTATATAAGTATATATATATATATATATATATATATATATATATTATGTAGGAGTAGGGTTGTCAAAATTGGATTCGGGTCAAAATCAGTAACTGATCCGATTTAGTTGGCTCAATCTGAACCCGACCTGATTCTAGAAAAGGGTTAGAAATCCGAACACGAGCCCGCCCCAAAACCGAGTCAACCCAACCCGCACCCGACACGCTGACCCTATAGTAGGAGTACATAGTATCAAGATGAATTCAAGTGAGTTAATCTCACTTAATAGCATTATTGGTCTTATGTTAACTATTTGGTTTATGATTTATGTATTCTCAATTTGTATTTTTTTTTTCATCGAGTATTATTTGTGATGTTAAACCTAATTATTTGTAAATTAATTTGAACAAATGTAATCATTATTATTTTCCATTTATTCCTTCTCTTTTTAATTTGTTGATATTCATTTTGGCCTAGTTTAAAAAAAAAATAAAGATGATTATTTAATTAAGATTAAGTTGCACATCTAACGTTATAACTAAGTCAACATGACTTGATAAATGGCTTGTTAGCTAAACTCGAGGAGCTAATCATTTAAGCTTGAGCCGACTTGTTTAAAAAATCTTAGTATTAAATCCTTTTTTAAAATGAAAAAAGATTCAATGAGTTTAGCACATAACTCACCTTGATCTATTAGTTAGGAACTTCAGCTTTCAACCAAGAAGTATTGGGTTTGAAGTTTGCCAGAATCGTATGGATTTGTTGCTTTTTGATGCATTTTGCTGCCATTTTGCAAATACTTAGCAAAAGGACAACAAATATGTAGTTATGAATATATTTTGGTGAGTATTTGTTGTGCTTTTACAAAATGGCAGCACAAACTCATCAAATATTCAATTAGTAGGATATTTGATGGGCTTTAATTACGCTTTTGCTGCACTTTTGTAAAAGCGCAACAAATATTAGGCAAAAGTGCATTCTTAATTGCATATTTGCTGCTCTTTTGTCAAATATTTGCAAAAGAATGGTAAAAGCACAACAAATCTAGATGGTTCTCACGGTCCGGTCTCCGCACATAATAATTTCGATGCATATGTAACTTATGTGTGAGTTCACCTTAATTGACCTAAATGTTCAAAAAAATATTTTTCTTACTAATTTCATGTGATATTATTACATATCATTTAATTTCTTATTATTTTTGTCATATTTTATAATAATTGTTTGAATAAAAATATTTTTTTTTCTCTTTTGTAACGAATGAGCTGTCTCATGAGCCGATTCTAAAATTAAACTCCAGCTTGAGCTCAAACTTGATATTAATAAATCAAGCTCAAGCTAAGCGTAACTCAACCTCAGTTCGACTCGTTTACACCCCTATAGCAAAACACATGAATTTTAATGAGAGTTGAAGTGATAGAAATAGAGTAGAATATTGATAAAAGGTTCAAAAGTTTAAATTAAATTTTCTTAAAAATTTAAATTCTTTTGTTCCAACCCAATTTTTCATAACCAAATAAAGCTCAAAATATTAAAGAGTGTATAATTTATTTTAATTAAAATATAATTTAAATCACAAAAATTCAGCCATAAGTTACAATACAACTAATCATTTATTATTTTTTATTATTTTTTTCATTTCTTGTAATGCAAAGGTATTTTATAAAAAGTTATAAATGAATCGCCAAGCCCTATCCTATTTAAGCTCCTATTAAAATTTTGTTCAATATTATTTAATAAATTTTAATTAAGCATAATTAATTATAATATTTATAATAATGATTTAGAGGTTATAATAGTTCCAATGACAAATGAGATTAGAGAGAGTACTCTTAGTTTGGTTTGTTCACCTAAACAGTCAATCTTCAAATGATCTGATTAGAAGAGTAGATGTATTAGATCAGACGTATATTAAAATAGACAGAGGTAGATTTAAACACACTTAGGCTTTGCTTGGGATGACTTTCTTAATGCTACTCAAAACAATTTTCTAGTACAAAAAGTAATTTTTGCACTAGAAAGCTGTTTTGAGTAGCATTAAGAAAACTGTCCCAAATGAAATATTATTTAGAAAGTATTAAAAATGATATTTGTTTATTGGAATTTTACTCGTATAGAGAAAAAAGATTTATATTGTTAACCCACGTAATCAGATAAAGGGCAAATTTTGTTTTTGTTTAATGATTTGATAATAGGGTTATTATTAGACAATAATGGATTTACAAATGTTTATTAAAATTAGTATAACACATTCAAGAATTTTTTATGCTATTGGATGAAGTTAAAATATTAATAATTTACATTTTATATTATTTATGTAATATTTTCATCTATTATATACCTCTAAAATATTAATTATTTATTAATATATAAATTTTGATAATAAGATATTAATCTTCATTAAGCAAGAAATTAATTTCATTTTTAGTGAAGTATTTATAAAAATTTTAATTAATAAATTTACAAATAGAAATAATAGATCATATAAATAGTTAGAAAAAAAATCATTTATATGTAATATTTAAAATTTATTTATTTTATTTAATCATTTAAATAAATAAATATGGCGCACCTATTTCTCAAAATTTTTTTGAAAAAAAAATGAAAACACATAAAATAAAATAAAAAGAACGGGAGCTAAAGCCCTGATCTTTGTTTAGCTAGTCGCCTCTCCCGCGTTCTTCTGCTAAATCCCGCCGCCGCCCCGCTTTCCTTATCAAAGCCTCCGCCGGTCTACGTCTCGGCCAACTTCATACCGCCAACGTGTTCTGGCGGCTACCTCTGCAGCCGTTGCGTCGCCCGAGGCCGCTGCTTGATAATCTTCTTCCAGTCCTCACAGTGTAGCGGCTTTACACAACAAGAGCCCGCTCCATCTTTTAGCTGCAAAGCCGGCACTTGAAATGTTACTTTGCTCTGCTACACCTTGTTCCTTCACTCTATCGAGCAAGCGCGGTCTCCCTAACCTCGCCGCTCCTTCCAGATTCTACTTCGGCGGCGAAAACAGCACACTTGGGCTGGTCCAGCGGCACAGTTACAGAATGGCATCGCCGTCGGGGATTCGATCATTGAAATTGGAAGCCACTCTCCAAAGCGATAGCCATGGTTCATCATCTCATAGGTAAGTGGTTCCGGTTGTTGTAGTCCTGATTGCGATTCGTTTGCGCATTTCTTCGAATACATTGCACTTAAGTAGAAGTGTGAAAATGTTCCTTGATTTTTGGGTAGTGAGCTTTTCTGCAGTATACAATTTTGAAATTTTATAGCTTTTGGACATCAGTTTTGTAGAAGTTTGAATTATTGAAACCAATTGGTGGGGCTCAAGTAATGGTTTGACGCTTTAGGTTTCTGGACTGGGTTTGATTGTTTTGCAACGTGTTTGGGATGAATATGGTAGGTTTGTAATGCTTTTTTGTTGGAGTTTATCTGTCAAAGCTATGAATTTTGTAACTTGGAAGCTGATTCTTAGTTGCTAGAAGAATCCGATTACTTATACAAGGTTCAAGGATCTGATTAGGAGTAGAATGTATCAGTTCAAGACTAACCCTCTTCATGTGTGTTTTGGTGGGAAAAAATGTTAGATGTGATTTGCAAGAAGTCTTTACTCATGAATGTCAGCCTTGTTTGAATTAGTGGCTTGCTAAAATTAGTCAAAAGGAAAATCTGTACTTCCAAGCCTATTGTTTCCCTTTCTTTTCCTTTGCTTCTATTTTTTTTTGTTTTTTTTTTTTTTTGGGAAATTTTGGGCCTAAGCCCCTATATTAAAATAAGAGGAACAATTACAAGTAAAAAGATTACAAGTAAAAAGATTACAAGTAAAGACTACCATACATAAGCAAAAAACAAAAACTTATGTAGGTTAGAAATTTAAAACCCCAACTATACCACCCAAATTACACAAAAAAGTACTCGAAAAAGTGGTAAAAGCAGAACATGATCACAACAACCGAATCTCCCCACAGAGAAGCCCAGATAGCTTCAAAGAGTGCTGCAGCAAAATTGAAGAACCTGTAAAAGAAACAAACAGTCTTCCAGCAAATGTAAGAAACCAACGTAATGGAGCAGGCAACAAAATCAGATATAAGATCCAAGCTCCAGAACCAGTGTAGCCGAGGACTCAGAAAAATAAAATTTGGCTGAGAAAAAGCATTCCCCTAGTTTCCAAGAGGCCGTCCAAGGGGAAGGAAGAACATATTCAATACACGGAGCATCATCATCGTCCTGGCTACAAAAAACACCCAGCCAACCAACCAGTCTAACCAGTCCAGCACAGCTCCAATAAGGGAAAAACCAGATTCATTAACAGATATTGCCCACAACCAGCTCTCTGTCTTTCCACTTCGCTATTTTAATATTAATCACCCTTTTAATAATAGCTTTAAGGGAATTAATACTATTATATTCATTAGCAAATCTCCTGCTATTACGTTCTCTCCAAATATGGTAAAGAGTGCAACATACAACCAGCTTACAAAACTTCTTATAAAGAGAAGTACCCACAAAATCCGAATCCAGCCATTGCAAAAGATGAAGAACAGTGAGCCTTAACAGGAATTCTCTAGTGGCAGGAAGGAGAGACTCTAGCACAGAAAACCCATATGAACATTCAAAAAATAAGTGATTAACAGATTCCGGCTCGTTATGACATAAAGAGCAAATTTCAGGCACATAAATGTTGCGCATTCTCAATGCATCTTGAGTTTTTAAGCCACCTACCAGTGCAAGCCACACATAAACATAGTGTTTAAGACTATATTTTTGATGCCAGACAAGAGTATCCCAGGGGCAAGCCGGAAAAGAACTATAGAATTCCTCCAAAAAATCACTGAATTTAACCTTAGCCAACTCTTTCCATCTTAAACAGGGACCAGAGCTATTGAGAATAGGAAAGCTCAAAATGAAATCCCTAATATTATGAGGCAAATCAACAGGTAAATTCCAAACACCAGAAACAATGTAATTTCTCAGCAAAGATAAATGCATCCAGCTCAAGATCTCACTACCAAATAAGTCACACAAGGAATGCTTATCACACCAATTGTCCCAAAACAAAGCAATAGGAGCAGTTGGTGTGATAGAAAATCTGAAATTATCCTTCACCAACACAGCAGTTTTACAAATAGAAAGCCAGAATTTACTTGCAAGAGGCGACGGAGGTTTCCACGGAGAGGTGTAGCTAGTAGACAGCCAAACAGCAAGAGGAGAAGAACTATTATACATTGCTTCTAAATTCTAATACTAGATTTCATAAATGAGCTTTGGTTTTGTTACTGAATTTCACTTGTCAAAAAGATCCTGCCAAAGTGATTTCTGACATTGCAAAGTAGCAATTCCTCGGAGAAATCTAGACAAAGTAATGGAGCTTGAACTGTGTTCACTTTTTCCTTTAGTGTGGGCTGCCGCGGGATGCTCTTTTTTTACTTGTTTTATGTCTGTAAGTTGGTCTCACTAAATGGAGAAATTATTGTGTGGGGTCGGGATGAGAAGAATCGCCCGGACATGTGAATGTACACATAGTGTACGAATTTATACATGGTGTGTATCAACTTTTTGTACACACATGTGTACGCACACCACATTCCGGATGGTTCTTCTCGTCCGGACATCACAGAATAATTTCTCCACCGAATGGTCATCCTTTTTTTTGTTGCAAGGTTGCTTTAAGTTGTTTGTACTACGAAAAGAAATCTTAACATTTTTTTTTTTTTTTGGAGAATGAAACATGTGGAATTTAAATCAAGTTCATGTTTATTAAGAAGCTTTTTGATACTTCATTGTGAAATGTGACTTTTGAGTTTCTATTTTACGATCAATAAATTTGTGAAAAATAGTTTGTCAAATTTATGGCCTTCTATCTATTTTATGAAAATGTTCTTGTTTTTATGAAGTATAACCTTTTAACTGTTTTTTCACATAAATTGCATGTAGAAATGAGGACTCTACTATCCATGGAGTTTCTGAAACTATTGTTGGTGTGCTGGGTGGAGGCCAGTTAGGTAGGATGTTATGTCAAGCTGCAAGTCTCATGGCCATTAAGGTTGTGACTTTGGATCCTTTGGAAAATTCTCCCGCAAGCTCTCTGTCCTATCAACATTTTGTAGGCAGATTTGACGACGGTGATGCAGTTCGTGAGTTTTCAAAGAAGTAAAGGATCAAATTTATGTTTTAACATGGAATGAAATAAATTAATTACAGTAGCATCAAATATTTTTGAACATTAGCCTGTTTTTTCTTTGCTTCATAGATGTGGAGTGCTGACTATTGAGATTGAACATGTTGATGCTATTACTCTTGAAAAACTGGAGGAACAAGGAGTAGACTGCCAGCCAAAACCGTCCACAATAAGAATAATCCAAGTAAGTTTGCTACCTATCTTTATTGCAGAGATGTTGTATACTATGGTCAAGATTATGATTTCATTTGGGACGGCTTTCTTATTGCTTCTTAAAGCAACTTTTTAGTACAAAATTTAATTTTTTTTACTAAAAACTTGTTTTAGGAAGCAGTAAGGAAGTCGTTTCAAACAAAGCCTATATTTGTATGAATCTGCTTCTGAAAGTAAGTTTTGCTAAATGATAGTGAAATTATAATATTACTAGCACAGCAAGTGGTAACTCTTGACTACGCCAGTAGCACTTGCGCAGATCAATATAACACCAATTTCCAAAAGTAAAAACCTGATCCCACTAATTAACTAGAATGGTTCTTTCCAACGCAAATGTCCAAGCTAGCCACCACTTGCCATTATGCTAAAATCGAAAGATTCAGTGAAATGAGTGAGTTTCCAACTTAATATGATGCATACCCATACTATAAAAATCAGAAAGAAATTAATTTGATATACCATTATACATTTATAACAATCATGATATAAATCGGATAAGAGAGAGAATCTCTGATGTCAAAGTAGGCAGACTAAAGAAAATAGCAGATCAAAACAAATTGTATAGATTAGAAAGGTCAATATCAAATTACATTTTCAGAATCACATGTCAAAACAAAACATCAATGGAATGTCATTAATCAAAAATAAAATATCATAAATATATATCAAAATATTAGTATAACAGTTTGTTCAGTCCAAAATCATATACATAAATTAATTAGATTTACATATCTACCTAGATAAGAATGACCAATCCTGATGTCCAGATGAATGTATTTTCCAAATGGATCGTAATTATATATCCAAATGAATTAAATTTACATTTACAACTAAATCATAATAACTTATCTAAATGAACCAATTCCTCACAAAATAGTATGAGTCTCTTGTGGGACTTATCAATCCCTTCATGACAAACAAAAAACATAGGTCAATGCCAGCTTAATCTAAAACGAATGTCACTCCATACTCTTCTCGATCCCCTACACTTCATCACTAATATAATAATTGATGATCCCATGATAATAGCAGAACTGCTTTACTCAGTGTAAGACTTTAGCATATTAAATATAGTATTGTAAATTCAAGAACCCCAATTACATGCAATTCATTTTAATTTAGGAATTAATTGATTAAAACTCTCAATTATATCTAAACAAAGAGTTTTCAATTTAAATAAATAAGATTATAAAATTCTCTAAATCAAAAGTCATGCATTAAATCCCCGTAATTTGGTGGCTTCTAGTCATCTACTCACAGGATATCCAATTGTTAGACTGATTACAATGACATTGAAATGGAGGAAAAAAGCATATTAACTAAGAATTTATTTGAAGCTTAAGTTTTTCTTGGTTTATCATGCTCTTTTGTGCTAGAAAGCTTCTTCATTTGTTTTTCATTGTCATGCTAACTAATGCTCCTCCAAATGATCATTCGGAAAGCATCCCTTAGAGCTTCCAATTTGTTTGTTGTGAAGATAAGATAAACTCTGATTGTGAGATAGATGTCATGAGGTGTGTTTTTCTAATACAGGTGGTCCAACTTTTTATAACTGCTGTGGCTTATTGCAGGACAAATATATACAGAAGGTTCACTTTTCACAGCATGGGATCCCCCTTCCTGATTTTCTAAAGGTCTCTTCTTTGTTCTTTTGTAGATCATTAAGTAGACAATTCAATTAACAGGTTTTAATCTTATGAATACATGAATCCTAGCAGATGGATAACCCTGAAAGTGCTGAAGAAGCAGCCAATTTATTTGGTTTTCCTATGATGGTTAAAAGTAGAAGGCAAGCTTATGATGGGCGCGGAAATGCTATAGCACATTGTAAAGAAGAGCTTCCTTCTGCTATTGCTGGTAATAAGATTAATGATAATTTGTTGGTTCTTGTCTGTATGGAAGCGAAATATTGTGTGATGTCTTTGCTATGGACTTTAATTGAATATATGAAACTCAATTTAAAGTAATTTTTTTACCCTTGACTATTACCAAGTAATCATCTTGCAGCACTCGGTGGATATGAACGCGGCTTATATGTTGAGAGATGGACTTCATTTACAAAGGTATTCTTTCAATTTTCTTAACTATGTTACATGAATTGAAACCTCATAAATTCTCAGAATGCTTTTTTTTTTTTAAAGAAAATGCCATTTTATCTTGCATTTATCTTCTTTAACTTGCTACTAAAGCAGAATGCTGCTCTGCTTAAAATTTAAGTTTTAGCACATAGATTTGTATGAAGGAAGTTTTTTACTGATATCTTATAATTAAAGAATACTCTTAATATAAATCCATCCTGCAATATATTCACTTTTTTGTACTAATTATGCCATTTCAGTTGGTTTCATACCCTCTGCCCTTTTAATTAACTGTGTTGCTTGCATAGTTTCTTGTTGCAGTTTGAGAACTTAGGTGCAAATACAATGATATTTCTTATCTTTAGCATTTTCTCTCTTTGATGTAGGAGCTGGCAGTCATTGTTGCAAGGGGAAGGGATGGCTCAGTTTTATGCTATCCTGTGGTTGAAACTATTCACAAGTAAGATACAAAGTTCCTTGCTTGCTTTGGAAAAAGTTCTTTATTTTATTTTTTTCGAAAAACTGGTCTTTTTAAGATGAATATTCTACCATTCTTTCCAAGCAATCATTCTTTTCACTTTGTACCTAAAAAATTTATATGAATTTTTGCTCTTCCAGAGATAGCATCTGTCACATTGTTGAAGCTCCTGCTGATGTACCTGAAAAAATAAGGAAGTCTTCTGTCGACATTGCTCGTAGAGCTGTTAGTTCGCTAGAGGGCGCGGGGGTTTTTGCAGTAGAGTTATTTTTAACAAACGATGGGCAGGTGGGGTTTTCTACCCAAATATGCTCACTGCATCTTAGGGCTATTTTGTTTGGTGTGGGAGGTGGCGCTACTTGTTAGGCTTAGGCTTCGTTTGGGATGGCTTTTTTTATTGCTTCTTAAAATAGCTTTTTAGTTTAAAAAATTAAAATTTTTATACTTAAAAGCTACTTTAAGAAGCAGCAAGAAAGCAGTCCCAAACAAAGTCTTAGTTTGTTACATCTGATTCATATTATTTCAATATGCTAATGTTCAATGCTTACTATCTTTTCAATAGGTTTTGCTAAATGAAGTAGCTCCTAGACCCCATAATAGTGGGCATCACACGATTGAGTCTTGCTATACCTCTCAATATGAGCAGCACCTAAGAGCTGTTATAGGTCTTCCATTAGGGGAGACGTCCATGAAGACCCCTGCTGCAATCATGTACAACATACTTGGTGAGGAGGAGGTATTTTTTTTAACCCTGCGAAGTAAGGTCGTTTGGGACGACTTTCTCTCTGCTTCTCAAAGCAGCTTTTTAGTACAAAATAAAAAAATTTATACTAAAAAGCTGCTTTAAGAAGCAGAAAGAAAGCCTTCCAAACGAAGCCTAAATTAATTTTGCTTCACTGTAAACAAGTATCTTAAAATCTAAGAGTCAAGATATTTATAGGTTCTTCTTACTGTTGTATATCTGTAGGCCGACCTTGAATTTATTAGTAAGTTTATTAAGCCACGACTCACAGGAAAAAAAAAAAAGTTATGCCTTGTTAAATTTGTAAATTTGTTTGACATAGGGAGAGCGAGGGTTCTATTTAGCTCATCAACTAATGAAGAAAGCATTAAGCATTTCTGGAGCTACAGTTCATTGGTATGACAAACCAGGTTAGAAACATTTGTCGAGCAATTTTTTCCTCAAAGCTTTTATGTTATGTTCCAATCTTAATGTTACATATCTATTTAATAATGTAGAAATGCGGAAGCTGCGGAAGATGGGACATATTACACTTGTAGGCCCTTCAAGAAGCCATGTCAGAAAAAACTTGGATTTGATGTTGAACCGAAAGAGCATCAAAAATAATACTCCAGGTTGATTGCTTAATTTGTCATAGTTCTCTACCATTAAGAAATAAATTTTCTATTATGTTTTATTTTATTTTTCTTTTCATCTCTTTTATGAATGATGTTGATCAAATTTAAACAAAATTGATAAATGGGGAGAGTACAATGATCTTGGTGGTTATATTTAGTTATATTTGACAACATTTTTAACTACTCATTCTTTTGATAATGTTCTATGTTTGTAATCTTGTTTTGGTTGTAGCCTTTTATACACTTTCTCAAATGGTTTAAGCATCCAATGAGTCCCTCTGAGGGCTTTTGTTGGAGCATAAAGTCAAACACCTTACAAGACTATTTTCATATTACAAAACTAGGGCTTCTCATGCATTTTCTTAGTGCCAATAACTTGTGATACCACGAGAAGGGATATTCTTAGGAGAAACGTTTTTAATGTATTAGATGCATTGAAATCTTCCAAATTGTTGGAGTGCCAGTTAATTTATTGTTTGAAAGTCTCATGTATTTTTTGAATTGATAATCGTAATAAGTATTTTGTACAGACACGCCTCAAATTGCCATTATTATGGGCTCTGATTCTGATCTTCCGACAATGAAGGATGCTGCAGAAATCTTGAATACTTTTCATGTGCCATTTGAGGTTCGTTTAGTTCATGGTTTAAAAAAAAAAAGTTTCTGGATTGGTTGGAAAAGCTATTAATGTCTCGACACATTTTCTTTAATCCCTATAGCTTTTAATGCAGATTACAATTGTTTCAGCTCATCGAACGCCTGAAAGAATGTATTCTTTTGCTTTGTCTGCAAAAGAAAGGGGCATTCAAATCATCATTGCTGGTGCAGGTGGTGCCGCTCATTTACCAGGTTAGTTTGTTAAATTAATAAGAATAAAAAAGGGGAACTATAGAAAATATACAAGCGCGTTTGTTAGATATATATTGAGTTGATATCTCGCTGATTTTTCAAAGATTTGAAATTTTGTAGGCATGGTGGCTTCATTGACTCCCTTGCCTGTTATAGGAGTGCCAATTAGAACATCTTCATTAGATGGAGTTGACTCACTCTTGTCTATTGTTCAGGTTAGTGATTAAAGGTTTTTACAATGTGGAATTCTTTTGCTAATAATCAAGTAGGGACTATGGAAGTAATCACTAATGCAGGTTTTTTGGCATTGGATTTGTAGTTCGCTTGCATCAAGTTAAACTAAATAAAAAATTTTCATATGATTTAGGTTTTATCTGACATGTTTTTAATTAAATGTGAAGAAAGAGAGACGAGCTTGAGCAGGATGACAGGTACAACCTAAGAACTTAGGACTGACAAAAATCAAAGGAGGATTTTAATTTTTGGCTTCAATAACAAAATTGATAGGAACGGACAAGTTAGAGAGATCCGAGCACAGAATACACAAATTGAATCTAAAGAGCATTCAGTTGATATTACAAATAATTAACTTCCATTCATCAATATTTCATCTAAATGGAGGAGTTTGTTGTGGCTTGATATCTCCTTTTTCTGATTAAATTATTCTGAAATTAGTCTCTAGTTTAATAAGGTTTGGGAATCTAGCAGCTAGATTCGCAATCGTTTTGTGGTGATCAGTTTGACTTGGTGTATCTCAATACTGTTTATGATCTGTTCGATTGCCAGGTGGGGATGCACTTATGATTTGAGGCCGGCTGCTAAGTTTTTTGATAATTTATATGCCATAAGATGCTGGTTACAAATTTACAATCGAGCCTATTATTATCTTTAAACTGGAAATTCTTTCCACTACAATTGCTTTGGTGAGACAAAGGATGGATTTGCTGTTTCTTTGGTTCCCGAGTATTCAACCTGATGATTGTTCTAGCTATTACATCAGTGGAGAAAAGTTCATAAAGGATATATGTATTTTTATCTTTTACTATGGACATCAACTTTTAGACTGCAGAAGAATACAAGAGATAGATGTTCTTATATTGGTGTGAAAACAAAGAGAAAAAAGTTATAATCTGGATATAGAAAACTATTTTTTTTTTTCTTATTCACAAAGAAGGAACTATACATAATTTATAGCATATACAAGAGTGCTAAAATAGAGAGAAATTGATATAAATAGACCGGTCCATCCAGCCCAACCATTGGGCCGGCCCACTTATTATAGTAGGCGCAAGCCCCCCTATTGGGGTGGGGTCCACTTCCTAAAGGATTCTGAAGAGGGGTTGTTTAGTCCTTTTGCATTATTGTGTTATCTGATTTAAGTAAAAGTTTGTATTAGAGTTAGGACATTTGGGTGGCTGATTTCTATTTTGGTGCTTTCCATTCTTGGGCTCTAGCGGCATCTAAAGATTTGGGAGAGATAGATCCTTCTCTCGAATAAAGGATCAATTGTATCTTGGTATTTTCCTATTCCTTTCATCCAGTAATACAAAAATATCTACTTTTTTTTTTTTTTTTTATTGGAGTTTGGTGGAGTTTTCTCTTTGATTTCTCAATATTGATACAAAACGCTTGAAATCTACAATCGTTACCTATAAAATTGTTATCAGAGCAGTGTCCGAGCTATTTTTGGCAAATTCTTGCAACAGTTTTTTTTCCATTCGAAGGGATGCTTTTGCTGTTTTTGGGGATAAACTCCTGATTTTTGAGGCAAACAAAGATCCGGGTAATGATGGCGGCCAAGAAGGTGGATGCTTTGGAAGAACATCTTGAGAGGGAGATGAATCAAATCAAAGCAACGGTGGATGATAGAATTTCCTCCATAGAAGAACAATTCTCATATCTATAGGATATGATGAAGAAAATGTTGGATCTCCACAACCAAATGGTGGCATCAGAGGCGAGACGGTTGGAAGCGAAAAATATGAATTTTGAAATTTGTAGGGATGAAAATGAGGTGGAGATTGTAGAGGGAGATGAGAGAAGACCCTGTTTGGAACCTTTCCAAATGGAGGAGAGAGGTGAAAAATATGGGGAGAGGCATGGGTATGTGGGGTATGGGCAAAAGGGGTGTTGATTGGGAAAGGAAAGAGGAGGATTATGGCCGAAGAGATGCTGATTTTGACGAAAGGAGGGAAATGGAAGAAGGGTTTGGGTATGAACGTGGAAGAGAGGATCAGGACACTTGGAGAGGGCCATCCACTTGGGGAAGGGAAAATTATAGAGGATTTAGAGGAAATGGGGGAGATCCGAAGGTCCAAAAACTGAAGATGCACATCTTTGAATGAGAGGATGCACATGGGTGGATCTATTAGTTAGAGAGGTACTTCACCATCAAGGGTTTGACGGAAGATGATAAATTAATGGCAGTTGGCCTATGTTTGGAAGGGAAGGCGTTGGCTTAGTACTAGTGGATAATCATGAGGAGGCCTATACAGAGCTGGAGGGAGTTCAAAAAATGCTTATTTAATTGTTTTCGAACCAGCAGAGGAGCGGACTTCTATGAGCAATTCTTTTCCCTAGTACAGGAAGGCTCAGTAGCAGAATATCGCGAGCGATTTGAGTATTTGGCGAGTCAACTGGATCGGCTGTCTGAGACTATTTTGGAGGAGAATTTCATGAAGGAGCTCAAATCTCAGAGATATGGGCAGAAGTGAGAGTCATGAGACCTCGTGACTTGGGAGAGGCTATAGAATTAGCCCAACTGGTGGAGGATCAGAAGTACTATGAGAGAGGAGCCAGAGGCAACAGTTCAGATGGCTCCTATAGGATGATCACCATTCTCTTAGCACCTAAGGGGCTTCTGATTATGGAATTGTGCTAGCCATTCGGAAGTGGCGACCTTATTTGTTGGGTCAACATTTCATTGTCAGGGCAGCATAACACGCCCGTCTTGTCAGTAGAATAGTACTTGGAGGAGAGAGATCGAGTGTAGGAAGAACTAAAAAGACATATGTTGAGGGCACAACAAATCATGAAGAAGCAGGCAGATGGGCATATGAAGGACATCCAGTTCAACATAGGGGAGAGGGTGTTGTTAAAACAACGGCCCTACAGGCAGAGGATGGTCACCAACAGGAGGAATGAGAAGCTTGCTCCAAGGTTGAGATCATCATCAGAATCAATGTTTCCTTGCCCTTGTGAATCAATGTCAGGACTTGGATTCGGTAGTAGGTTTAGTTCGAAAGAAATACTTTGTTCTATCTCGTTGGTTGAATTGTCCTATCTTCTAGTATATACCATCCCTTTGTATCTTGCTTGTTGTATGCGATCTTCATAGATTTGGGTTGGTTTGGAAGAAGTGTAAGTTGAGAGATCTATAAGGTGAGATTAATATTATAACAGAACTCATATTCATAGAGATAGTTGATGTTCTCTCATCGAATGATTAATTTTCAAAGAATGTTACGTCCATGGAGATATTACATTTCTTATTACTAGGACAATAAGATTTGTAATTTTGTTGATGAGAAAAAAGCCAATAAAAATGCAGTTTATTGCTTTTGGATCAAGCTTACTCCCTTTGATGAGGAGTATGCACAAAGGCAAGTCAACTGAATAATTTGATGGATATGGAGACAAATCTCTTTGTGGGATAGGTGTGGGTGAGGGTTTAACAAGGAGTTTTGAACTTGAGGATTCTTGACAAAATATGATTAATGAGGCATATAGTGGTGAGGACAACTTCCCCTAATAATATTTTGAGATATTACTGATTGATCAAGCAACTTTCAGAAAGCGTCAGTCTTTTCTTGCCGTTATTCCACTTTTTGGAGTATGTATACAATAAGTTTTTGGACCAATTCCTTATCGATGGAGCTAAGAATAGAGTGAAAATTTTATTTCTCGTTATCGGTTCGAAGGACTTGAATTTGGAATTAGACTTTTACGGAGTAATTTTTTTAAATGAAATTAGTTCCAGCCTTATATTTCATTAGAAAAACACTAGTGGTTATAGTGTAATCATCAATAAAATATATAAACCACCTAGTACTCAAAATATTGATCATCTGAGATGGGCCCTTTATAACAGATTGTACAAAATGATGGGTGCTTTATAAGGATGACTATGATAGAAAGTTTGAGTGTGTTTCGATAATAACAACTTTCATACTCGAATACTTCGAGATTTGTGTTGAAAAAAAGAAAAAAAAATTGGTATATAAAATTTGGATGCTTAAGACAAATGTCACAACATGATGGTGCTTTCGTAGGAGGAAGATATATAATGAGAATTTTTCTCTTGGTTTTCACTATTCCCTTCATAGTTTAGGAGGCAAAGACCAACATATTTTTTCCCTTGCTAATCATCTTTCATGAGTCCCTATTCTGAACTTTGTAATAAGTAGGAAGACAAAAATAATGCAATTCGTTAAGGATGAAGTGATTGAAATAACCAGGCATCCACTGCCATATGATCAGATGCTGCAGAATTCACAATCCAATATTGATGATTTCCGTTTTGAACATTGAAGGCATTCAAAATCATACTTTTTTTTGCAATTACATCAATGATGCTTTTTTGCATTTGAGGCTTTGATTTGAATTCGATAATTGACAAATTGGATAATGTTTCTTAGATTATGTGTTGTCGTGAGATATTCATTCATGGCAAGAGGCGACAGCAGAGAAGTTCTTCTTTTAAAGGCCATTTTGTTTTCAGCCATGAATATGGTTCAAACAAACAATGAATCCTTGTTGTCTTCTTTGAGATAATACGATTGAGAAAGTACATATGCGTTGTATTGATACCAGAATCATATTGCTTGGAGAGGCCTAAAAATTTGAGCTTTGTGGATTCTTTAAGATTTTCGGGGCGAAGAACCAGCAGCGAAGATTGAGGATTTAGAGCAGGGAGGCCTTGCACGTCAGTAGGAAAATGCCCATGAAACTATTCCTACATGTGTAGAGAGTTCTTAGCCTCGAGAAGGAACTCAATGCCTACCGGAAGCTGAAAAAGATGTCAAGATGGCCAAATCAAAGGAAAGAGCAAAGCAGCAATGTTCAACCAGTAATTGTAATCGCTTCCCTGATAGAATTAGAAAATTAAGTTTAGAGATAAATCAATTGCCTCTACACATGGTAAGCAGGATAATTCAGCGAATTTCTAAGTTTTACGGGCATCTCACAATTTAATCCGTAGAGACAGGATACAAAATGAGCATATACATGAAAATGTTAGAGTAGCTCCAGTGAAAGATAAGATTAGAGAGAGTCGCCTTAGATGGTTTGGTCCCATAAAACGACGGCCTTCTGATGACCCGGTTAAAAAAATAGAGGTATTAGATTTGACTTATATTAAGAAAGGTAAAGATAGACCTATAAAGACTTTATTAGAAAATATTAGAAATGATATTTCTTTATTATATTTAAACGAGAATTTGACTTTTAACAGAATACAATGGAGAAAAATGATTCATGTAGTTGACCCCACATAGTGGGACAAAGGCTTGATGTTGTTGTTGTATACTCACAATTTCATTACTCCATAAATAATTGAATTTACATTATACTTTTTTCTTAATCTGTAGATGCCTAAAGGTATCCCAGTTGCTACAGTTGCAATAGGAAATGCAGCAAATGCAGCTCTTCTAGCAGTTAGAATGCTGGCTACTAGAAACGAGGAATTATGGGAAAGGTGAGTGTTAGAATATTGTTCATTTTGTTAAAGTCCAGTTAAGAAATGGAACTCATTGCAATTTATGCTTTCTGACAGAGTAATGAAACATCAAGAAGAATTGAAGGATACAGTTTTGAATAAGGCAGAAAAGCTGGAACGAGAAGGATGGGAGAAGTATTTAAATCCTTGACAGAGAAGCTTTCTTAAAGCAACATGAAAAGCTGCTACATTGATGCAGTTTATGATGAGATTTCCTTCCAGATATTGGAAATTTTTTCGTTGCAGTTGAGTGGTTATTTTGGGTTGAACAATAAAAGTTTAGATATCACATAGGTTCCACAGGTTGATTTACCATTTTTCATGTATTTTTTTTTCATAAGGGTGAATATTAAGCTATTAATCACCTTTTTGTTTAATTTCTTGTGTATTTCTGGTCCTGTTGGATCTTGTTGTACACTTGTATCCTTTTTTAAGGTGAAATTTTGAAATAAATTCTATTGAGAAGATTTTCAAGGTTGGTTTTACAGAGGAAGTTAATGTATGTGTTTAAAAATTAATTTTCTTAAGTCTTAGAAAGTAATTTTCTCAAATTGACTGACACTAGCAGCTTGATACATTATCCAAAAGCCTTATATATTTGTTTTGGCTTTGATATAATGCACAAAACAGCAAAATTAAATACTCAGAAACTTAGGAAATGGCAGACTTCTGCATCTGAAGCAACCGAGAAGATGACTGAGCTGAAGCATTCATATAATCCTTGGCATGAGTAAGAAAAATCAACTTGATATGTATTCAATAAGTCTCTTGTCAAGCTCAAAATGCTGGCACAGAATGCTCTGCAATTAAAAAAAAAGAAAGTCCTTTTGTTAGATCTATTGATATGTCAGGGTTTGGCAGTTTATCCCAAGAGATAAATGTAATTTTTGGCAAAACTATCAACTTTGAACCTTCTCTTTAAGATTTTGATTAAAGAACTAAGTAATGCTATATATTTGTATGGTGAAAGCATGATGAGTGCATTAATTATCCCAATATTAAATGTGGCTATTTGATTTGTTGAAAAATGAATGCAAAAAAATTTAAAATATAATGTATTTAAAATATTTGATGTCCAGTGAGTATGAAATAAATTAAGTGATTTTTTTATTTGATTTCAATAAAATGAATGCAATATAAAGCCCAATAATAATGGTGACGTTATCCATTGGCAGTGGAGTGCTAGCATTAATCACTTGATCATCAACCAAATGCATTGAAATTTACTCAAGATAATTGTGATTATAAAGGTTAAAGACTAAAGTGATTAAAGTTTGGTCTTCTCCAATTTCATCCTCACCAGACCTACCATAGTGAGTAAAATACAAAGGAAAATATCTAAAACATTAAAGACAAATATATCACAAATATTTTAGCTCAATATATAACAAGAAAACAACACATATCAAGTATTCAATTAATTAAACAAGAACTTAGGCTTCATTTGGGATGACTTTCTTATTGCTTCTTAGCTTTCTAATATAAAAATCAAAAATTTTTGTGCTAGAAAACTGCTTTAAGTAGTAAGAAAATCTTCCCAAACAAAACCTTAGTCTAACTCAAGTACATTGCATACATTTCATCCACATTCATTCAGAGTGCACGCTAAGAGAGGACCTAAAGAGAAGTTCTTGTGAATCATATTAATGGAAGATAACATGCGGAATAGTCTCTAAAGTTGAAAATCACATCATGATTTAAATCCAATAAATTTTAAATGGTTTTCTCAGATTGATCATCTATTTGAAGATGAAAATCAGTGTTGGAATTGAGTTTAGTTTCAATTGATTTTTGCATAGTTACCACAAGTGCAAATAAGAGATCATGACCTTAATACACAATCAAGTTGAACTATGGTGCTAATATATCGGCAAATAAGTTTTGTCAAAAACACAAAAAATGCGCTCATTGTTAATATGTCCTCTATTACCCAACCAGTATAATGGCCCTAAGACAACTAGAACAATACAACTACATATTTCATTGCAAGTCCTCCAACTTTCAAGTCAAGATGGCCGAACGGATATGACTTCATGGATTTTTTTTTGTTTATATATAGAAAATTTTTATCCATGTAATAGGTAGCTTTTGATTCAATAAAATTTCTAATTTTGGTTTTCAATCTTGTGTATCTATGGAAATGCGTTTGCTTCATACGATTTAGTGTGATAAGCAAATTCTAAGTATCTCTTTGTACTGGCTAATGCCTAGATCTTCCTCACTTTTTTTAACCCTTTTCCTCATAAAATATTTCGTTATAGAGTTCTTGATGTTGGTTAAGTTTGATAAAAGTAGAATTTTAATTGTGATATAAAAATTTAGATTGCTTGTTGTATGTCCGTATGGGTAAGTCGCAGATAATGAATAAGTTCTCCCCCCAAGAGCTTGGACAAACAGCAAGCTGGCCCATAATGAGCTTCGCCCACCAGAGCAGGAAGTAACTATCTGTCACAATGAGGTTCGCATCATCGAAACTCGCCGATCGTGGAAATCAATCAAGGATGCACATATCCAAGAAAATTTAACAAGTGAACTCATCTTAGCAAGCCTTCACTCAAAGAAGCATTTGCCTTATGAGGACTCGGCTCCTTTAGCGATTCTCCATAGTCAAAGCCATATGTCTTCTATACACATCCTCCTCCAAGCTGCAGGAGACATGCATCTACAGAACGTGCATTCATGGCTCTATCAACTATTTTCATCCTCAGCTCATACCCACACTCTCTTAGAAGACTCGTCACTCATCCAGGTGATTTTGCTTCATGAACTTGCCCAAGGCACTTTCCCTTAAAGACTTGCCCAATATACTCGCCAAGGGTGTCTCAAGCCATATCAACGATAGATGACCACATGTCTAACTTTCAACTTTGTCCACATGTCTGTGCCATATTATACTTATCAAATTATGTATTATTTCTCAAATTATCTTTTATATAGCCCACTTAGTCATATAAATAAGAGGTTAAGAGGCATATTTAGGACTCCATGCTATTTTCAACTATTCACAAAGATTACTTAATTACTTGTCCACTTTTCATACTCACCGAATTATCCTTCCTGTTTTTTTTGCTCAAGCTAGCCAAATTTATTTGTAAGGTCAAGTGTTGCCCACAAACAAATTTGATCCAACACTTGCTATTATTTTTTCAAATTTCTATTTGATTTCTTAAGATTTAATCAATTACATCATTATTATTTTTATTCAATTCCAAGCATTTAATATTTACACCTAAGCTACATTTTTGGGTAATTAGTGGCCTCTGACTTCTGAATGCTAATTAATTTTGTGAAATATGCATATTTATTATATATTCTTAATTGAATCATAAAGTATAAACCCTGGACTCATAACCATCCTGCTAATCATTTTGTAACATAAAACAACTTAAGATAGGCTGGAAATGGGATTTTAAGAAAACATGTAAACTTGCAGGAGAAACATAACTATTTAAGGAAGAAACCTTGGTAATAGCTGGCCTGAAAGCTTTCGAGTCAATGTTGATGTCAGGGAACCGACTAACTTCCACTCCATTTTCATATAAAATATAGGTAGGATGTGGACCTGTTTTTGCGTACAGAAATAGAATCAAGGATCCAAGAAAACTACATTTGGAAGTTTCTAAGGTTTCATTTGGGACGGTTTTTTTACTGCTTCTTAAAGCAGCTTTTAGTATAAAAATTAAAATTTTTGTACTAAAATATTGCTTTAAGAAGCAATAAAAAAGACGTCCCAAATGAAACCTAAGACAACAGATAGATTTCTTGCATGCTGTGATGTAACATAATCAGAAGCTATATCACAAAAAACAGTACCAGACAAAGATATTCCAAAATTCTCTGCTGCATTTGGGAAGTGACCGAGATCTACTATCCCAAAAGAAATATTTTTATTTGAATATCTGCCAGTGAATTTAAACAATTAGTAGTTTAAATAGTTAAAAGTACTTGAATGGTATAGTACAGAAAGCAAGTGATGAAGTTTTGTTTAAATATTTTTTATTATTAGCTGAAATTCTAAACATCAAGATTATGATTGAGATGTAACTTCGGATAAAATACAATATGTGGACATGATTAAAATTTTAAAAAAATAAAAAAAAATATTTTTTAGGGAAATGGAACTCTGCTCATGCTCAGATTTCTCTTCAAAATGGAAATTCATGATAAGGACCAACATACAAAATATATTCTCATTCAGAAAGGAAAACAACTTGTTGAGATATTAAATTTGAATTATGTTAAGAAAGGTAGAGCTTAAAAAGACTTGGTTAGAAAATATTAAAAATGATCTTTCTTTATTAGATTTAAATGAGAATTTGACTTTTAGCATGACACAATGACGAAAAAGGATTCATGTAGCCGACCCCACATAGTGAGACAAAAGCTTGTTGTTGTTGTTGTAGTAGTATATAAAACTTAACTCAAATTGAGGGAGCTAATGGAGAAATTTTGAAAATAGTTAACCCAAACAATTGACACAAACCTGTGGAACTTGGATCTAGTTTAACCTACAAGTTCATGGTAATTTACAGACATAATTTGCATCAATTAAGACAAAATTGGTGCTTGATGTGCATAATCAGAATGATATAAATAGGAAAACTCACATGACAGAGAGATCTGAAAATATTCGACTAGTACGAATACATGTCGAAGGACATAACACCCGAAACTCAACCTGCCAGCAAAATCAACTCTAAATATCATGAAAAATTTACTTAAACCATAGTTGATATATAATCAGACATGATCAACTCTAAAAATCATGAAAAAATTTACTTAAACCATAGAACATCTCACAATAGATTTAGACTTCGTTTGGGACGACTTTTTTACTGCTTCTTAAAGCAACTTTTTAATACAAAAAAATTTAATTTTTATACTAAAAAGCTGTTTAAAAAGTAGAAAGAAAGTTGTCCCAAACTAAGTCTTAGCATCAAAACTTAAGGTTATATTATAATGCCAATTAGAAGTAGCGTTTAATATACGGGCCATCAAACAAAATCTTGATAGGTTTATCTAAAAAATTAGCAGGCATGCAACTTAAACAAATCAACTTGACAATGGCTCTAAACAACTTCAACATAACTATTATGGAGTTAAGAGTAATATTCTTACATTATACATAATCCAAAGGCATTTTAAAGAATTTTTTTAAAAGATATTCGTACATTATGCTTAGAAGTTAAAAAGAATTTTTATAAAAGATACAGATGCAGAGAATTGAATTCGCTAAGATACAACTAATAGGATCTGCTCAATAATTTTGGTGAAGTATTCATATTAAACGAAATCTATTTGGTTAAAAAAAATATAAACTTAAGGAATAATATACATTATTCATACAGAACAAAGATCAATTGCACCATCAATTCAAAAAAAAAAAAAAAGTGATTAAAATGTGTTTAAATATTTTTGTAAATCTGAAATGAGTAACAAGGCATTGTTGGCCTATAGTCATTTTGTTAAAAAGTTCATTTCCTTAAATATCTTCTTAATTAATCTATAATTCTTCAAAGCTAATAGAAAAGGCCTGAAAGATATTATAGTTATCCTCAAATGAGGACTATTGCATCTTTGCTTAATATTTCTAGTAAAACATTCTGTACATTACATTACCACAAAATCTAAGGATATATTCTCATCTACTTTGAGAGGTTGAAACCTCCAATAACAGGTGTAGTGAGCGTAACTTAATTGCTTCAATATTAGCCTATAGAAATTACAAGGCGAAGAAGAAAATCCACTACTAAAAAACTTCCCAAAGATGCTCAGTTTTTCCCAATATAACCTCTCTGGATGCACGTTAACATTTTAGTGGAGCACATAAAGATTTGCTGAAGCACATCCATCCAGGATCACATCAGGCAGAGTCCAAGCTGGATTTGTCAAGATGGTTCCAATCTACTAGATGGAAGCTGAAGACCAGTTCAGCAATGTTTTTGTAGCTATTTTTTAATTTAACATTTCAAAACTTCAATTGTTTTGGAATGCAAAGGCCCTACATTGCATGTGAATCTCCTCTGTGGTTTTATTAGGGTGTAAACGAGACGAGTCAAGTTTGAGTGACCTCGGGCTTGAGCTTGAGCTTGATTAATTAATCAAATTCGAGCTCGAGCTTTATTCAACACGTTCGAGCCGACTCTCGGCTAATTTATTATGAAAGAGAAAATAATTATTATTCAAACAAGTACTATAATTAAATAATTTTAATATCTTTATACTTAAAATCCTAAATGCTAATATATTTAACTGCATTTTATATTAATATTTCTAAACAAGCTGTTTCGAGAGCTAATGAGTCGAGTCAGGGCTGCCTCAAACTTCGATCGTTAACTCATCGAGCTCACCTCACAAATCATTTAACGAGTCGAGCCGAGCTGGCATGACTCACACCCCTAGGTTTCATGATAGTAAGAAATGGACTTGGAGAACAGCTCCCTCATGTTTGTGGGTGTGGCATGACTTTGTTGCATACAACAATAGCACAACATGATCAAATGAAGCCTAAGACTCCAAAATGGACATTTAGAAACAAGTTGAATATTTTAACGTGTAAATGAAATTAACAAGCTCTTATAGCTCACGATTAGAATCATTTTTTCTCAAGCATTATCCAGAATGAATCACCAAAGCATATAGCAAACAAAAAAATCAAGAACCGTGGGTACAACTTGGCATGTGTTCATTGAGTTCAACAAATGATCCAAGAATTAGATAAAAAGTAAGCAAGATAAAAGAGCAACTAACCAGCCAGAATCTGGAGGAATTTCCTTCAGCAAACAATGTTTCCAACTGTAAAGGGGTCAAATGACTTGATTCACCTGTGGAAGACATTTAAGGTTAGAAGAAAGGGAAAAAACTTTTGTGCTATAAAATATATGTTGGTTTCACCATCATCAAAGTAATAAAAAAGCATAATTCAATGATAATTCGTAAATGATAATTCGTAAATTATCGAGACTCTTAATAGGACACGACGAAGAAAAAAGATTCATGTACCCGGCTAAATATTGTTTTTGTATTCTTCTTTATAAGAAAAAAGTCCTTTGAAAACACTTATAATATGCTAACATATTTGTGCATTAAACATTTTAAAGTTAAAATCTATAAATTTTGTTTAAAGGCCGTCAATTTGTACCTAACTAGACACCACATAAAATTGGGCATCACTCAGATCTGTTGTTCAATATAATAATAATAATCCTTATAATAATGCCAATAGATTGCTATAACTTACTACTTCAATAACAATCTTACTCAAAATGTTGTAAAACTACATATATTATACTGCTTAATTAAACTACAAAGTACAAATATATAATATACCATTTTTAGCTAGCTAATCTTAGTTATAAATCAAGCTAGAAAATATATTTAAGTCCAGCATCTGTACGACTGTACAATAAGATGTAAAAGCAACTACAGTGAAACAAAAAAAAGTTGGAATATTGGCTATACCTACGCCATCATAAGGTGGTTGCTGAGCCAAAACAAAGATCACTGCAAACAGCAACAGAATAATAAGATTTCCAAAATCTCTTAAAGGTCAAAATGAAATAGCAGAGTTCCAGAGAAGTAACTAGCTGATTAAAAAAATGTTTAATATGGGTTCAAAACATCAGCATGAACTGGAAAGGCCACATACAAGAGCTGGTTGGAGGTAGCAAGACAAATCTTAACATTTAAATCATCAAAAAACTGAAACGAAATACAACTGGCGTCGAATAGAACAAATCAGAAAAAATGAGATAAGTTCAACTTCAAATGAAAGATAGCTTGCATTCGGTTTTTTTTTTTTTTTTGCCCAATTACAGGGACCAACTCATATTTCTTTCAGTACTATTTGTAATTGTAAGCCTGTGTTTTAGGAGAAATTATTCTGTGCGGATGCCAGACGCAGCTCTACGTCTGGAGGCCAATCAGGAGCAACCACGTCAGCGGTACCGAGCCGCGGTACATAACAAAGGGGTGACGTGGCACATTCTGGTTGGTCTCCAGACAATGTTCAATGTCAGCACAAAATAATTAATCATGGTTACATGGAAAGATCAATATTAAACATACCTACAAAAGCCACTAAGTAGCAAAAAGCTACATGATAGTCAATAACGAGAGTAACTGCAAAAAGGAAGACCTGTAAAAGTATAATTCAAAAGAGCATCAGCATATAAGTAAATCCGATCCAACAAACTTCATACCAATTAGAAATTCATGGACACAATTGCTTGCTTCAATGTAAAAATTATGTTTCTATAAAGCAATAATTTTCAGTCTGCGCATCATCAACGGTGTCAAAGATAAGTGAGTGAGAAATCAATCAAATCATGCATGTACAGCATGATTCTTCAAAATATAAAAGGTTATAGGCTTACCTTAGAATAGAACAAAAAGTCAGCAATGAAAGCCTCCCAAGTTTCCTCTCTGACAAACTACACAGCATTATAGCAAAAATCAGAAGAGATGTCTATCCATAGTTGCCAGAAATCCTGCACAACTGACAACTCTAAGATATCAATTAAAAGCTCCAATCAAATGTTAAGTTGAATCGCCATTAGGCTAAAATTAACTTCTTGTGGAGTTTTCTTACAAAAATATATTTTTAAGAGTGCAGGAACATTGTGAAATATCTTGTTTATATGCTTTCTTGTAATATTCAAAGGGCATTGCATGTAATGAAAAAGCAATCGAATAAAGCAGATCAAGTTTTATAGAACTAATGTTTCTTCAATGGATAAACGTAAAAAAATTATCTTTGCAGAAATTAGAAGAATGATAGCAGAAAAAAAAGAATCTTCATCCACAATCTGGTTATCTTCAATATACAACATTGCTTGATTAATAAAATTTATATCAGCTTCCCCTCCGGTTGCCTATTTGGTTCATTTCTAGAACAACTGATCTAAGTTACTGTTTGGCTACAAAGTAGGATTTAGGCTTCGTTTGAGACAGCTTTCTTACTGTTTTTTAAAGTAGTTTTTTTAGTAAAAAAATTTAAATTTTTAGCAGTAAGAAAGCTGTCCAAAACGAAGACTTTTAGTAAATCCAGATTAGTAAATCTTGAAAGAGGATTAAAACATAAAATCGTTTTGATATTTATTACAGGATTTCAACTTGGCAGTGCATAAATCCTTAAATCAGTTAAATTCGGTGAATGATAGGATATAACAAATATTGAACCTAATCATCATAGGTATGAACTGAAATTTATAAAAATAGCAAGATTTAAAATCCCAAAGTTCGGATTAACAGGATTTAAACTACATGCAGCTTAAATCTTGCCTAAAATAGAATACCAAACAGCTTAGAATGCCTCGCTAAAATAGAATTTTTTTCCAAATACGATACCTTCACCGCAGACAACACTGACAAAGTAAGAACCGCTTGAATCTCCTATAAGAAGATTTATCAATCATAACCAGATCAAGTTGCAAAACCGAACTATATGAAAAAAGAAATACAGATCAGGGAGTGGAGAAACGAATACCCGACGAAGTAGATGAAGAGATAGATCCGGGGAGAAGTCTTGTACGGCAGAGCTACGTACTACGAAGTATGAGAATAACATGAGCAAATGAAAGAGGTAGAAGGGCTCAGTGACCATTAGATTCAGCCAAGGAAGTGGATGGCTGCCATTCTTGACCTCCGCCACCGGCACCGCCATCTTTGGTTTAGCCGCCGCCATCTCTTCCTCTATCAAAATTGGAGCTTTCTCCAACTCCTTAACGAAGAAATTCCTTTCTCTGCACCATTTTTATCGGTTTTTGTAAACACTCCTTAATTAAGCCTTGATGCAACATTGATCGAATTTTTTTTTAATCTGATTGAAATCTTATACTTACTTTCAAATAATGATCAATTAAGATTTGAATAATGTTCGAACAAATTTTAATTTATAAGAATTATATTATTTTATCGTAATCATCTCTTCTAAAATTGATTCATTTAAGTTATTATATTATATATGTAATATGCTCATAACATGGAACTTTTATTTGGTCAGGTGACCGGACGTAGAGATACGTTCCAGTGAAAGCTGAGAACGCGCCACGTAGCATGCACAAAACCGCGGACCCGACCCGGCGAATAGTGGGTATGTCGCACGTGAGTTTTTTAAATCCATGACAACCCGGTATTGCTCGGTATTGCTAGGTATTTGTCGATTTTGCTCGGCAATAACAAGAAATACCATTATGTGAAGAGAAATACCGAGCAATACCGAGTAATACCGAGCAATATCGAGCAATACAGAGTTTTTCTAGAGTGATATTTCTCATTATTGCCAAGCAATACCTAGCAATACCGAGCAATACCGAGCAAATACCGAGTAATACCTAGCAATACGCGAACATAGCATTCCCGGGTTCCGGTCCCGTGTCAAGTCGTCGGGCCGCGCGGTAAAGAGTAAGAGCACGTGACGCGATCTCGGTGGTGACCGAACGTAGAGCTACGTTCGGTCACCGGACCTAATAATTGTTCCATAACGTCTAGGGTGTGATGGTGAAAATTTATATGCAATTTAAGTCCAATGATTTCCTTATGCTTAACATTGGAAGCAAAGAAAACATTTGACATTTCTTTAATTTTGCATTGATTAGTATTTGACAAATGTGATGCTAAAGTTAGGCTTTTTGTCAAAAAAAAGTTTGTCATCTCGAGTGGACCAATTCTTTATCATGCCTTGATAAGAGTTAAGTAGGCAAAGTAAAGTCAAAGTGGATAGATAATGCAAAATTAAATAATAATATGGAAACAAATATTGATTGAAATATGAGAATTTATATTATTTATAGTATCCATGAAAGCTTACTTAAGACCCGAATGAGTTAGCGATGATCACTTAATAGTATAAATATTGTTGGACACAAGGGTGTGATGAGTTGCTATCATAGTTACATGTGACAGCCTTATTCACAAATAATGATTCATTTGTTGAATTTATTATTGGATTAGGTTATTGAGATAACTCAATTTTTAGTTGACTTGCATAATCTTTAAATGATGCTTTGTGAGGTCATTTTCAGCTGAACACCAAACGATCGTTTGAAGTCATCGTGAGCTCCAACCAAATGCCAGATTCAGCAATATTTTGAGCCAGGTGAACAGTGTGACGTCAAATATTTGTGTCACACTGTTCACAAACGCCATTTTATTTAGCTGGAGTTTTGTTGGAGAAAGGATATATATGGTATATATATGTTATGAAAAAGAGTTTGGCTAGAGACGAGTTACTGTGATTTGGTGTGTAAATATGAGTTTTTTGGTTGGAGATGACCAAAGATTGCATGCATCATTATGGCAACATTTATTATTAGATTAAGATCACATGCATCACTTGCATAACATTAGAGCATGTTAGAATTAGCAACGTCAACTTTCTAAAAAAAAAATGGTTTTCTTTTTTTATTATAGTAAGAATATTATAACTACTTGGATCAAATGTAATCTTTGCTATAAAAACATTAAGTATATAATGTTTGTCAATATGATGTATATATATTAGATTTAATATAATGATTTTCATCTTACAATATGTTATGTCATACATGTCGTGATATCTTTTTTTTGTGCCATAATTTCTAAATTACTTCATTGTGTAATTGTATATGCTAAACAAATTGTTGTGTCATACTTAATGTGATAGATCTATGCCGTTTCATAGTTTCTAAATTTATATATTGCATCTTTCTTATAATCATTTGTATCATACCAGTCATGATCTCACAATGTTGTACCAACTCATGTACATTCTCACCCTCAAACTTTATTTTTGAATAAGGTTTGAACAAATGTTTAAACACTTCTCGAATAATGTTCGAATCTTGTTCGTATCAAATATCCATCACTGTGGTTTTCAAATAGTTGGCTTTGTGATAAAAAAAAACATGAATAATTTAATCTAAAATTAAAATTTGAATATATTTTCTCCTTAAAATAAAAAAGATCATTTCTCAAATTTTCACAATTATGAGTCACATAAATTCCCTCTTGTATGGTGTCAGAACGGGAAGAACCGTTATGATTTGCTAAGTATCTATTAAGTATTTGCTGAGTATACTCAAGAATTTTGTAAGTATTTGATGATTTGCTGAGTATTTACACATATTTAACAAATAATCAGTAAATTCTCAATAAATCTGGACGATTCTATTGCTTGGACTCCGCATGTAATAATTTCTTTCTATTTTTTAATGCAAGCTTCAAAAACAAAGATGATATAACACTATAAAAAATATACAAAATCAAGAATAAGAACCGAACCAGAATAAATCCAAAATCCATTAGATAAATCGTTTATCTCTAATATTTTTCCTCGATTCTACTTCATCTCTTATCTCCCACGCCTTACTCTTCGAAATCTCCAATCTTTTCTTCCCCAAATCTTAAATGGAGGACTCAGTTGGAGAATCCGATAACGACAATGGAAACAGAGACAATGAGACTGCGGTGGAAGGCAACAGCTTAGATCGCTGCCTCAATCTCACGAGCTTTCAGCTCCATGATCTCAGCGAAGTCGCCGGAGTTCCGCCTGACTTTCAAGTGACGCCGGAGTTCCGCTAGACTTCAAGTGACGCCGGAGTTTCGTCCGACTTCCAAGAGTTGATTATTGTAATATGATCGTCCTAAATTTTAAGGACGAATCAACATCTTGTAACTCAAGCAAACACTAGTGAAATTCTTTCAACTGGGCGTGGCCCCGTGATTTTCCCTTTTTAGGGCTTTCCACGTAAATATCTTGGTGTTTTATTTCTCTTATGTTTGTGTGCTGAATATACGTACAACGCTGAGACGAAAAATTCTAACTCTATGCGCCTATATTCTAGCCCGCAACAATAAGAATTATATTATTTTGTCGTCTATCTCTTTTAAAATTGATTCATTTAAGTTATTTATGTTATATATGTACTTCTTTTTTTTTTTTTAATATATGTACATATCTGTTATAATATGTCCATAATGATCAGGGTGTGATGGTGAAAATTCATATGCAAATTAAGGACAATGATTTTCTTATGCTTAACATTGGAAGCAAAGAAAACATTTGACATTTCTTTAATTTAGCATTGATTAGTATTTGACAAATGTGATACTAAAGAACATTACAATGTTAGGCTTTTTTGTCAAAAAAGCTTGTCAGCTCGAGTAGACCAATTCTTTATCATGCCTTGATAAGAGTTAAGTGGGCAAAGTAGGCAAAGTAAAGTTCCATTGGATAGATAATGCAAAATTAAATAATAATATGGAAACAAATATTGAGTGGTACATGAGACTTTGTATTATTTATAGTATCCATGAAAGCTTACTTAAGACCCCAATGAGTTAGCGATGACCACTTAATAGATAACTCTATTTTTAGTTGACTTGCATAACATTAAAAGGCCTTAACCGAACACCTAATTCAGCAATATTTTGAGCAAGGTGAACAGTGTGATGTCAATAGTGGCGTCGCATTGTTCACAAAAGCCATTTTTTTCACCATTTTGTTTGGTTGGAGTTTTGTTGGAGAAATGATATATCCGCTATATTCTTTTTTGATTATATGAAATGGAGTTCGGTTAGAGATGCATTACTGTATTTTGGAGTATAAAATGAGTTTTTCGGTTGAAGATGGCCTAAGATCGCATGCATCATTATGGCAACATTTATTATTGGATTTTTTTTTTTTTGGGAATTTTGGCGCATAGCCCATTTTATTAAAAATCAAATACAAAGTTCAACAAATAAAAACAAACAAATACATGAAATAAAAGAAGAAAAACAAAATTACAACCAACATTTTATAACAAATATAGAATGAAGAAAAACAAACCCAGATAAAACTCAAACTTAACAATGAATTAAGGAAAACAAGGACAGTAAACAAGAAGACACCATGCTGCAAACTTTCTCAACCAAACAGAGGGAGGGTATATCATATCCAAGCTCCCCGAAAAACTCGATGTTAATGATAGGATCAAAGAATAAGTAAGGAGATATCTGCATCTCAGTCTACAAAGTCTCCAGGTTCAGTATCAATTGAAGAGTGTCTCATTCCAATTCCCATAGTCCGCAATCTTCAGTTTCCCTCCTTTCAGAATTTGCATCCATTCAATAATGTCCAAGACACTTCCAACAGAAGTTGCCCAGATAAAGTCCATAATATGCAAAAGAAAATGAAACAAGAATCAGTAAAGAATATTAGAAAATTTTCTTTACAGATCCTCAAAGTTCTTCCAGTTAGACACTTTCAGTTTAATAGCTTTTGTGATAGATAAACTGTAGGTCTGAGGGGATATCCATTTTCCAGTGAAACATCTTTTGTTCCTTTCAATCCAAAGAAAATAAACAATTGAGGTAATAACTAGGTAAATGAAAATTTTCTCTTTAGCAGTAAAATCTAGAATATGATCAAAGTGTTCCAGTAATTGAATTAAAGTAGGTCTCAAATAGAAATTGCTAGTATGAGGAAGTAAGTAGGAAATGACAGCAAAAGAGTAATCACACTCAAAGAATAAGTGCCTATGATTCTCATTGTGATATTGGCAAAAACAACAAGAAGAAATAATATCTAAATTTCTTCTTGACAGAATATCCGGTGTTTTAAATTTTCCATCAAAGCCATCCAGGAATATACCGAAAATCTGAGAGCATGCTTTTTAAACCAGATAAATTTATGCCACGAGACAGTAGTCAGATTGCCGTAAAAGCTAGCCATATAAGAATGATGATTCGGTTTTGGTAAGCCATCCCAAAGCATAGCCGGTTGCTTACCAATATGAATATTAATAATTTCCTCCATCACAATTCTGGGGGTGTCAGAGTTAATATTCCAGGTAACTTTAGAGCATATTAGAAATAGTAACATCAACATTTAAAAAAAGAAGTTTTTGTCATGTTATTATAGTAAGAATATTATAACTACTTGGATCAAATGTAATCTTTGCTATAAAAACATGAAGTATATAATGTTTGTCAATATGATGTATATATATATTAGATTTAATATAATGATGTTCATCTTACAATATGTTATGTCATACATGTTGTGATATCTTTTTGTTGTGCCATAATTTCTGAATTACTTCCTTGTGTAATTGTATATGCTAAACAAATTGTTGTGTCATACTTAATGTGATAGATCTATGTCGTTTCATAGTTTCTAAATTTATATATTGCATCTTTCTTATAATCATTTGTATCATACCAGTCATGACCTCACAACGTTGTACCAACTACTATTAGAGTTGTATTATTATTGTTACAGATTTTACTTGAGCCATAATCGAACATTCTTCAAATATGATTTGAACGATATTGAAACTTTATTTTTGAATAAGGTTTAAACAAATGTTTAAACACTTCTCGAATAATGTTTGAATCTCGTTCGTATCCATATCCATCACAGTGGCCTTCAAATAATTGGTTCATGGTAAAAAAAAACATGAATAATTTAATCTAAAATTAATTTTTGAATATATTTTCTCAATAAAATAAAAAAGAAGATCATTTCTTACATTTTCACAATCATGCTTCACATAAATTCCCCCTTCGTGCGGTATCCGAATGGGAAGAGCCGTCCGAATTTGCTGAGTATACTCAAAATTTTTGTGAATATTTGCTTATTTGTTGAGTATTTATAAATACTCGATAAATTTTTAATAAATCCAAATGATTTTTTTGTTTGGACTCCGCAGTTAATAATTTCTCTCTATTTTTCAATGCAAGCTTGAAAAAGAAAGATGTTTATAACACTATAAGAAAAACATAAAAAATGAATAAATCCCAAAATTATTCTACGTGCAAAAGCATGAACAAGAACCGAACCAGAATAAATCCAAAATCTATTAGATAAATCGTTTATTTCTAATATTTTTCCTCGCTTCCTTCTACTACATCTCTTCCCTCCCTCGCCTTACTCTTCGAAGTCTCCAATCTTTTCTTCCCCAAATATGAAATGGAGGACTCAGTTGGAGAATCGGATAACGACAATGGAAACAGAGACGATGAGACTGCGGTGGAAGGAAACAGCTTAGGTCGCTGCCTCGATCTCACGAGCTTTCAGCTCCATGATCTCAGCGAAGTTGATATTCCGGAGGGCCTCGTGGAGTTGGATCTCACGGCCAATCGGCTTTCTAAGCTGGACCATCGGATTGGTCTCCTCACGCAGCTTAAGAAGCTTTCATTGCGGCAGAATCTCTTCGATGACGAGGGCATCGAGCCTTTATGCGGGTGGAGTACAATTTCTGGCTTGCAAGTATGCATTCCTTCTATTGATGATTTTTTTGGGGAAAGAAATTGACAAGAGTGTACCTGGAACTTGCGCTGTAAAATTATTTTTTCTTATTTAGTTTGTAAGGCTTACTATTATGGAAATTCCAATGGATGGACCTATATAAATTATTGTACATAAAATTGTTTGTTCCTTTTGGTTACATGTTTGAAGTAATCTATATATAAATTATGTAAGGTCTTGGTTTTTTGAAAAATGGAGGCTTTTATAGACTGTTAGTGGTGCGGCTGTTAGCTTACATTCTAGGGATCAAGAATAATAATTAGAAAAAATCTATTAAAAGGAAAGGTGGAATAGAAAATTGTAGAAATTTACTGAAAAGTGTTTTATTTTAATCATTAAAGTACTGGTATAGAGGTACCTTTTTCACCAGAGATTTGGGTATTTATGATTTTTTCATAGGACCATTTTTACTTAATGATTTTTCAATGTCTATCACCTTCTTTTGGCTAGATCTTCCAACCTTTTAGAACTTGTGTGCCACTCGTCAGTATTTTGTTACCTATGCTTGCTCCCCAAAATAGTTTTAGACATTGGGATTGAACTAACATCTCTAGTTGCTTTGCCGTCGCACTTCCTTTTATTTCTTATTATTATAAAAGTGAGTTTTTCTCTTCATTGAATGGTTAGATGGAAGTTGCGTTCGTTATTATGACTAATGTCTAGAGATATGTTGAGGTGCTTACAGCTACAAAGATCATTTTTGCCCATCAATTTGGTTGTTTACTCGCCAGCTGCCCAAGAATCCTTAATTAAAGCCTTTCTTTGGCAAAATCTTCTAGTCTTTTCAGAAAAATAGTTCAATGGGCACCCGACTCCCTTTGTGACCATCAAATCAATTTAGAGTGTAGGCACTAATCTAGATCAGACAATTTTAACTTATGTTGGATGGTTGGAGTAGCTCCAGTGGAAGATAAAATTAGAAAGAATCGTCTTAGATGGTTTGGTCACATAAACTGACGGCCTTCCGATGACCCAGTTAGGAAAGTAGATGTATTAGATTTGACTTATGTTAAGAAAGATAGAGGTAGACCTAAAAAGACTTGGTCAGAAAATATTAGAAATGATCTTTCTTTATTAGATTTAAACGAGAATTTGACGTTTAACAGGATACAATGAAGAAAAAGGATTCATGTAGCCGATCCCACATTGTGGGACAAAGGCTTGATGTTGTTGTTGTTGGATGGTTGTTATGTGAGCAACTGATAGGATTTCCTTCAAGAGCTTACCGATATAAACTTTTGCTGCGAAAAGTTGAAGCACCACGGTTGAGGATCAACTTTATAGCAGCTTCATATGAATCAATGAGACATCCTATTTTTGACTGATTAATGTGAACTGCTTAAAACCTTATGAATGGCCCATATCCCATACTTCCTAATTTATGGTCTATCTTGCCCTCCATAGTCATGCATTTATTTGGTTTCCTCTAATAAATGTGTGGAATACAGATACCTTAACTGAGTTAGTAACACAAAGAATCTTGGGTAAGATTACATAAGTGCAATATTCTTATCGTGAAAGTAATGCACACCATGCTGTTTCAGCTAATGATCATAGGGATTTTAAAAGAGAGGTATTTCGTTAGAAGTTCAGAACATATCTTTCATCATGATGGGAATTACAATAAAATATAGGTTCCATACTTGATATTAAATGAATTAAAAGTTTTGTTTGTATGAAGTCTTTTAAACTTTTAATCCAAGTATGCGGGCTAGTTTTTTAAACTTTTAATCCATTGCATTTTTTGCTTTGATTGTTATTTTTTTTTTTGTTTCTGCAGGAACTTGTTCTGAGAGACAATAAATTGTCTAAAATACCCGATGCAACCATTTTCAAGGATCTTCTTGTGTTTGATGTGTCCTTCAATGAGATATCTTCGTTGAATGGTTTAGCAAAGGTCTCAAATACACTCAAAGAGCTCTATGTATCCAAGAATGAAGTGAGAAAGATGGAGGAGCTTGAACGTCTTCAAGCCTTACAAATTCTTGAACTTGGTTCAAACCGATTTAGGGTGAGGTTTTCTCTTCTTGGGTTAGAGAATTTGAATTATCAGAAACTTGCACTAGATTGGTCGTCTTGTTATAGAGACCAATTTGTAAGCTAGTTCAATTGAGATGGTTTGTTTTCTGCATGGATATGCTTTTGTCTGCTGATGCCCTATCATGCTTCAATTTGATGATATTGCTGAAAATTACAAATTGTTTAACGTGTTGCTTGTTTTAGGCTTTTTAAGCTTATGTTTTCACCCAGCTGTTAATTTCAGGTGATGGAGAACTTGGAGACCTTGAAAAATTTAGAAGAGTTGTGGCTAGGAAGAAATCGCATTAGAGATGTGAATTTGTGTGGGTTGAAATGCATAAGAAAAATAAGTTTGCAGAGCAATCGACTGACATCCATGTTAGGATTTCAGGTATTTATCTAAACTCCATGTTGCTCCTTTTAACCATGTATTGCATTATGAAATTGATCCCATGGTTGTTGTGCTTCTGAGGAATGTGTTGGACTAGAAGAATTATATTTAAGCCATAATGGTATTGCTAAGATGGAAGGCTTATCTACTCTTGAAAATCTTCGTGTCCTTGATGTCTCTTCGAACAAACTAACTGGAATTAATGACATTGAGAAGCTGACAAGGTCCTATTTTTTTGTTTACCTTTTCAAAATATGTTGATGTCTATTGTTCAGATGTGTTCACACTTATATTATGCAGGTTGGAAGACTTGTGGCTTAATGATAACCAAATAACATCCTTGGAAGGCATTGATGTTGCTGTAGCTGGTTCAAAAGAGAAGCTTACGACCATATATCTTGAACACAACCCATGTGTATGTTACTCCAAAGTTCCAGATTCTCTTTTCTATTTTGGTCTGATGAAATATGTTGTTTTGGTGAAATATAATGGTTATTATGATTTGTTTGGGTTTCATCATTATAACGTTAAGCATGAGTATTGAGCATCCATCTCAGACAGAAATGGCTAAATAAGCTTGGTTCTCTATCTGCTAGGAGACAGATGGCGTGGATTGGTCATGCCAGTCCTTTCCTGGACAGGCTCTTGGGGGCTGATTAGGAGGAGATTAATTAAAAAAAAATGTTTCATAATTAAAGAGGGCAGATTTGGGGATGATTTTTTTTTTGGGGGGGGGGGATTAATTATGAACTGTTTCCTAATTGAAGTGAGCAGATTTAGGGGCTAATTTGGGAGAAAAATAATTAAGGAAATATTTTAGATTTGAGAGGGAATTTGGGGAGGGCTGTTTGGGTATTTGTTGTTTATTGTATGCTTTAAGTAGGATGTTTTTCCTAGGGTTAGGTTTATGTGTCTTTTGTTGAATTTAGATTGTTCTTAGTCTAGTCGACGTCTAGGTAATTGGGAGAGCTATATCTTCCTCTCCAACTGAACTAGGGAATTGGGAGAGCTGTATCTTCCTCTCCAACTGAAGATCCATTGTATCTTGTTTGTTTTTCTTCACATATCTTGCAATAAAAAGAGTTTTTCCTATATTTCTCCGGAATTTCATATTACCGTTCGCTGATTTTACTGAAATCGCATCTACTTCCTATCAAATTGGTATCAAACAGTGTCCTAGGCTGAAATTGAGGCATTGCCTTGCAGATTTATGCTTCGATTTCTCCTCCTAAGTGTTGATTCACTAGATCTGTTGTTTTTTGGCCATTTCGCAGTTTGGAACCTAGATCCTGGTACCCATGGCAGTGAGAAAGGTAGAAGTGTTGGAGGGACATGTCAGACATTTGAAATATGAAATTTCGGATTTCTAAACACAAATTTCAGATTTTAAAAATCCAATTTTAGTTGTCCATGAGAAGATCGATGGGAAATTTTTCATCCTGGAGAAGATGTTGAAGAAGTTGCTCGAAGGCCAAAACAAAATGGCATCATCGGAGGAGAGGGAAGCCGCCGCCAGCCAAGGAAGTGAGGAAAACCCTAATCCAATACGATGAGGGGAAGATCAGAAGGTAGAGATTTTTGAGGGAGAAGAGAGAATGCCTCTCCTAGAGCCTATTCATAGGGATGAGTCTAGTAAAAGGTATGGGGAGAGGCGTGAGGGGGTCAGGCATGAACAAAGGGGTGCTGAATTTAAGAGGAGAGGGGAGGAACTTGAAAGGAGAGAGAATGATTATGATCAAAGGGATGCTGAATTTAAAAGAAGAAGGGATGATTATGATCCAATGGGTGCTTAATTTGAAAGAAGAAGGTGAGATTTTGACGAAAGGTTTGGGTACGAGCATAAAAGAGATGATTATGACACTTGGGGGTGACACCGGACCGGCGACAGGTCGCGGCCAGGCGTGAATAGTTCACGCCGTCTCCGGAGCGAAGCTACCACCACCGGACTTGAGGTCCGGATACAGAACAGTGACCACCACCTGACAGGGTCAGGATACAGACTCTTTTACAAGAAAGAGGAAGTTTAAGAAATCAATCCAACCGAATCCCTGCTATTATCGCAAACCACACTTATTTATATACATTATTTTAGCCACATATTTGGCCACAATTAAGCAAAAGGAAAAACAACTAAGAACTGAAGTTTGGTACAGAATACACAGAAGTATAGCGTTCCTATGCGTCATCTGAGAGCTCCGGCGTCAGTCTGCCGGGGTAGGAGGAACTTCAGGTTCGTAATATGGAGATAGGTCGGCCACGTTGAAGGTAGCCGATATATTATAGTCACCCGGAAGATCAATCTGGTATGCATTATCACCAATTTTCTTGACAATTCTGAAAGGTCCATCGGCTTTGGGCTTTAATTTGCTAAACGCACCTTGAGGGAAACGCTCTTTGCGTAATCGGATCCATACCTGGTCACCCACTTCGAAGTGCATCACTCGCCGAGATCTATTGGCCAACTTCTGGCATTTAGAGTTATGCTTCTGAATTAAATCCTGTACCTCTTTATGAAGCCATTGAATTTCCTTGCTGCGTTGGACACCATCTGTGCTGAATTTTTGAGTTGGCAACTGAGGAATTAGCTCCAGGGGAGATAAGGGATTGTTGCCGTAGACTACCTGGAACGGACTGTGTCCCGTGGCTTGATTAATGGATCTATTGAAAGCGAACTCAATCTGAGGTAGAATAAGATCCCATTGCTTTAAGTTCTTTCCTACGAAGCATCGGAGCAGATTTCCCAAGCTTCTGTTGACCGTCTCTGTCTGACCGTCTGTTTGTGGATGGGCGGTGGAGCTGAAAAGAAGTTTGGTTCCCAGTTTAGCCCATATCGTTCTCCAGAAATGACTCAGGAATTTGACGTCGCGATCAGACGTTATAGTTTTGGGGATTCCATGTAAGCGTACAATCTCCTTGAAGTACAAGTCGGCCACATGAGATGCATCCAAAGTTTTGTTGCAAGCTATAAAATGGGCCATTTTTGAGAAACGGTCCACCACTACCATTATAGAATCCTTGTTTCTTTGAGTTCGGGGCAAGCCCAACACAAAGTCTAAACTAACCTCCAGCCATGGCCCTTCAGGAACAGGTAACGGCGTATACAGTCCTAATTTCTGGCTGTGTGTTTTTGCTAAAACACAGACTCGGCAGCGACGCAAAAATCTGTCCACATCTCGCGATAGTAACGGCCAGAAGAAATGCTCTTGTATTAATGCCAGTGTTTTGTCTCTCCCAAAGTGGCCAGCTATACTAGATTCATGGCATTCAAGGATGATAGCTAAGCGGGTGGATCCCTGAGGAATGCAAAGCTTATTTCCGTGAAACAAATGACCCTGCTGACAGTGATACAATTTATAAGGCTTTTCTTGACATTTGCTCCAAATCTCCCCAAAGTCTGAGTCCGCTGGATACAGTTCTTTTAACAATTCAAACCCAATGACCTTAGTTTGAAGTACTTGGATTAATGCTGTCCGCCGACTGAGCGCGTCCGCCACTTGGTTGCATTTTCCCGATTTATGCTTCAGGACATAATGAAATGCACCCAAAAATTCAACCCAAGCAGCGTGTCGTCCCTTTAGCTTCTTTTGATTGTTAAGAAAACATAGAGCTTCGTGATCCGAGTATAAGATGAATTCGTGCGGCAACAAATAATGGCTCCAATGATGAAGAGCTCTAACAACAGCATATAGTTCTTTGTCATAGACAGAGTATTTTCGTCGGGAGTCATTAAATTTTTCACTGAAAAACGCGATCGGGTGCCCGTGTTGGCTAAGAACAGCTCCAATGCCAACGTTCGACGCGTCGCAATCGATTTCAAATGCCTTGTTAAAGTCAGGAAGAGCCAACACCGGGGCTATCGAGAGGGCTTCTTTCAGTCTTTCGAAGCCTTCTTTTGCTGAGGGGTTCCACTGGAACGGTTCACTCTTCAGGAGTTCGGTCAGCGGTGCCGCAACAGAACTGAAATTCCTTATGAATCTCCGGTAGAAGGAAGCAAGTCCATGGAATTGTCGTACTTCCGTCATGGATCGGGGCGTGGGCCATTGCACTATGGCTTCAATCTTGTGAGGATCGGCTTCAATTCCTGCAGAAGAGATTATAAATCCCAAGAAAGAAATTTTATCGGTCAGATACTGACATTTCTTTGGGTTGGCGAACAACTGCTGTTCTCTGAGAAGGTCCAATACACTCCTCAGGTGTTCTAGATGAAGATCCACAGAAGAACTGTACACCAAGATGTCGTCAAAGTAAATGACGACACACTTGTTCATAAGGGGTCGGAACACCTGATTCATCAGTCGCATGAATGTACTTGGCGCATTGGATACACCAAATGGCATGACAGTCCACTCATACAGTCCTTCCCGCGTCTTAAACGCAGTCTTCCATTCGTCTCCGGGTCGGATACGTATTTGATGGTATCCGCTCCTTAAATCAATTTTGGAGAACACTCTGGCCCCATGCAGCTGATCGAAAATGTCGTCTATACGCGGTATAGGAAACCGGTATTTGATAGTTATTTTGTTGATTGTCCGACTATCTATGCACATACGAAAAGTACCATCCTTCTTAGGGACTAGGAGCGCAGGTACGGCACACGGGCTTGCGCTGGGTCGGACAAAACCTTTAAGCAGCAGTTCATCCACTTGATGTTGTAATTCTGTGTGCTCATCGGGTCGGAGGCGATATGCTGGTCGATTTGGTAAGACTGACCCAGGTATCAGGTCCATTTGGTGCTGCACCTCACGTAAGGGAGGTAGTCCTGATGGTAATTCTCGGATCAAGACATCCTCATACTGTTGCAAAAGGGGCACAACCAATTCAGGAATATTCAGAACCTGAGAATTCTCCTCTACCACAATTAGAAGCAGTCCCTGCCGCATAGTCTTTAAAGCTTGCACAAACAATGCTGGTGTCGTATTCTGGGTTGGTAACTCGTGATCTTGGCTAGTCACGGGTGAGGGTAACAACACGAATTGTTGTTGGTTGTGCCGGAAGGAATATGTGTTGGTAGTCCCGTTATGAAGGGTGCCACGATCGAATTGCCACGGACGGCCAAGCAACAGATGGCACGCATCCATGGGCACTACGTCACACAAAGCTTGGTCTTGAAAGTGCCCGATCGAAAAATCCACCAAACATCGTTTATTAACCTGAACTTCCGCAGTCTTCTGAATCCAGGAAAGTGAGTAGGGCTTAGGATGATCAGTCGTAGTCAATTGCAGTTTGTCCACCATAGTGGCTGCAACGACATTCTCGCAACTTCCGCTGTCAATAATCACGTTACACACCCTATCCTTCACTGTACAGCGGGTTCTGAAAATACTGTGGCGCAGCCATGATTCACCTTTCTGCACATTCAAAGATTGCTTCAGAACAAGCAGATTTCCTTCATCTCCTTGCAAATAGACTGGTTCTTCGGTAGTTACTCCATCATTGAGAGAGGTATCATAGTTGATGGCTTCAGGTTCTTCCGCCAGAATTACTACCCGCCGGTTTGGACAATTGGAAGCTATGTGTCCAAATCCCTGGCATTTGAAGCATTTTCTTGCCGGCAAAGGATTCTGGGGTTGATTCATTCGAATAGGCCCACGGGTTGGAGATTCTTCCGCTAGCCTATTTGATCCAGATCCCATTTTGTTGTTCTTGTTTTCTTTTTCCGTCACAGCATCCGGAATCACATTCTTAGGAAAAATTTTCTTGTTTCTTGCCTGTTGCTTTTCCACTTTCAACGCCAAGTTCATGACGTCCTGGACCGTCCAGTACGGTTGTAGTTGAACCACGTTGGAGATCATCGGGTTCAAGCCACCAAGAAAACGGGCTACCGTATGCTCTTCCGGTTCCACCACATCACATTTAATAGACAGCTGCTCAAACTCCCCAATGTACTCTTCTACTGTCATCTGTTGCTGCTGTAACTGTGTAAATTTTAAGAACAGCTCCTGCTTATACTGATCAGGAATGTATTTTCGTTGCAATTCCTTCTTCATTTTTGACCACTCAAGGATCTTGCTTCTTCCCTCGCGGTTTCTTGACCTCTTCAAATTTTCCCACCAAAGTGATGCGGACTTCTTCAGTTTTATCGCCACCAGTTTGACGATCTTGTTCGCCGACACTTCTTTGAACTCAAGAACTCGTTCCACTGTTTGTAACCACCCTATGAACTCGTCGGGGTCCATTCTCCCATCAAATTCCGGCAGCTCAATCTTGATTCCATAGTCATGAGAAGAGTTTCTTGGATGCCTGTCAGGTATTCTTCTTCCTCCATCGTCATCGCTTGAGTTTCCTCGATGGAAAGGATTGACATCGTCTTCTTCCGTCGGAGGTATCGTCGATTCTCTTTGTTCACATCTTTCCAGCCGCTGTTGTAATTGTGCAATTTCCCGTTGTAAATCTTCGATCATAACTTCTTGCACCGGCCTTTGGGGATTTCGACGAGGCGGCATTATGCCGGCTCTGATACCACTTGACACCGGACCGGCGACAGGTCGCGGCCAGGCGTGAATAGTTCACGCCGTCTCCGGAGCGAAGCTACCACCACCGGACTTGAGGTCCGGATACAGAACAGTGACCACCACCTGACAGGGTCAGGATACAGACTCTTTTACAAGAAAGAGGAAGTTTAAGAAATCAATCCAACCGAATCCCTGCTATTATCGCAAACCACACTTATTTATATACATTATTTTAGCCACATATTTGGCCACAATTAAGCAAAAGGAAAAACAACTAAGAACTGAAGTTTGGTACAGAATACACAGAAGTATAGCGTTCCTATGCGTCATCTGAGAGCTCCGGCGTCAGGGGGGAACCACCCCTTGTGAATGAAAAATTATGGAGGAAATAGGGGGAACAAAGGATATCCGAGAGTGAGGAAGCTGAAGATGCTTATTTTTTAAGGGACAGGATGCACATAAGTGGATATACATGGTGAAAATGTATTTTACCATAAGTAGGTTGACGGAGGAGGAGAGATTGACGGCGGTTGGGATGTGCTTTGAGGGGAATGCGTTGGCATGCTACTAGTAGAGGGATAATAGGTGACACATATGGACTTAAAGAGAGTTTAAGGACTGCTTGTTGGACTTTTCTGAACCAACAAGGTAGGGGATTTCTATGATAAGTTCTTCGCTATAACGTAGGAGGGGATAGTGGTGGAGTACTGTGAGCAATTTGAGCAACTGGTCACTAATTGGACCTGCTTCTGGAGATTGTACTGGAGGGGAACTTTATGAAAGGGCTCAAAGTAGAGATTTTGGCTGTAGTTAGAGTGGTGAGGCCTTGTGATTTAGGAGAGGCTATGGAGCTAACCCAATTAGTGGAGGATCAGAGGCACCTGGAGAGAGGGGTTGGAGGCTGCAGCTTAGGAGGTTCGTACAGGATGACCACAACCTTTTTAGCATCTAAGGAGTCGACATTAGGTACTCTTAGGGAGCTCCATAGGAGAAGACTGTTGGAGGAAGATTTGGAAAAAAACTTTAAGAAACTCACAAAAAATGGAGCTACATGAGAAGAGGGCAAAGGGGTTGTGTTTCAGATGTGAGGAGAGGTATACACCAGGGCGCAGGTGTAAGGACCGAACTCTTCATATTCTCACCATTTGTGATGATGAGAAAATTAACGACAAAGCAATTTTTTTACATTGCGGACAAGGTAGGTCTTTGAGGGGGGGGGGGGGGGGGGGTATTGTTAGATCAGGTCCCTCCTGGACCAGTTTTGCCGGTCCTTTCCTGTATTGGCTCTTGGGGGTTGATTTGGAAAGGGTTAATTAAAAAATATTTCATAATTGAAGAGGGCAGATTTGGGGTCTGATTTGGAGTGGATTAACCAGGAAATATTTCCTAATTGAATAGGGCTTATTTGGGGGTTGATTTGAAGCTGATTTGGGAGGTAAATAATTAAGAAAATAGGGCATATTTGAGAGAGAATTGGGGGATGGCTGTTTGGATATTTGTTGTTTATTGTATGCTTTAAGTAGAGTGTTTTTCCTAGGGTTTAGAATTATGTGTGGTTTACTGAATTTAGATTGTTCTTAGGTTGATTGGGCTGCTGGCCCTTTGGTTTTCTTGCTGGCTTGGTTTCCCTACTTGATCGAATTCCCTATTGTCTCGATCTCCTTGCTGCTGGCTGCTCGTATTTTTCTCCTTGTTGATTCCTATAAATGATGTTTTGACTTCCCTTCATGGTGGTTGTTTTGGGTGTATTTTGGTGGCTGTTTTGGTGAAAATTTTAATTGAGCAATTTATTGCCATTATTGCCATTTTCCCCTTCTTCTCCTATATAATGTGGTTGATTTTGTTTGTGAAAAAAAGAGATGTGATGAATTTTTGGAATGAGAAACATGCAGTTTTTAGCTTGTGAGTTATCCTCATCTACCTTCCCTCTACTAATTCGTCTTGGGCTTTATATATCTACTTTTTCTCTCTCAACGATTTTCTTTTTACATGTATCCTTCTTCTCAAAATTTTTATAAGTTGTAAGGTGTTGTTGTGTCTTGTTTTTTTGAAAGTTGTTAGTGTTATTGTGTCTTGTCTTATTGAAAGTTGTAAGTGTTGTTGTGTCATGTTTATTGGAAGTTATAAGTGGTGTTGTGTCATGTTTTATTGTTGTGTTTGTTTATCTTATATTGAAAGGAAGTGTCTTAGTTTGCATACCTAGTTTTCTCCTACTAGGCTTAGGAATCCTAGGTCGCATCATCGGACTACCTTCGCCCGGCTACGTTCCTTGGACCACCTATCCCTCTGACTATAGTCCTCGGACCACCGTTTCCCCCCGAGTTTGATCTTCAGACCACCGTCGTCGTCCGCCGATTATGATCCTCCGAACTCCATTGCCTGTTGACTATGGTCCTTTGACCGTCATTGTCGTCGACTGCGGTCCTTCAACTATTCTTGTTTGACTTTGATACTCTGAACACGATTGCTCGACCATAGTTTTCTGAACACCATCGCCTAATTACAATTCTCGAACCACTGCGGTCCTCCGAACACTGTAAACATGAAAGGCTTTACACATTCCCCCTTATTTATGACTATTTAAGTATGCACTAAACAATGAAGAATACATGCCCCTTTTTTTTGCCCTCCTATCTTCAATATGAGACATGCAAAACCTAAGACCTTTTGAGATCCGCTTTGATGATAGACCAATGAAGTTTAAATGAAGAGTTAGGAATTTCTTTCACTGATGTAGATGGTGATGAAGGCAAAGACCTATAAGGCTTTTGATCAATCACGTAGGCGATGGAGAAGTATTAGAGGCGGGAGATTCATCCTCCTATGTAAGTGCCATGATGGGGACTAGTGGAGTGATTATCTTGCTTGAAGAAATAATAGTCTTACTGCAACATGGGCTGAGGCTGGGATAAGGCTGCAAGATGTGGCATCTGAAACATCCAATTGTTTTGGAGGAGGTACTTGAATGGCCTAATCCATATTTTTCTTGTGAATGAGGAAGTGTTGTGGGAAATTAAGATGGTGTGAGCCAATCCTATATACAGTGGAGCTGGATCTATTGTTGGCAATTAGGTTGGCAAAGATCTATAAAGCAAAACAGGCAGAGGTGCCAAAGGATTGATCAACAAATGTGCCAATTAGGGACCAGGCTGGCTTCTATAAAGAAAATATGGAAAATGTGTCCACAAAAAATAAAATAAAAGATCAGGTGTAAGTTCAGTTGATTGAAGGCGATGGTGCAAGGCCTATCAAAGGAGATTGGGGCACAACCCATTGCCAATATTTCTATGGGGCAAGTATGATAGGAGGGCTAGTGAGGAGACATGAGAAAACACCTTTCATGATGAGTGAGTGGTTAAATTGGATGACAAAGAGGTGGTGTCTTTAGTCCTAGGTGTCTAGGTTGATAGGATTGATGCAACACCCTCTTACTAAATAAGGTAAGATCCATAGTACGATTACAAGGATGAGGTGATGAAGATAGAAGCCCTTTGCAGTGTCGTAAGAATATCGCTAGAAAGTCCTACATGACTAAACAATGCTGAAGAACTGGGATGAAACAATCTCCTTGACGAATGAGGAGCTGCAATAGGTTGTATAGTGGTAATAAGAGATCTCAGTTGGTTCAACCTTCTTGAGCATTAAGGTTTCGTTTGGGATAGCTTTCTTATTGCTTCTTAAAGATAGCTTTCTAGTAAAAAATTTTTGTACTAGAAGCTTCTTTAAGATGCAGAAAGAAAGCTGTCTCAAACGAAGCCTAAGTCATTAGCCTGAAAGGTCCTTGACTTGAAATGCATGTGGAGATTGAGCGTGGTTTGGATGTTGTGTTTGTTTTGGCTGCCCCAAGTGCTTGGTGATGAGTTAGTAGTTGCCTGAATCTAGATGGATTTGTTGTAGACTTCAACTATAATGATGGACTTGATCCCAAGGGCAAGCACAAAGTGCTTCTCTCTAGTGATTGTGTTTGACATCATTTTGTATGCTGAAATAATAAGTCATAGGTCCTTCAACCAATGCTCTTTCTTATCAGTCAACATTCGCTTGAGGATATTCATAATTATCTTTCTAATCGCCTCATCTTAGCTTAGCTACTAGTCCGTAGATACCAGTGAAAGAAATTTTGAGGTTGTCATTGTAATATGAAAGTCCCTAAGCGTTTTGGTTGGCGAACTGGATGTTGCTATTATGGATGACTATCACCAGGGGAAGGCCATTAACGGGTGAAGATATGTTACTTGTGAAACTTCATGAGAATGTTAGCGGTTGCCTTTACAAGGGCCTCACCTCAACTCACTTGGTATAGTAGTCAACCAAAATTTGTAAGAAGCATCTATAATCCCTCCCCAAGGGAAGGAGACTTATGAAGTCCATCCCCGATGGGGCGAGCAAACAACCATGGGCTAGTGATTTGTTGTATATGCTGAAAAGGTAGATGAGGTATCCATAAGTTTACTTAAAAGGCATGTTCTGAATTCCGATACTTCTCATTTTATATTCTTCCAAAAGAAGTCTTTCTTAAGGATACTATTGGCAAGCATATATCCAACCAACCTCTGTCATGCTTGTCGGCATATATCTCTTCTAAGACTTTTTGGGCTTCAAATCATTGAAAGAAAATATAGGGATATTTTTTAAAAAGCTTTTTGTTAAATTCCTTTTATTTATTTTATTTATAGGAGTTGTTATAAATCTTTTTGCTATAATTATCAATTCTATACATAATTATCTCGATATTTTATCTTTATGGGGTTTTAACCAACTTTAGGATCCTTGTAGTTTTTGCTTCTTTATCTATCCTTGTTCTCTTGGAGAACCTTCTTCACCTCCCTTTTGAACACCCTTCTTCCCTATTCTTCTCATCCTTTTGCTTTCCATAAGGTGATCAGTTGCATACAAGTTTTTTTAAATGATTCTTCATTGATTTGGCATTAAAGTACCTCCAATCCGCATCAACATGACTACATATTCTTTTGATATTATGCAGATGAATTCAACCCCAGTTAATCAAGCATTGACAATGGCATTTCTTGCCATTAGAGTTGTGCTAAGGAGTCCTTAGTCATAAGCTTTTGTGTTCAAACTATACAAAAATGGTTTAAGTATAATGTGTAGGGAGCAAGATCATAATAAACTTGATATATAATTGTTGCCAGCCTAGCATGACTCTTTACAAATGCCACAACCAAAGGATTATGGGAATATGATAATATGAACCTTGGTGGTATCTAGTGTTGGCCTCCAATCACTGGCCGGCTCCCACTACCCCACTACTCACGTAACTTCCCCACGATCTCACAAACACTCACATATAAACCCCCTAGCCCGCTCGTCTTCCTCATTCGCACGAAGGAATTCCACAACTCCCTAGCTCTCTCTCTTTCTCTCTCGACCTCTGCTCACATAAGCCTGCAGTTGAAGCCCCTCTCTCTCGATCGCATGCATGAGCCGCACTGTCCGCTCCCAATTGACCCGACTCTAACCCACACTCCTGCTCCGGCCCTCCTACTGCATGTGACTAACACCTGTACAGACCCTATCCCGCACGACTGCAGCCTCTTAGCCGCCCAATTCCCAGCCTGCTCGCACAATCTAACGACCCGACCTCCCTCTTGCACTCTCGCCATACCATCTCCTACACAACCCGAGCCAATCAAGCCTGATGCCATACCTAATCAACCCAATCCCAGCCGTGAAACGACCCAGACCAACCCAGACCTCTAACGTTCGATTGACCCGATCATCCTCATGATTCGGCCCGATCCTCGTCGATCTTAGGTCACCCCTGCTCGATCCAGTCTGATCTGATTATCCCAATATGATATGATCAATTCTGCGATCTGATATGTTCAATTCCCATTGAACCAAACTTTCTCTCTTACTCTAATCGAGGTATATAATATATCAAATGAGAAAGAAAAAGCAAGCAATAGCTACCCATTAATTTCAAGACCCGCGCCATTGTATCTTATGGATTCGGGCATAAATTTTAATTTGAAGGCCTCGTATAGTTGTATCTTAGATCATGGCGGGATGATTTTTAATTCGAAGATCTTGCTCTGTCGTATCTTAGATCCGGGAAAAAAAAGAACCAAAGGCAAGTGCCTCCCGATCTCCCTTTGCGGGGAGGGACGTCTGAAGATTGCTGAAATTTTAAACAAACAAAAGACCCCACAATTAGAATTAGATTTAACAAATGATAAAAATGATAATATCATTCATTAAATGTAAATTGGTTTAACATGTAAAGTGCATATACTATTGTCTTTGTTGAAAGCTATAACTTTCTCTGCACGTATTAAATGCGAAGCAACAGTACGTCTTGATGCAAACTCATCCTTGCTCCACCCCTGTCGGCTTCTTTTTCATCACTTAAATTTGCTTGCCTTTTCTTTAATGGAAATTAGGGAGTTGCCAATCTTTAAGGACTAAGTTAGACATCTCGACAAGTTAGAGGAGCCAGTGTCGATGATGAAAAAAATCCTCAATAATGTTTCACATTGTTTATTCTCAATTAAAGAGGACATGGATCGATCGGATCATTTAAAGCCCAATGGTAATGAAAAGGAGGGGTCTACTCATGAATATCTTTTGACCATAGTTCAAGATCTTCATTAGAAGCAATGCAAATTGATATATCGTACTTTAAGGGTGACAATTCTCAGTGTTGGTTGTTTGAACCTGACCAGTTCTTCTCTTATTACAACCGTTTGGAAAAGCAAAAATTCACAAATGCATCGCTCTGCATGGATGGACCTGATGATATAGTTGAAGATAAAGTGGACTTTTAGTGAATATAGTATAAAAACTGCATTGCTTCAGTTGGGCTACAAAATTTAATTGGTTTGAACATTATAGGAAAGATCAGGAAACCTATAACAAATATGATAGCTTGCTCGTGAATGACAACAATGGACTTGCAAAGAACACATAAATATTGCCTACGGGTATGAGTAAGAGATCCTTAATGCTTAAGCAGTCCATCTGCAAGTAAGGATAGGAAACCTATAATTCATCTTTAAATATAAGCAGAGAATTCGTAGTGCCCGCAATGATTATCCCACATGCGTTGACAAGAAGCTCATATCAAAACAAACCAGACTATTTAGTAGCAGGGGACTTCTAATGAATGCTACAATTCACTTGTGAGCAGGAACAGGGGATTGGTAGTGCACACAACTATAATAGCTTCAATCTATTAGTGCAAATGATGTAGGTAGCAATAAGAAATTCGTAGCAAATGATGTAGCTCACTCACATGTAAGTACATGATCTCTTAGTGTCTATTGAACAAACATTCTCTACAAGCTATACTAAATGATAAAATAACTTGAAAGAGATATCTTCTGTGTATTACAACTGAACCTAATTTATCTTCACGCCTCCAGATTCACAATATTTGTACAAGCGAACAGTTGGCGATACCTCTATAATAGCTTCAATCTATATGTTGAAAACACATAATGTATGTGCTCCAATCATCATATTTGATTCTTAAATACAACGGTTCAAAAATGTTGCGCAGGTCAAATATTTAAGTTTCATCCTCCTCCTTGAAAGGACTAGAGCCAACCTAACTTGAATTATAAAATACCTCCAAAATCCCTATGAAAATACAAGTGACTTTTATGTCACCCCGATGAGGAATGAGTTGATAGATAATCTCAATTGGAGGGGTCAAATCTCTAACACAGTAAAACTCTGAACTCTTAAAATGAAATCTATCACTCAAAAACTTAAAACTAAAATCAATCCACCTCCCGTAATCAGTTGTCGGGGGTGATAAATTTGAAATTAATCTCAGCTCACAAAGAACAAATGTCATGTCAGGTGCATCACTAAGATTCATCCTCAAACAGTCTCTTGCCAGCAGGACGTGGCACGTGCCCTTTGATTGGGTGGCTTTGCCGCAAAATGACACCATTACATTACGATCATGGCCAATGCACATATGTTCCCTAACAGTTTAAAAACCCTTGAGACATGGCTGGCGATAAGGCGCCTTCTATCAGGTTGGGTCGACAACTTCCTCTGACTAAGTAGACTAGCGACCATGATAGCCTGGGACGAAGGAACCATGAGATCTTTACCGGGCTCGTTTTCATTCCCCCTATCACCTATTTTAAATATACAATGATAAATTTAAAATCATAAACTCTAAAATTCAAAACCAAATTCAGACCCTAAAACGGTTGCTATTATAGGCTAATCTTGTGACCTATTTGACGACTAGCCTTAATCGAAAGTTCTCTCTCCTTATCAGGAGGGGTAATTAACTATAGGGGCTTGGGCCTATAGGAAATCAGAACTCAAATCATAAAGTCCTCTCAAAATAAGAGCAAAACCTCTGGATAGCGTCTTATCTAAAACTTAATCTGCCTTCTGAAAATTTTACCTGGAACTTAACTCTCCCTATCAAACAAAAGAAATTGGTTGCGGAGAGGTCGGGGCACAAATTTTCGGAGGCCACATCTAGGCTAATTTTGCTTAGCTATATGGCTGATCTTGTAATGGTCACAAAAGGCTTGGTCAAAATTGTTTTCGTGTTTATTCTTGGGCCAATGTTAACACGGAGGAATCATGATGTCATATTTATAATTTTTAAGACCCCCAAGAGCAAGAGAGAGAGAGTGTGGATGAAGATATATTGCCTGTAATATATCCTTAAGCCCATACATCTTACCCTTCCTTGTAATCTTTTTCATCTTATTCATCTTCTCTAGTTGTCTCTATTATTTCTTGTCTTTAGCAATCGGCAACGCCAACTTATTTCAGGAAATAAGAGTTATACTGTCATTTCTTTAATATCTCTATTTCTCTTTCAATATGCATTCTCACATTTCTATGTGTGTGCATGTCATTATTATGATTAGTGTAGGATTCCACCTCGTTATAAATACATTTCTATTCTCAAATATTTTTTTTTTGTTTGAATCATTTTCAATTCTTTATGAGATGAGGATACTCAGGTGGATGAGTAGCTTTACTCTTAAAGACAGATACGAAATGAGCATCGTAAAAAGGTTGGAGTAGCTCCTGTGGAAGATAAGATTAGTGAAAATCGTCTTTGATGTTTTGCTCACATAAAACAACGGCCTTCCGATGGTCCGGTTTGGAAAGTAGATATATTATATTTGACTTATATTAAAAAAGGTAGAGGTAGACCTAAAAAGACTTGGCTAGAAAATATTAGAAATGACATTTCTTTATTAGATTTAGATGAGAATTTGATTCTTAACATGACACAATGGAGAAAAAGGATTCACGTAGCCGACCCCACATAGTGAGATAAAAGCTTGTTGTTGTTGTAGTAATAATTTTCAATTAGTTATAGTTTTAATTCAAGCATTTCTAACACCCACAATAGCTAATAGCTTACCATTAACAAGGTAAACATTATCATAATTTGTTGTAAAAATGTTAGACAAAAGATACTTATGTGGAGTATAGTGAAAAGATGCACCTCGATTATTGACAATATTTGCAATTCTCCCTTAGCTTTCAAGAGCCGAAGCAATAAATAAGAGACATAATCAGATTATCATCTCTCACTTCGGAGCAAGTCATGAGGAGCTTACAAGTCTGAATGTGGTATTACTAAAAGCTTCGTTAGGCATGTATGCGGAGCTTATGAATTTGAATGAGATTTCAACTTTTTAGGCCCACAAAAATGCTAAACGTTGTCATTGTTCAACACAACTCTCTGAAAGTGAGGATAACAAACTCAAAAGTATCACTTTATTATCAAAATTTATATCATTTGAACTCAATCTTTTATTTAAATTGAACATGTTGATGTGTTCTGTTATATAAGAAATTTCCAAAATCTTTAGATTAAAGAACTTTTTTATTAGATATATCACATTCACAAGAGATCCCAATTTTCGAGGCTCAGTGTTGTCGGCTTTGTCTCCTAGAGTGGTAGTTGTATAGAGCAAAGCTCTTGGTATCATGATAGATTGTTGTAAGCAGTACAAGTTGATATCAGAATCTAACTTAATTTTGTTAAACTTCTTCTTTGACCCACTGTTTATATGTTTAGTTTGATGGTCAGTGCTACAAGAATGACTGCATACAAGAAAATTTACATTGCAATACTTAATAAAAGTTTGTTGTCAAATAAATAAATCCTAGCTTGTAGCTAGCTATCTAAGTATATATAGAACTCTTTATGAGTTTCCACAGAAAGGATAAAATCTTTTGAGAATGATTCCATATCACTTTGTGCTAGTGATTAGCTTTTGGATGCTTTGGCAACTTCAATTGATAGTTCGTTCTTAATTCGGCAAGTGCTTTGAAGACTTCAATTGCTGAGGTTATTGGCACATAGACCCTTCTTGGTGTCTTCAACTTTGTGGAGAATTAAATTTGATGACTTCAAGTTACTACCCAGTTAAGTTCAAGTGCTTAGCGACTTGTTTGAATATGTTTCATAATAGCAATGTGACTTGAATAACTGGTCCAAGTAAGATTGGGTGTACATAATTGATGCTACTGTAACTCAAAGAGGAAAGATATGTATCACAAGTCAGATAGTCTGATAGTGTGGGCTACAAAAATTTGGCCCCAGCCTCCGTCCGCTTTGCTTTTTCTTTGGGGGGAGTTTTAACGAAATAAGTTCCGGGGTAAATTTTGGAAAGGCATATGGGTTTGTAGATAAGACACTACCCAGAGATTTCGCCCTCATTTTGTGAGGACTTTATGATTGGGAGTGTGTAGGATGTATTTAGGAGTGTTTTTTGTGAATGTTGGTGGGTGGTTTGAGGGATGGATGTGGAGAAAATGGAAAATTAAGGTTAGTGTTGGTTGTAGGTTTGGAGAGAATGTGGTGGAGGAAGAAGAAGAAGATGGAGGAGGAGGAAATGAAGAAGATGGAGGAGGAGGAAAGGAAGAAGAAGAGGAAGGAAAAGAAGGAGAAATTGTTGAGAAAAAATGGAGGGGGAGGAAGATTAAAGAAGAATAATGGAGAAGAAGAAGAGGAGGGAAGGAAGAAAAAGAAGAAGAAAGGAAGAAGATTGGAGGAGAAGAAGAAGGAGAAAGAGAAGAAATTTTACCTTGCTTGGACGGAGGAGGGAGGCTGACGTCTTGGCGTGAGGAAGAATCTCAAGAGAGGGAGAGGGGGGCGGCTCCTTGGCGTGAGAATGGCATGAGAATGAGAGGAGTCGATTGGGACAGATTATGAGGGCTTAGGGGGTTTAAGTGAGGGTATTTTGGGTATTTTTGTGATTTTTTTTATTTATAAAATTTCTCTTTACTTTAAAACCTCTATTTCTCTCCATCTCTTAATTTTTTTAATTATATTGGCATGTTGATCGTCATGTCGTCGCTCGCACATGTTGTTGCCTCGATTTGTGTGTGAAATTTAAATTTTTGCCGAACGACGAACCCCATCAATATGGGTGTCAATCTTAGCTGTTTTCATTGCTCCGGATGCATCGGCGCTGTCTGTTTCGCAAATAGAGGTCATTTCGGTGATTTTGGGTTTTCGATTGACACGCGTCAGATGAGTTTTTGCACTATTTTGAGCTCTTTCGCTTTTGAAATCCACTTTGCACTGTCGACTTGACCCCGATACTAGTATTAGGGTCAACAAATGCCCCCCAATAAATATGGTGCGCGCCTAAACCTGAACATGTTTGTTGTAAACAGTTGACACTGCGGATCTCCAAAAAACTTTCCTCTTTTTTTGGATGTCAACTCAGGATAAGGGCGAAGCATATAAAATATATTTATACTTGTTTTTTATCAGTTTGCATGCTTTCTTATGATTCTATCGTCTCTTGCCAGGAAAAATATTCAATTGGAGTAGACCAGAGGGGATATCGTGAAGTGATCATAGTGAGGAGGCCATCTGGGAAATGATTGACATGCATGATCCTCACGGGATTGCTGATGTGGCTGATAGGCTGGAGCAGCATGAGGAAATGCTGAGAGGCTGCATCATGTACGATGAATTTTTCATGCACTCGTCTTTACTGCCGCATTCTAAGCTCGATCCCTCAGAATACAAAGATTCTGTCGAGTGGGTGACCACTATCAGGTTGAAGTGCGGGGACTATAACTCCTTGGAGAGTACAATTGCTTAGGTGAGCTCAGGTATGTGTGACATTTTGGAGCCAGTCGTTGAGAAAGTTGGGCAATCAAGGTTATTGAGTCACCGACAATTACAACGGGCTACGCATGAGTGGCCTAGGGATTCTCCAGTGGGGTAGCTCTCTAGACCTGCACGTGGGTATGTTTCCTGGACAAGGTATGTCTTAAGAGCTCATAAAAGTATTTTGAAAAGAGTAGGTATATGCCAAGCCGTATGCCCGTATATGCTTCGATGTTTAGTTTTGAGAATATTCCCTACTCTTGGATAAAGGCGGTGATAGAATTTTGGGACTCGACAACTAATACTTGTTGGATGGGCTCTAAGGAGTTGACAATGACGGTGTGAAAACTACAGGTTGTTTGTCTACTGATCTTTGGACGTCGGTATGAAGAATACATTCCTCTAGATGAGGAGTTATTCTGTAGGAGACTTTCCCCCAGCAGGAATAGGAGGGGAGAACTGATTTTGCCAACAATCCTTCCTGCTGCATTGAGCTATTATCGGCGTGTTTGTAAAGAGGCTAAGCTATTGAGGCGTTCTCGGGCGACCATCCCTTTGGACATATGGATTCGCACTTTCATTCGGGAGGAGGAACTCAATTAAACCAACATTCCTCTACAAGATCCTTTTGAACTAGGCATGGAGTACGCCGACAATCTATCAGAAGACCTTGCCGAACCCTCCATTGATGTATGGTACATGTCACCCGCTCTGACAGGTATAGGCGAAGAGTTATTTCTCGTTGGAGTTTTAGTTTGCTGGTTGTGTACGTTTGTCCTCCCTGCTAAGGGAGGCGCCATTCGATGTAATGCTTTGCTAGCAGTCATTCTTTTGTCGTATGGAGAGCGTCTTTCTCTTGCCCCCATAGTTCTCAATAAAATTTTCATAACATTCAAACCTATCTCAAAGAACCCTACACTCGATGGGCATGATACGACTCTCCCTTGGCAATATATTTACGCTTGGGTTCACATTCACATTCAGGGAGCATTTAGCTGTCTGGAATATCCCTCATACTTCTTATATAAAGGGTACACAATCGTTATGCAACTTTTGAGGGCTTCGTCCACTGGAGCAGGAGCGCGTATGATTATTCTTTTTCGCACCACACCTCGTCACTGACCGTTTCCGCTTAGTGCATCAACCAGAGCTTGGCAGTCTACCAAATAATTTGATGGGGGCAGATATCGTCGATGACACCGATCGCCACGGCAGGTATACCTTACTTTTTAAAAGGCGCTCTTTACAGGTTGTTGAGTATTTCATTAGCATGCGACTTGGATGGTTGTGTTATCATTACGGGCAATCGGTGATCTTGGAAAGGTATCAATCCAATAGGACTGCCAGATAATTCACCCTTTGCCCAGGAAACATACCACGTGCAGGTCTAGAGAGTTTCCCCCCACTGGAGAATCTCTAGGCCACTCATGTGTGGCCGGTTGTAATTGTCGGTGACTTAATAACCTTGATTGCCCAACTTTCTCAACGACACCGGCGGCCGGCTCCAGAATGTCACACACATACCTGAGCTCACCTAAGCAATGGTACTCTCCAAAGGGTTATAGTCCCTGCACTTCAATCTGATAGTGGTCACCCACTTAGCAGGATCTTTATATGCTGAGAGATCGAGCTCATAATGCGGCAGCAGAGGCGAGCGTATGAAGAATTTGCTGTAGATGCTGCGGCCTCTCAGCATCTCCTCATGCTGCTCCAGCCTATCAGCCACATCAGCAGTCTCGTGAGGATCGTGTTTGTCAATCATTTCCCAGATGGCCTCCTCACTAGGCTCACTTCGCGGCATCTCCTCTGGTCTACTCTAGTTGAACTTTTTTTTTGGCAAAAATGATAGAATCATAAAAAAGCATGCAAACTGATAAAAAGCGAGGGAGTATAAAGATATTTTATATGTTTCGCCCTTATACTGCGTTGACATAAAAAAGAAGAAGTTTTTGGAGATCTGCAGTGTCAACTATTCACAACAAATATGGTCCGCTTTAGGCGCACAACATATTTATTGGGGGGTATTTGTTGACCCTAATACTAGGGTCGGGGTCGAGTCTACCGCACAAGGTGGATTTCAAAAACGAAAGAGCTTGAAATCGCGCAAAAACTCATCCGACACGTGTCGATCGAAAACTCAAAATCACCGAAATGGCCTCTGTTCGTGAAACAGACAGCGCCGATACGTCTGGAGAAACAAAAACAACTATGATCGACATCCATATTGATGGGGTTCATCGTTCGGCGAAAATTTAAATTTCACGTGCAAATCGAAGTGACGTGTGCGAGCGATGACATGGTAATCAACTCGATGCATGATTAAATTTTTTTTATATTTTATGCAATATAATTAAAAAAAATAAAGAAAATGAGAGAAAGAGATGTTTTAAAGTATAAAGATAGAAATTTTATAAATAAAAAAATCCCCAAAAATACCCAAAATACCCTCACTTACACCCCTATGCCCTCATAATCTCTTCCAACCGACTCCTCTCATTCTCATGCCATTCTTACACCAAGGAGCCGCCCCCCTCTCCCTCTCTTGCGATTCTTCCTCACGCCAAGACGCTGGCTTCCCTCCTCCCTCCTCCCTCCTCCCTCCTCCCTCCAAGCAAGGTAAAATTTCTTCTCCTTCTCCTTCTTCTCCTCCATTCTTCTTCTTCTTCTTCCTTCCCTCCTCTTCTTCTTCTCCATTTTTTTTTAATCTTCCTCCCTCCATTTTTTTCTCATCAATTTCTCCTTCTTTTCCTTCCCCTTCTTCTTCCTTTCCTCATCCTTCCCCTTCTTCTTCTTCCTCCACGACATTCTCTGCAAACCTACAACCAACCCTAACCCTAATTTTCTATTTTCTCCACATCCATCCCTCAAACCACCCACCACCCTTCACAAAAAACACTCCTACATACATCCTACACACTCCCAATCATAAAGTCCTTGCAAAATGAGGGCAAAATCTCTTAGTAGTGTCTTATCTACAAACCTATCTGTCTTTCCAAAATTTACCCGGGAACTTATTTTGTTAAAACTCCCCCCGAAGAAAAAGCAAAGTGGGCGGATGCCGAGGCCGAATTTTTGGAGCCCATAGATAGTGAAACCCGAGAGATTCCTTTTCTTACAATAGATCCGAACAATTGCAGCCGTGTAGGAATTAATAGATGGAAGAAATACAGTCGGTGGCTTTAGGGAAAAGAAATCAATTTTGTTATAACTTGCTCTGATTTTATGGAACCTAATCTACTTACTACAGGGGCAATGAACTATGAGATAACAAATTCTCTTCAGGTATCTATGACATAATTTTTGAGCAAACTCAAATATAAGAATTAGCCAGGGAATTAACTCCACATCTCAATTCAAATTTGGCCTAATTCAATCGTATCTTACTCAATAATAGCTAGATTTTTTTTCATGTTTGCGATTAAAATGCATATATTGTATTTGTGTGGGCGTCTGCTTGCACTTGTTTGCAAACTTTGGACATTCTCCCTTCCATATATGTTTTTAAGGGAAGTGTATACACGTATATATTCATTCTCTATTCTATTTGAGTGTTTCAATTTACCTTACTGGTTGTAAATAGCTCGTGCTGAACTCAGTAAGCAAACTAATAATCTCTGCTCTTTTACTTGACAAACAGAGTTGAAAGCTTGCTGATAATAGATTTGCATGAGTAGCATTTTGTTAGGCCAGCCCAAGAGAGGCCGACTGCTCCTACTTAGGGCTGCAGCGAACCAAACGTTCGACGAGCTACTCGTTGTTCGGTTCGATTAAAGCTCATTTGCGATCGTTTAATTAACTAAACAAACAAACTTGAACAATATTTTAAATACTCGATTCTTAAATAAACAAACTTGAACACTAATGTGTTCAACTCATTTATGTTCACGAACAACATCATTTGAAGTTCGTGAACAAGCTCGACATTAAGCTCGATAAGAAGCTCGATTCGTGTTCAATTTTGAACTCGTGAATAAGCTCGATAAAAATAATTAATATTTGACTATATAATTAATAAATATAAATAATCATTACCTTTGTTACATAGACAATTGTTTTTATCATAAATGTGTTTGTTCATAGATATTTTCATGAACGTGTTTGTTTGATAGTTAAAAAAATTCGTTAAATATATTCGCGAACAAGCTCGATAAACACTAAACGAACGAACATGAACCGAACATGAACACTCCTTAATTTAAATGAACCAAACATGAACACAAACGCTAAAGCTCGAACTAACATGAACCAAACTTGAACAAACTGATATTAAATGAACACAAATATGAACACTCACATACTCGGCTCGGTTCGTTTGCAGCCCTAGTCCTATTGAACTGGTCCCTAGTGGACAGGTTTACTACTATAGCCGCCGGCCCAAAGAAGGGAGAGAGAAGGGGCCGGCTGCTCCTATGTGGCCCACACCTTTATTAAAAATTGTTTTGGATGGAAATATTTGAGTTAGGATCTGCTTAGGGATTTTGTTTTTCTTCTTTGACTATAATTAGTTGCTAATGCTATAATTTGGATTTCATCTTGAATTTGAATTAGAAATTTGAGATGTCTTGTGTACTTGGGCTCTAGTCTCTCGGCTAGAGATTTGAAGTGTCGTTTTCCTCTCGAATTGAAGAAATGCGTATTTTTTGCTGTTTTTCTGCATCCGTTAGTGGAATTCTTCATTGTTCTCTCAGATTTTTACAGTTTTCGCAAGTTTGCTGCTATCATGTTGCTGTTTTCTTTCGAAAACAACAGTTTTTCTGCTTTTGAGCACGTGTTTTCTATCACATTTTTATTGTTTTGTGTCCATCTTTGTTTAGTGATGTTGAATAGAAATAATCTCATAGCGGTGCGTTGTTCTAAAATGTTCCATTTTTATTTTGGTTTTTCAGGCTAGCTCTCCAAACTATTCCACCACATTGAAGCAAATATTTCCTAAACTGCAGCAAATTGATTCGGATATATTTATGTGATGGTCACAGATTGGTACATCTTACCGTGTAATTGGAGCAGTCTTCAATCTTCATAGATAGCTCTTCATCAATGTTAACTAGCGTTATTGGTAACATCTTTTTTAACCTTCTTTTATCCTTTTCCATTAACTTCATGGATAGAACATTGTCTTCTTAGAATTGTAATTTTTTTACACATTTCTCGACTGAGTTCTGAAATTTTGACTTTTTGCCGCTTCAAAGCTATTGTGAATGAATCCTGTGATGGTACCCGTCAGGAATGTCTATATATGTTTTGAAGAATTCATTTTATTTGGATGGTTGTACTGTTATCGTTTTCTTCCTGCACTTAGAAGCTATTTTCATCCAGGTTTTGGCCAGATTTTGGCTGTGAGCTCACTCTTAAAGAGAATTGCTGGCTGGTTGCTGAAATTGTTAGCATTTGATGCTTATTAGGAAATAATAGTAAGAAATCATTAAATTAGGTGAGTACAAATTGTTGAAAATTATACATTTAATATTTTAGCACATTTATTCTCTCCTTTATGTCTAGAAATTAAGTATCGTTGTTCATTGAAAGAGACCTTACAATTTTCTTCCCAAAATACAATATGAGAGTCCGTATTCGGCTTAATTATTCTGTGCGGACGTCGAATGCTATTCGGAGATCAATTAGAATGCGCCACATCACCCATTCACTCGGTACCGCTTAGTACCGTTGACGTGACGCATTCTGATTAGTCTCTGAACGGTATTCTGTGTCTAGCCTCTGCACAAAATAATTTCTCCCGTATTCGACTGCTCTCCTCCATGATCTCAGCATCATTACTCCCTCGCTTGCCCTATCGCCCGCCCTATCGCCCGCATACCTAATTTCCCTGCACATTGCCTGGCCCAATTTCAGCACTCCTTGCCTCCCTTGCTTATCATCATGGCTCGCCTTGCACACCACTGCTACTCATACCCTGACCGTGATTCCATATGCAGCACTTGCCTTGCATCCCACTAGTGATCCCACTTGCCCTCCATCTTGCCATGCGAATCCAGGCACCTTACTCTCTCATAGGGAGGTGTAACATTCATGTTAAATCAATCCTATGCGAGTGTTTGGCTATAGAACGATTAAATCCTAAAGCGACAGACTCTTCTTCCCTTTTGCACCAACAGAGAGTTAAATCCGTTGAATCAAAAGATTTCGAAAATCTGGGTATCGTGTAAAGGGGTAATTTTTTGTTTATGGTGGCTTTCATTTACCGTGAGATTTGGTTTTGCATTTTGGGTTGTTTGGTTGGATTTTGCTCAAATTCGCCTCAAATCCGGCCTAAATCCTACACCAAACAGCCTCTTAGGAAGTAAGCCAACTGACAACATCATAGATGACCAAATCATATATGATGAGGATATACTATATAATAATTCATCTTAGGCTTTGTTTGTAACAACTTTCTTATTGTTTTTTGAAATAACTTTTTAATACAGAAAATTTTAGTTTAAAAATTTTTGCACTAAAAAATTGCTCTAAGAATCAGTAAGAAAATCGTTTCAAACGAAGTCTTAGTATAAAAGATTAGCTAAAAATTTGATTTATCTAGTACTTACACTACTGGAGATTTATTTTGTTATTGGAGTCATAAGTCAACCTATGGAAATCCTAAACAAAATCATGAAGATGTTCTTCGCATTCTGTGATACATCAATAAGAGCAGAAGATAGCATAAATGATCAAAGCTTATAGTGTGCAGGTTGCATGAAATGGTTAATATATTGGTCTTCACAATGTCAAATAAGCATGAAAGCATGTGACATTTAGGGCATCTCCAACGGAAAACCCCACTTTTCACTCCAAAATACAATAAAACTTTAAAATGCGGTAATTTGTCTCCAATCGAACTCTATTTCGCCCACTTCTTCACCGTCTTTTCATCATCTTTCGTACTTTTTTTTTCGGCAAATTCCGAACACGTAGAAAAAAAAATAGTATGTGCGAACAGTGCGCGGCGCCAATATTAATATTGCACTGTCCACTGCAGGAGAATAGCAGGCGAAAACGCATTCATTTGAACCGTTTGACGGACGGCAATGGCATGTATGCTGTTGAATTGCGGATGGTCTTACTAATGGTTTGTAATTTTGTATGGGCGCATATTAAATAGTACATTAATAATATTTTAAATTAATTTATTTGAAAAAAGTTGTGTTGAGATTAGTGCAAATAGGATAAAGAAGAAAAATTATATCAATGTATTTTGACATAATTTGTATTAAGATTAATGCAGTTTATAATATCATGAGCATGCAATAATTTTAATATAAAGTCAAAAATATTTAAGTTAGGCAGTATATTATGATATTCTTATAGAATTATTTAAAGACAAAATCAGTATTTTTCACAAACATCCAAATAAAAATAATTTTTCCATAACATATATTAAGAATAATGACTAAGAAAATTTTCTATTTAAAAATTTTAAATCTTTAATAAAGGGGAGAGCTCCATTTCAAAATATAGAGTTCTCTTTAATTTTTTTAATTGATAAATCGCATCTATTTAATCTATTATATTTATTTATATAAATGTAAAAAAAAGGATAAAAATAAAATGCATAATCAATATAATTTACATATTAATAATAATTTCTTATGAAAGCTTCTTGTATAATTTTATGTAGAGCCACAATAAAAATGAATTTTTTATTTAAGAATTTTAAAACAAAAAATCAAGAAAATAGCTCCATTTCATTAATAGGACTCTCTAATTTGTTTTTTTTTTTAATTATTTTAAAGAAAGATAAATTATTTTTTTATTGAGAAGAGGTAAAATTTTATTATTTCAATCTATCTAATATTTAATCCTATCTAAATATCATTCCCTCTTTAAATTATTGCTTTTTTTTTAATTTTTCTTAATTAATAATTCTTAAAAGGAGCTTTGGATTTTAACAATAAAGAATATTGGCCGTTCATTAGAGAAAGAGAATCACCTACATTTATTTGAAACTATATAATTTATATTTTAAATAGTTATAATACAAATAAATCAGTTTACAAATCTAATAAATTTATTCTTTGCACTCATAGATAATTTTTATTTTATTTATATCAAAATTATTATTTTTATATATTTTAAATTAATTTATTAGTGAAATGACTAAATAATTCTAGTATTTTTATGTGTGTGTTTTGATCATAAACATTATTTAAATTATTCACTTGATAACTATTTTATTTATGCATAGATGATTAAGGTTATATACATGGAAAATATTAAAAAGGTTATTTAAACCATTCATCATACATGAAAATTAGTTTTTTTTTTTTTTTAACTTTTATCATACATGAAGGTTAGTGATGCTATTTATTAGATTATTTAGGATTGAACAAGATATTTAAACTCAAAATCCCAAGTTAAGAAATCTTCGTATTTGAAGAATCTTTGAACTATAACAGATGATCGTATCATGATTTTTCAAATCATCTTCTAACTATGAATATTTGAATCACATGATCAAATCATATTTGAACAATAATCAAAGATATTCAAGATGAACGGTCATGATTTTATCATTATTTGAGGAAGGTTTCATCATAGCTTGACTATAGTTCGATAACGTTCAATTATTGTTTAAAGATTTCCGAAGTTTGTTCGAATGATGATCGGCGAAGATTCGAAGTTGTTTAGATTTTGATACGATAATCATTTGAAAATTGTTCAAATGATGATCAAATATTACTCAACTATAGTTTGTTGATGATTCAAATACTATTCAAATAAATTATAATCAAAATTTGACCGAAATCTCTTCGAATAATGTTCAAAGTTTGTCGAACCAATGTCGGCAATCAACTTTAAATAAGTAATATGTAATCTAAAACATGAATGCTTTGATTTGAATTAAACTTTTGAGTACATTTTTCTAACAAAACATATGAAAGACCTATGTTTCCAATTTTTACTATTATGAGACATATAAAGTCACGTTTATTTTCTAAATACATCCAAATAGACGATTAATTATTCTGTGCGGACACCAGACGTCGTCCAGAGGCAAATCAGAGCGTTCCACATCACCTCCTTGATGTGTACCGTGGCTATGTAACCCATGTGTGCTGGATAATGTGGTGCGCTCTAATTCGCTTCCAGGCACAGAACTATATCCAGTGTCCACACATACTAATTTCTTCAAATAGACATGCTCATAAAAATTTTAGTTTTAAGAGAATATAATACATATTATAAAATTCATTTATATTTATATCTCTAACATTTAATTTTTTTATATATCTATATATCTATATATATGAGTATGCATTTTATTTTAAATACTTAATTAAATTTTTTTAATATGACTTAGAATTTGAATATTGTATAAATAAATATAAAAAATTATGTATTAAATATATAAATAAAAAATATTATTATTATGATTATATTATTTTTATATATAGTTCGTTGCGCTTTCTGCGTACCGCTACCACTTTTGAATTCCCGGCATCTTTCCTGGCCGTTGAGAAGCGAACAAATTGACATGGAATTTAGCGGAAACAGACTGGTTCCGCATTTCCCTCTTCTCCGCCTCTTCTCCTACTTTGAGCTCCTCTACAACGGAAGAACCCTCCCGCGTTTTGGCCCCCAGCGTTCAATCAAGAAACTCTTCCCTCTCGTCTTTTTTAGGGTTTTGATCCATGGCTTAATTCGATTGCCGAATCCGATTTCGCAATTTCTGCTTGCATTGTACGTTTGGCCTGGAGGAAACCCTAGCCGGAGACTACATGGGAAGCCTCAATTTTGAAGCAGACGATGGTGTGAAAAGTTGTTCTTTTATGCAGTTTTTTTTTCCCTGCTATTGCTTTTTTGGTCCTTTGATTTAGAGGAAATTGCAGCAAAGATGCGAGCGGAAGTAGTTGCATGGCTGAATAGTTTATTCCCGGAGCTGAAATTGCCGGAGGAGGCCACGGAATGGGAGCTCAGAGTGCAGCTGTTTGATGGCTCTGTTCTTAATGGAATTCTTAGGATGTTGAATGCTGGTGCTGTGGACGAGGTAGGGCCAACATTGTACTTTTTTTTTTTGAAAACTTAGTGTGATTATTTGTTTGTTTGCATGTAGAAAACTTTTTTAGAAAATTTTTACTTCTTTCATGTGTGAAATAATCATATTTTTTGTCGCTCATTGAAACATACGGGTCAGTTGATGGATGAAAGTGCCTCTCCGTCTTCACTCGCGTTGAAAGTCTAAGACTGGATCTTTCTTGATGCGTGGTTCTTTGGTCCTTACTCGTTTTCTGTCTTTGTTGTTAATAGCACCTGTTTCTATCCAAGATCCAAGATCCAAGATCACAACGTTATGATTCCATTTCTGTCTAAATACCTGTTTAAGTTGTTTGTAAACTCTAAAATTCATATTGATTTCTAACTTCAATAACTTTGATTGTAGACTCGAATGATGGAATCCAGTCAATTCACCTTTTTTTTCCCCTAAACATGTTAAGCAATAACATATGCCCTGAGCTTGTTTTGGGGTTGCATTATGAAATCCTAATGTATATGGGCTTTTTTTTCCAGATTAGATACGCTGATTATGTTCCCTCTGAGAGGCGCCCAGAAATTTTGAAGCTGTTCCTCTCTGTCGTCAATAACTTGGGGTTGCCCAGCTTTCAAGTCTCAGATTTGGAGAAGGTAACTTACAAGCTATGGTATTTCAGTTGTAAAATTTCGCTAGAAAGGAAAACTGTAAAATCTAACAATGTTATGTACATTTCTGTGGATCTAGGGAAATTTTTCTGCAGTTTTGGAATGCCTTCTCGCCATCCGGAGCCACATAGATTCCACGGTTAGGAAAGACAAGGTTTTGAGCCCACTAACTAGGTGCAAGAGCCTTCAAATTCGGAAGTGGAAGCATAGGGAAAGCCTGGATGGTTCATTAACTGATGGCATTCATGGTGGGCAGAGTTCTCCAGTCTTCGGAGATGATAAAAAATCAAGTTTTGCTGAAAGGAAGTTCCAACATGCCTCGAGAAGTCTTGTTTCCCCAGGTATTGCCTTTGTTTAAAGTTGTGAGAAGTTTGCTATGAGATAATATAAGCAGACATCTGTAGCTGGTTTCTATTAAATAAGATTTGGTTGCTATCTATGGTCTTTATCTTCTCATGTCCTTGGCACTAATAGTTATTTTGTTGATCTGTATGGTTTCTCAAAAATCTTTTCGTTTTTCTTTGTCATAGATACAACTAGTCCTTTATCTCAATATGCTGGAAATAAACTCCATGAGGTTTTCCAGCTAAAACGTGGGCAGTTTTCTGAACTTCCTTCTGCTAAGATTTCCGAAATCTTGAAACTGAACACTTTAGATGTAAGCTTCAACTTTGGACGACTTGGAGTTGTCATTTATGTTTTCTTTTTAAAGAGTTTGTAGTTTACCTTGCTTGATATCACTTTTGCATGACCTATGCTTACTGTATGAGAGCACTATTTCCTTCAGATTGCTCCAACACAATTACTTTTGAGTGTTGCCAATGAGATGCTTGATGAAAGCATTGAGAAAAAAAATGGAGAATTACATCAGGTATGCCATTTTTTAAAGGAATCTTTCTGGCATCATAATCAAAGACTTAATTTTCTGCAAAATTGTTCAATTGCAATCACTTCGAACTACTCATGCATTTAAAGCAATTTTGCTGTCTTTTTCTTTTATTTTCTTCGCCAGCGTGTGGCGTGCTTGTTGAAAAAGGTTTTGCAAGAAATTGAAAGGCGTGTTACAACTCAAGCTGGGCATATCATACATGTAAGAACATGACTTTCTGATATTTTTGTTGTTTGTGCATAAGATTAAGCTAACAGATCCTTTTGTGCTCTCAGCAAAGTAATATGATGAAAGCGCGTGAGGAGAAGTATCTATCAAGGATCAAAGTGCTTGAGACACTCGCTAAGGGAACGAATGAAGAAACACGGGTATAAATAGTTCAACTTGTTTGTTCCTGCAAGATATTTGGGTGGACTTTCTGCTGACGTGTGCTTTTTTTATACCCCTTCCTTTTCTTCAGATTACTGCAAACCAGGTCCAGCTCCTACAGGTCTAGTTATTCTCCTTGCTCATAACGTTCTATCTACGTGATCACTTACTATGATTACTTTTTATTAACTTTGATGGTCAGCTTCTTATATTTGATTGTAGATCAATTAGTTTTATTTCCTTGTATTTGTTTGAAACTTTGAATACAAACAAGTCCTACACCCTTTATTCACAAGATTGTAGATCGGTTAGTTTTGCCCTCATTTTTATAGGTTCAATTCTAATCCATTCTGCAGTAAGTATTTTAGGTAATAAAATTAGCTGTTTTCAAAATACATAAAAAATGTAGATCCTGGAAGGTATTATAATTTTTAATAAGGGGTCTGGGGTTGAATCATCATTTGCGCTAAATGTTTTGGTTGCATGTCCGTTTTCTACTAATTTTGATAACTTAATGAACAATTTTATGCCTGTATTATATGTGTCTAACACAGACACGGGTTACATAATGGTTTCTTTGCTTCCAATAGGATACTCTTTTCATGGATTGCGATAACTGCCTTCGTATGTACTTTAACCGTGAACCTTTAATGTAATGCAATCAAGCCAGAGAAATTTGTATAAAATTTTACAAAGCGCGGATTAAATTCATTGATAAGGCTCTTTTGTAATTTTATATATTTCTTTATCTGTAATCCTAGATTTATTTGTGTTCTTGTTTCTTTCTGATGGAAAATACTGGGAATGAATTTTATATGCAGGCAGATAAGAAAAAATTTGAGCAGCAAAAGAGACTCGGGGAGGAAGAAGTAGTTAAGCTAATGAAGGAGAAAGAAAATAGTGATAGCATGATTTCAGAACTTAAGCTGGCTATAGAATCGACCAAGAGTTCATATGAACAAAAATATCAGAGCCTAGAAACTGAAGCCAATCGAACTAAGTTTGAGCTAGAAAAGAAAATAAAGGAGGTTGAAGCCCTTTTAGAAGAGTCAAGGAGGAGGTCAAAGGAACTGGAGGTTTATTCAGAATCAAAGTGTCAAAACTGGAACCAGAAGGAGCACATCTTCAACAATTTAATGTGTTTAGAATTGCAATCGTTGCAGGTATTTCATTTTTATACATATTATTATGTTTTTATTATGCTATACTTATAATCAATCCATGCTCTCATAGGTCTTGAGGACATCTTCTCAATCAATAAAAGAAGAAGTTATTGATGTGCAAGAAAAATGGAGAGAAGAAATTGCAAAGTTTGGTGAGCAATTGGTGGCCTACATTATTGTATCTATATGCTACTAAATCTTAAGTATTTATGCCTATCCTCTAGCTTTTTGACAGCTTTATTTTCATTCTTATTTGTCAATTGCTTGTATATTTCATAGGGATAAAGTTGAAAGTATTAACAAAGGCTGCTGAAAATTATCACACTATTTTCTTAGAGAATATAAAATTGTACAATGAGGTTCAAGAATTGAAAGGTAATGACCTAACATCTGATGATGTTCCCATTGTTTTTTCTTACCATCATAGTCAAAATTTTCACTTGGTTTTTTAACATGACTGCTCAGGTAATATCCGAGTCTATTGTCGGATAAGGCCTTTACTTTCTGGAGAAGATACAAAGTCTACAGTCATCGACAATATCGGTGAGAATGGCGAGCTTGCTATTGTAAATCCATCCAAACAAGGAAAGGATGGACAAAAAATGTTCAAATTCGATAGGGTCTTTGGTCCAGCTGCTACCCAAGGTTCATTTCATACTGCTGCAACCAGTAGTTATAGCCTTCTTGAACATGCTAAGATTGAAATTTATACTTGGCTCTTATTGAGGATAAGAAATGAGAATTTGTGCTTTGTCAGCTCAATACTAAACAACTATATGTTCTGATTCCTATGCTTATTCTATTGACAGAGGAAGTGTTCTCAGATATTCAGCCTTTAGTGCGATCTGTTCTTGATGGATACAATGTCTGTATCTTTGCATATGGACAAACTGGATCAGGCAAAACATACACAATGGTATATTAAAATTTTTTTTTTGCTGCTCCCCTGTTTTAATCTTTGATGGTTTCCATGTGATGTCTGGTTGCTTATTTTAAAAAATACAGAGTGGGCCCGATTCACCATCGAAAGAAGAATGGGGAGTCAATTATCGAGCTTTGAATGATCTTTTTCATATAACTCGAAGTAGAAGAAGTACTGTAGAATATGAAGTTGGTGTGCAGATGATTGAGATATATAATGAACAAGTTCGTGATCTACTTTCCAATGATGCTTCACAAAAGAGATATCCTTTCAAAATGCTTCATTAATCTCTTCCATTTTTTTTTTTTTTGGCATTTTTCATTTTTTATAGTATGAAAATGATTGAAAATTTTGCTAGTTGAGGGAGTTATTAGGGTTTGCTTGGTTTTCACTCATATATACATTACAATGCTATGTAATTAGCACATGCTAGTTGTTTGATTTATTGATTAACTAATTTCTTTTCCTAGCAATTTTATAAATAACATTCATGTTGTATTTTGATGATGTTTAGATGCAGGACAAATTCATCGTTGTTCTTCCTACAAGATGACATTGAAGATAACATGCGATATCTTATAAATAATGTTGTCATCAAGATAATAGTGTTATCTAAATAGCTCTTAGCTTCATTATTTATTTCAAAATTAACTTCTCCTTGTTTTATTAGATTTAAATCTTAGGTAGTATGTATTCTTTGTGTGTTGATCTTTATCAGCTAATTGTCTTTTCTTTAACAAGCTTACACATGGGATTGTGAGTAGATCTCAAGCTAGTGGACTTGCTATCCCTGATGCAAGCATGCACTCCGTTGATTCAACCTCTGATGTGCTGAAACTGATGCAGATTGGACAAGCTAACAGGGCTATAAGTGCCACTGCGCTAAATCAAAGTAGCAGCCGTTCACATAGGTTATAACTGCTACTCTAAGGTTTCGTTTGGGACGACTTTTTTACTGCTACTTAAAAGTTTAAAACAACTTTTTAGTATAAAAAATAAAAATTTTTAACTAAAAAGCTGCTTTAAGAAGCAGTAAGAAAGCCATCCCAAACAAAGCCTAAATCAAATAAGTAGCCTTTGACATAGGTTTCTATGCATTGTTCATTGAACATACGGTTGTTTTTAATACTTTTCTTTATTCTTGTTCTAACCTTAAATTTATTGAAATTTCCCAGTGTTGTAACCGTTCATGTCCGAGGTAGTGATTTGAAGGCTGGAACAACTCTGTTTGGATCCCTTCATCTCATAGACCTTGCTGGGAGTGAGAGAGTTGAACGCTCTGAAGTGACTGGAGATAGGCTCAAGGAAACTCAGCATATTAACAAATCTTTGTCGGCTCTAGGCGACGTCATATTTGCTCTGTCCCAGAAAAGTGTTCATATTCCATACAGAAATAGCAAGCTCACTCAAGTCTTACAAAGCTCCTTGGGTATTTCTCTCCCGTTTGCTTTACAGCTTATAAATTATCTGCATTGAAACTATCTCTCTTACATTACATAGACTTCTTTGATCCAGCTCTGCAGCTCATGTAAATGCTGTTTCTTGTGCAGGTGGCCATGCAAAAACACTTATGTTTGTGCAGATAAATCCAGATGTAAAGTCATATTCAGAGAGTTTAAGTGCCTTGAAATTTGCTGAAAGAGTGTCTGGAGTAGAGTTAGGTGCTGCTTGTAGTAACAAAGAGAGCAAAGATGCCAAGAATTTGACTGAACAGGTTAGCTAATAGTAATCAAAGGACATGAAATTAATTAATTCACATTGATTTTTGTGCTGTTAACGAGAGGCACCTTGTGTGCCTTACATTTCCATTTCATGCTATGCCTGGACATAATAGCAGTACTTCAAACACTTGACATTTCCTTCTTCATTACTAGTGCATATACTCATGTTAATCAGATGGCTTTTAACGTGTTTTAATTGGATGTTTCAGGTAGCATTGCTTAAAGAAGCCAATGCAAGGAAAGATAAGGAGATTGAGAAGCTGCAAATGCTCAGGGAAACCGGAACATTCTCTTCTGGTGTAAACCATGTAAAACATGGTAATTTTGTTTTGAGGCGCTCATCCTTCTCTCCTGAAATGTCCTCAAAAGATTTTTCCCAACAAGGCCTGGGATTATCAGTTCAAAGGATCGTCAGATCTAATAATGAAGCTTCTTTAGATTCTGATAACTCAGACAACAGCGACAGACATTCTGAAATAAGTTCGCAGCACTCTGTGGATGACAAGCACAAGAGGGAAAGCTTGTGTCACTCAAAGCATTCTGGTGAAGAACCTGGTTTGAGTTGTCCGGCAGATTTTCAGATTGTGGCAGTCAATGGTGTAGATTCAGAAGAGGGATTAAGTGATGCATATAATGGCTGTCTTTTGGAAACCAGTGGGTTAGTTAGTGCTATTGAGTTCTCTCACCTCCCTGAGCAGAACAGGCTAATCAATGGTAATGGTACAAAAGAAAAGATGTGAGTGTTCTTTTATGCTCTTGAAACCTCGTATTGTCATTAAAGAACACATTAGTTGGTTTAATTATAATTAGGGGTGTCAAAACTTGACCAGAACTAAAACCCGACCCGAAAATTATTGGGTTCGATTCAACCCGTTTGCTAGACGAGATGGGTTCAGTTTCATTTTATGACCCGTTTTTAAAATCGGGTTGAGTACGGGTTAACCCGGAAACTAGAAATCTACCTGCAAATGACCTGGGTCACCTGCCTGCAGTCCCGACTCCCTCTCTCAGGTCCGCACGTAGCAAGCCCTCCCGCGTTCGCACTCGGAGCAGACCTACGTCCGCACTCAGATCCTCACCACGGCAGCACCACGCTTGTGTGGCGTCCTCACCCACATAGCATGGCAACACCCTCGCTCGCTTCGCCCGCACAATGCCGCGCTGACCCATGCCTCCTTCGCCCACAGGCCTCACACGTGCTCGCCCCATTCGCATTCGGAGTTAGCGGGTCAGGTCGAATCAACCCGACAATCTAGCGGGTCTAGATCAGGTCTGAATTTCGGACCCGTTTGCAAAACCAAGTCGGGTTTGGGTCAGCTGAATTTGACCCGTGTCAATTTTGGGTTCAACCCGAACCCGACCGTACCCATTTTGACCCCCCTAGTTACAACTTTCTACAATAATAAATAATCTAAAAGTTGTATGTTGCTCTAATTTTTATATCTTGCTAGTTCATTAGCCAATGTAGTCCATCTCTCTAAAAAATGGTGTTTGTTAAATAATTAATTGGTTTTATGTTTTAGATGTTTGATTGGGTGATTGGGTTGTTAGACATGTATAACAGTAGGTTTATATTAGATTGATGTCAGGATTTATGATATTTTATGACAATGATCTCGATTAAAGTTGTGTACATGTGTTTAATAAAGGAATAAATCTCAAAAAAGACAAACTGAACCAATCCAAAATAATAATAATAAATAAAATTGAGAGCTAGCTAGATACTAGGTGATTTGGTGATTTAAGTAAGCCAAATTTTATATATGCATTTCGTTATGATGGCTTATGGCATTCCCGGTTCTCTCCTCAATGACTTGTATTCATACATGCATTAACGGTTTTGTTTTATCATTGATGCCTTTATATATGTTTTAATGTGATGTTTTTTTTTTCTTCTCATTAATGCATCCATGGATCTTTAATGAAAGAATCCTATCTACTTATAGTCCCTCTGCTTGCCTCTACTTTTTTATGATGATCCATTCATAGGCTTTAGGCATGGGTTGAAATTTGTAGGTCCAAATCTTATGAAGAAAAAGTTTGCTAATTTGAAGTCCCAAAATCTTCATTCTTTTGTAGAAAGTGAGATTAAAATTAATGGTTTTTCCAACCAACCTCCTAGATTCTCTTTTTTCTCTTTTGAGTGCAAAAATTATGCTATACTCTTTGGTTTTTGTGGGCTCCGAAAATTCCCTCTTACCTCTATTAATATTCAAGTGATTTTGGGTCAATTTATCTAAAAATGGCTATGATATTTGGATAGAAGATTACCCGGATATTTTGTCATCTTACAAGACTTTTATGATATGACTTGAGGTGTCTCGTTGACGCAAGCTTATATGTTTAATTATTTCTCTCGGTTACAAGACTATATTTTTTTAAGGGTAGTTTGTAGGCTTAGTGATGATTTATTTTTAGTAACAATAATTTAGATAGGGAAAAAGAGGGAGATAATATTATTGCCTCATAGCGAATGGTAGGTGAATAATGATCTTATGTGATAACACGTAATGGCTAAGTTTATGGGCAGCATATATCATAGCTAGGCATTGCTTCTCGATTGTTGTATATTTTAATTATGTAGGACTAAAACATTTGTTGAGTTAGTATAATGTATTTTTTATTTCCTTCGTTAGCCTATTAATAAAGATTTTATGGTTCTATTATATTGCGTTTTAGTGGATTCTAGTTTGTTTAGTCAGCAGGGATTGTTGATCCAATAGGATCATTGGATCTTTGTTCGTATTGGTTACATCATTTCAGGTAACTTTATAGATGTAGGGGAAAAGCTTGTTAAAGGGGTCAATTTCAAGATTGGCCTTGGCTAACAAATACCTTTATGCCTTATTGAGTAGGCTTTATGAATTATAACTCATATACTTTATCACGAAGTGATATATGGGCTTTGATCGCAACTATAATATACGTGCAAGCACAATCATGCTAATCACACAGTTAGTGCTCGTATGTCGGGTCTTTACAAATGTGGTGTTTTGAGTATGATTATTTGAATATATGTGCTTTGACAAAACCCACCAAACTTCGTTGATATTTTTTAAGTTATTTCAGATTGACTTTTCGAAAGGTGAATTAAATATTAGATAAGATAGTATCGAGAAATTTCACCCTCTAATAAGGATGTTATGATTTAGTTTGAGGTTTCTTGTAGATGCAAGTCCCTATTATTAATTACCCTTATATCATGAGAGAACACTTTCAAGGAAGATCATTTTGCAAGCTCAATGGTGGTTTGTTTTAGACTTTTAGTAGCAATAATATGAAAAGAAATAAATTTATATCATTTTTTACTAAAAGTGGATGATGGAGGAATATGGAAAATCTATGGTTTGTCTTCTTTGGATGTCTTGGACCTTAGTCTACTTAATCACTAGATTTAGTCAACTATATCTAATCAAATGATGTTGTCAGTTAACTTTGGATTATGTTGTCTAAAGGGATTTTATAAATCTAATGGGAAAACTTTAAAAAAAATCTAATGGGAAAGCTTGTCTAAGGGGTCCACTTTAAGTCAAAATTGGCTAAGAAACGGGTTAGGGTTCTTTCGAATACATTTCATGGCTCATAACTAATAAACTTGCCGACCCCACGTAGTGGGACAAAGGCTTGACGTTGTTGTTGTTGATAGAATCATGACCACTCTATCACGGGACGTATATTGCATCCTTATTAGCATTAGGTTTTTAAGTGTGGGTATGTATATGGCATTAGTTCTTGTGTGCTCTTATCAAATCTAGTGTTGTCATCTTTGGCAAACTGTTTTGATTATTGAATGGATGACTTTTTTTTAGTGTGAAGTTAATAACTATAGCTTTGGCTTTTGGCATATATTAGTATTTTACTTTTTGACTTTTTGCAAGGGGCTTGGATTTGGATGCAGATTTGGATGCAGTTTCCTCTAATTATGATTTTCTTAATTTGTACCATCATTGAAATAGAGCTTAAAATGTATTTATCTTGGAAATTAAAAGTGAACTTTAATGGTAAGATCCCCTATGATTAGCATTTGCAATGACTTCTACCTTTCCCAGGGGAATGTTACTCGAAGCATTTATCTTTATGATCCAAATTTAATTATGGTGATGAACTCTTATAGTTATGATATTTTGATAAATGAACCATCTTTGTGATAATGGTGCCTTGAAAGCTCACATAAAGTTTCTAAGTTTAGAATTCTTTCATCTTTTGGTAGTGAGGGACAATCATGGCATCATTATGTAGATCAAGGTAGAGACACTTTCTATTTGTTTTTATATGAAAATTATTATTACATGAGCCTTATCAACTCTAATATTTATTCCAAAGGATTGGACTTGAAAGCCGAGACTTATAACGTATTAGTTTAAAGAAAGCCCATTTTCACTTTAATTTTTATGTGAAGATGGTTATGCTAGGGGGGCTTGTCAATCATGATTACTTAATTGCATAGGATTAGGCTCAAGAGTGAAAATTAGGTTTCGTTTGGGACGGATTTCTTACTGCTTCTTAAAGCAACATTCTAGTACTAAAATTAAAAAATTTATATTGAAAAGTTGCTTTAAGAAGCATTAAGAAAACCGTCTCAAACGAAGCCTTACCCTAACAAATAAGTATACATAGTTTAGTTTATGTCATTGCTCTACTTCTAATTTAAATGAATGTTTTAGATCTTTATTTTAAACTTAAAAGTTCGAGATTTTATTGTTGTGAAGTCACAAACACCTTTTAATAGTACTATGGATTTCTACTAAAGCCTGTGTTGATCCGCTGAGACCCAAAATGTGAAAGGCGCTTCATATTTGTTGGGTATGTCAATAACAAACGGGGGACTCTAATTCTGTCATTGATTGCTAAAAAATATTGATCATTCTTCATCTTTATTTTCATATGTACATTTTTTGCTTGTGATCTTTCCAGTTTTAGTTATACTTCATGAATGCAGGTCCAGAGTTAAATCAAGTGTAGCTAAGCCATTGCAACCAAAGATTGCACAGGAAACTGTGATCCATTCAAAATTGAAGGATTCTTTGAAATCTCCAACCTCTCTTGCTACAAAAGGTGCTTTGAAGCCTATAAATTCTAAAGATGGCTTGAAATCTCCAAGTATGTACCTTTACATCTTGATTGTTTTTTTTCTAATTAAAGTGAAAATTAATTCTCTGCAACTTCCATTTATTCTTTTTTTTTTCCTCTTTTTTCAAGAGATCCATTTAGTTTAATGTAAATTAGAATTCTCAAGGGATTACAAGACATGTTTTTTAAATGTTGTGATCCTAAGATCATTTTAACTTGTTTGTTCAAAGCCAGTTGGATCACTAATGCACTTAATTGATAGTAATCTCATTGTAGAATCAATTGAACTTGATGAGGATATCATTTCTCACTTGTTTCTTATCTGAAAAATGATAATAGAAATACTCCCAAATAAAAGTATGTCACACTGTTCCCAAATTTAATTGTTCCATCTCATCAAATGTGGATTTTTGACTTTTTTTTCTTACAATTTCATCCAAATGATTTAATCTAATGGCTTACACTATTGTTTTGAACTTAGGTTTTGTTTGGGACAGATTTTTTCCTGCTTTCTAAAACCGTTTTTTAGTATAAAAATTTCTAAGCCGTTTTTAGAAAGCATTAAGAAAAAGTTATCCCAAATGAAACCTTTTTTTCTACTTACCAGCAGTATAATGGACCCTGAAACAGTACCAACTCCATCACAAAAATCAATTTGAAGCTCCTGAAGTTCTTTTCAGCTATTTTTCCTAAAGATATTATATAACAATCAATTTGATTTGTTAATGCAGTACTAATATAAGCTTTTCTTTCACTTGGTCAACAATGTCAGGCTTAAAGAGCAACACTAACAGCCAAGCAACTTTATCATCAGCAAAGCCCCTCTCAAAGCGCTGGCAGTAGTGAAAAAGTGCTTTTGGCATGAAATTCTCTTATTTTTATTGTGAATTACAATTTTGCAGAAGTTTCAAAACATCAACATTAAAGTAAGCCTCTGTCCAACATTTTGGTGTAGCCAACAGAGCTTCTATGACTCATCTGATGCTGAAGATATTTTATATTTCTCATATAGATAGTTTCTTCAATTTGTTGAGTGATGCCCCTTAGGGTGTGGCAATCTTGTAATATTAGTATACATTATTTGATTCATTTCTATATGTTTTTTATTTGCTAAAAAGAATTATTTGTTGAACTCATTTGAAAGGAGCTTTATCATGTTTGAAATATAGTAGGGATTTTTAAAGTAGCTTGATCCTTGCATTTCCATATTATTCACAAAACCTATGTAAATGCATGTCACTAAGGCTTTGCTTGGTATAGCTTTCTTATTGCTTTTCAAAGCAGCTTTTTAGTAAAAAAAATATTTTTTAAAAAAAATGTATTAAAAAATTGTTTTTGAAAGCAATAAGAAAACTGTCCCAAACGAAGCCTAACTTATGTTTTATAGTCTTTTTTTATTTTTGTTAAAAAAAATGTCAACATATCCCGATATCATTTTTGTTAGGGTAAGTTTTGAAATCATTGGATGTGCTTTGAGATTAGTGTGCAATATGTGAACTTTAAATTGTACTAATCTCATGTTAACCTCTGTGTAAACCACACAAAAGAGGAATGAAATCATGAATCCTGCATACCTCGTATACGACGACTCAGTCTAGTTCTCCGAGAATCCTGCCCGAAATCCCGTGATACCTTGCCGAAATCTGACTGATTCGGCGCCGTCCAAGTCTCCTCGCAGGATTCCCGCGTACGCTCCCTCGATCGCTGATTTCTGAGGTCGTTAAATACCGACCCAAACGAAGCCTTTCTTCGCTGCTTCCGCTCGACTTCTCCTCCCGAAATCCACGAGCTCCTCTCCCACTCGATCGAAGCTCTCGGTTCCTCTGTCCGAATCCACGATCTTCTCCCAGACCGATCTCCACTGCCTCCCGTCTCCCTCCTTGCTCCGTTCGGCCTCCCTCTGTCCCGATCTCACCAAGCCGAGAGAGAAATAGAGAAAGAGAGAGAGAGAGATAGAGAGTGAGAGTTGAATCTTCCTTGCCTCACACCGACGCCTCCTCTGCTCTACCCGAAGCCTGCCCGATCTCCCCTCTGCCGTGTCTTCTTCCCAAGCCGAGAGAGTGAGAGGGAGATAGGTATTGGTTTTATATATATATATATATATTTCATTTTATTAATAATTCTTAATTATAATTATAAATACTAATTATAACTAAGTATTATTATTATTATCATTTATGTATTTATAAGTAATTATTAACTATAATTATTTAATTAATTATGATTAATTATTTATAATTAATTAATCTAGATTATAATTAATTTTTATTAATTAATTATAATTAGTTAATTACTTATTTATAAATAATTATAATTAAAATAAATAATTATGATTATTTGCTCTTGCCTCAATCCTCGTGCCGACATCTACAAACCCGCGCAGGTATAACTCTCTAACCCTAAAACTCCGAGAACTCGTTTCAACGCATTCGTCGAGACAAAACGACCACCTATGCACGCTTTTCTTAGCGTGGTGGGAGGGAGTGCGTCCCGACGCTTGCGACGAAGCGGGTAATCACCTAAATTCCTTCTTCGAAGTTCGTATCGCCTTGGAAACCCCGCCTATGCATGCTTTTCTTAGCGTGGTGGGAAGGGATCCCGGTGCGATGCGCACGACGAAGCGGGGATACCCATAAGTACCCGCTTGCGGGGAAATAACTGTTCCGCCAAAATATTTTCAAAAAAATAAAAAATACTTTTTTTACAAACAAAATACCCATGCACGCTTTTCTTAGCGTGGTGGGGGATCGAAAAAATATACGGCCACGGTGTCCTCGAAAGAGGGCACCTACCATGCACGCTTTTCTTAGCGTGGTGGGAAAGGCCCAGTTTTCCGTAGTTTTCCCCTAAACGGGGGAGACGCCGGAAGGCTGCCGAAATTTCGGGTGAAAATGTTGCTACACTCGGACCCTTTTGAACTCGAAGAAAACAAAGGTTTGGACACATTTGAACGACCAAGGACTTGGGACTATACTCAGAACTCAAATCAAATGAACTTAACTTGGCGTAATTTAAAACAAAATCAAGCTCAATCAAGTAATGTTGTAAGGAATGAGAACTTGGTTCAAACTTCATCAAATGTGAACTTGAAAGGCAATTATAAGCTTGGACTTGAAACTAGAGAACTTGATTGAACTCATATTGAATCCGGACTTGAACAATAAAGACCACAGGGGACTTTGATTTGGACTCAAGCCAGAACTTGTATTTGGACATAAAGCAAATGATTAACAAACAATTGAATCTAAGTGAAATAAGTTTAAACTTGGACTTGATTGGAATGTCAAGTGAGCTTTGATATTGAACTCAAGCTTGTGAATAAAGAACTTGACTCAAATTCGACTTGAGCAGTTGAACTCAAGTAAAGACTTGAATCAAACTAAACCAAGAAGAGTTTGATTTGAGCATGGACATGAACTCAAGTTGAACTCGAACTATACAACATCAAAGTTGAACTTGAACTTGATTCAATCATTTGAAATCAAACAAGGATTTTATTTGGACAACAAGACTTGGACTTAAACTTGAACTGCCATTTGAACTCAAGAACCTGAACTTGAATCAATTAAGCTAAGTGCAAGGAACTCTAATTTGGGCAATTTGAGTACAAACAAATACTTTCAATTTGACTCAGGAGACTCAAACAAATGTAGAAGACTTTGATTTGGATTTGATCTAAACTTGAAGGAATGATGGCTAGAGATTGTAATTTGGGGTGATCCCAAAGGACTCAAACAATTTCAACAAGAGACCGTGCTTTCAGTGAATGAACATACAATCAAATGCAATTCAATAGCAAGCCGCAATATTTGATCAATCATACACGAACATAAAAGACCCGTCATCTACTAGTAGTAGAAGACATGTAAAAGACCCGCTACATGTACAAGATGTCATCCACAAGCAAACTTTAAGGAGTTCTAAATAGGCTTACATTCAGTAGCATAAAGTTTCCTACAAATGAATATAATGATGTGTATGATGAATGTGAACATTCACAAATGAACGAAGAGGAGTCCTCATTCATATAGAAGCCTACTTATGGGTGATGACGATTAATGTGTAGTGGGTGCTAAATCATACATGCAGTCAATAACCACTCAGCATCGGTCAAACATATCAGTCCTATAAAAGCAAGAATAAAAGATCTGCATACATACAATCTTTTTACGAATACGGATGTATGTATAACATGCTACCTAGGGGTACATACAAAAAGACTTCAGTAAATGCAGTATCCTGAAGTCAATTTCAGTCTGTGAAAGAAGACATCTATCTACCTACATGTAGTAATAGCAGATGCACTGAAAAGGCCAAAATCACAACAAAATGCATGAAGAATATGACAAGTGCTAGCTCATACGATCCAAGGCAGGAGATTAGTTAGTGCACTATGACCCGCCTACAAAAATCAACAAATAGTGCACGACAGTCTACCTGTACGAAGCAACGAACAATTCTATCCAGAAGCTGCTACGCCACGCCACCGGATCTGCAATCTCCGTACAAGCAGATAGAAGGCGTCTATTCCAAAAATACCCCCGCACGTGCACTGTAATTTGTATACACATAGGTACACCAAAAAGGGGTAAAATACAATCCTAAACCCGCAAGGGCCCCGGCGAGCGTGTTATTGGTATACACGTGACGTCTAGGGATGCTGCGCGGGTTGACAAGTGAATTCTTGTTCGAACCCGATCCTCCTATACGGATCAATAGGAGTCGACAAGGTTCGAACTCTCAAACAAATACACGGTTGAGAGGAACAGTATATTTGTTTTAATACATTCATATCAGGCCTCCAAAGTCTTTAATCAAAAGAATTCACTTACAAGGGCAAAAATCCTACGAAACCCGATCCTCTGTCGACAGCCCGATAGAGTTGACAAGGTTCAATCCATAAAAAGAAATGACCCCCAAACACCCCGATGATGGCCGTATTGATTGGTTATCTCAATCGGAGGGGTTCACAAATACTTTCAAATTCCATTCAAGTTCCCAAAACTCCATAAAATCCACAAAATATCAAAAATCCCAAAAGTCCAAAAATATTTAAAATTGAAATCACCCATCCGTACTTAAAGCAAAATCCATCCACCCTCCGCAACAGTTTGCCGAGGTGAACAAATTAAAAACTACTTCAGCTCACAAAAGAGCCAAATGCCTAGTCGAGAATATTACTAGGATCCATTCTCAAACAATCTATTACCAGTAAGGACGTGGTACGTGTCCTCTAACCGGCAGTTTCGCCGCCAAATGGCACTGCAGGTAAACGGTTATGACCCGGGGCCCTCTGAACCGACTGGTTTTGCCGTCAAATGGCACCACAGATAGCGGTTATGGCCAGAGCCAATACGCTCCTTAATGGCGTTAAATCCTTGAGATATGAATCAATAGGATATGATCGATAGGGCATAAAGCCCTATGTTAGCTAAGGTGGATTCAAATTTGTCCCCTTAGGCAAATACCCACCCCGGTCTACAAGGTTCCCTTGGACGAGGCAACCCATGGCTGCCGACAAGGATCCTTCTGTCAGGTTGGGTCGACTACCTCCTCTGACTAAGTAGACCAGGGACCACGATGACCCGGGATGACGGAACCATGGGATCTTGATCGGGTCCATCATCCATTCCCCCACCATCTGCTTTAAGTGCTAGGTGGTGAAATTTTCTATTTTTAAATATTAAACTCTCCAAATCCTTTCCGAATTCCCAAATTCAAAACCCAATTTCCAAATCCAATTTCTACCAATATCTAAATCCATTGCTGCTACTATATGCCAGATAACACGTATATTATATACGTATCTGATTGACGACTAGCCTTAATCGAAAGTTCTCTCTCGTGATCGAGAGGGGTAATTAACTATAGGGGCTTGCGCCTATAGGAAACTAGAACTCAGATCATAAAGTCCTCACAAAATGAGGGCGAAATCTCTGGGTAGTGTCTTATCTACAAACCCATCTGCCTTCCAAAATATACCTCGGAACTTAGTTCGTTAAAACTCCCTCGCCGAATAAGAAAAGCAAGCGGAGGCCGAGGCCGAATTTTTGGAGCCCACAGATTTCTGGCGACTCCACTGGGGTTTGGTTTCTCTTTCCATCTTTGGCTAGTCGTCTCAGTGTTATAGTAGCAATTATTTCAAATCGTACTCAAAGTTCTGAGTATTTCAAAATGATCTTTCAAGAAATTAAACATTTCAATTTTTCTAAAAGAATGATCATTCAAAAAAAAAATTCCATTAAGATAACTTGTTTAGCAGTATTTTAAATTTATATTATTTGAACTGCCCGCTAATGTTATCTTCTCTTATTTTTGTGTTCTGTGCAAGTCTCTGCATTTTGAAAGTGCGGGGTGATGTATCAGATTCTGATTACTAACCCTTGCCTTTCATTTATGCAGATGGATCTACAGAACACCTCGATGACCGTCCAGCTGGGACGAGGAGCCAGGATCCAACTGGCTAATGCTATTATTGAGACCGGAAATGCCGGAGCTACCATCCAGTTTGGTAGCGTTGACTTCCCGGCGATTGCTGCAAAGACTGCCGCCATTCCTGTGAATGGCAGGAATGCTGATAGGCCTGTCAGGAGGCCCCATTCTACTAAAGCTGTCACCCGTCGTGTGCATCTGCCAGCACAACGACCTGTTGCTGAAAATACCCGTGATAGAGTTTTTGTATTCGAAAGGCTATCACAGCCTGAAATCCCAGCCACCAGAAGAATTGTGAATGGTGGAAAAGTTTCTGTGGTGACTACAAACATCACTACTCTGCCGACCAGGTTATCTGCACCTGGAAAATACGATGCTGAGGCCTCCTCATCTGGAGGAAGGCCTACAAGGAGGCAAAGAAGGAAGATGAACGCTGAGCTCCGAGCTCAGCATCAATAACTCCCAGTCCACCCATCAAATCTGTCGGCCCAAGTGCCTGAAGCCAATGTTCCTACCCGGAACAAGTTTTCTAATTTAAAATGGATAAAAAGGAATAGCTCAACTGGTGAGCTAAAGAAGTCTTTCTGGGAGCAACGACAGGAGGTCCCAGCTCCTCCAAAGAGAAAAGAACCTGAAACTCTCTCAGCCCGGGTCTATCGGGTCCTGAAGACTGTAAAGGAGAAAGGTCTGAAAAAGAAAAAGTTCCAACGACCCTTAGTGATGGAGGCCAGAAGAATCCCGCCAAGGGAGCGTCTGTCCTTTGCTGCAGAAGGAAGAGAAAGAAGATATACCCCACGCGGTGAACATCGGGGTGTGACACCTGAACCATATGTTCAGGGATCCACCGCTGAAAGGTCCCGGTGGAAAGGAAAACAAGTATGGAGGCCAAAGCCTCGAAGAAATGAGAAAGAAAGAAGAGAAAGGAGGATTGATCTGGGCGTGACATCCGGTGAGGTTTCCCGGAGATCCGCCCCCATCTACAAACAACATCAGAAGTGGGCCCCAAAAAGAACCCATAATGACATTCCTCTATACGGTAGACACCTTAGAGAATCCTCCAGGGGATCCCGTCGTCCTCCATCTCCTCCAAAGGAAGAGACTAACTTCGATCGCAGCCCACTGATCGAAGAAGTCCTCGTGCCTAATCAAGAACCGGAAATCCAATGGCGTCGTCGCTCGGAGATCCGACTACTGGAAGAAAATATAGATGATCAAAATCTAGAGGAAGAATTCCTTGAAGGAGAAGAAAATATTGAAGAAAACATTGATGAATTTATGGAGGAAAATTTAGAAGAAAATATTGATGAATTTCTAGAGGAAAATCTAGAAGAAGAAATCAAAGAAATAAATAATACTCTGGACATGGAAGTTATCTATATGGTGAGACACACCAATGTTAATGAGGAAACCTATTATGATGAGGATGAAGATGAAGACGATCAACAACCGCCGATTAGGCGAGTTTATCACCGTCGTCGTGAAGCTGGGTCCACCACTGGCAGAGGTGGTCATTCTCAAGTTGAAGAAGAAGGAGAAGAAGCCGAGGAGAATCCCTTCGCTGATGAGAATGTCACGCTTGCAGACATGCAAATATGAGGCGACAAATGAGAGCCAAAGATAGAGAAATCTCTCAGTTGAATGAGAAGATGCCTGAGATGATGGCTCAGATGGGAGCAATGATGCAGATGATGCAGAGAACTGTTGCTGTTGGTGCCATTCCCAATCCTCCTCCGGATCCTCCAAATTTTCAAATTCCTCAAGTCTCAGAAGTACGAAGTATTCCTGAAGGTGGTCACGATGCTCATAATGTCATCCGTCAACCCACTCCACAGAATGTTGCAAGTATTTCTGAACCTGTGACTGCTGCACAGTTGGAAGGAATAATAACAGAAAGGATCAGGGCTATCATAGCAGTTGATCAAGCAGAAAAATTAGTGGGCGAAGGTCGTCCGAATCCTGCTGAATACGACCAAGTACCGTACCCAAAAGGGTATTCTGTACCAAAGTTCAACACTTTCAACGGTAATAACAATCCCAGGCAGCACCTGACACAGTTTAAAGCCACCTGTGGGAATACAGGAGGAAATGACGCCCTACTTTTCCGACAATTCGTCAGCAGTTTGACAGCAACTGATTTCGAATGGTATGCTGAATTGCCGAATGATTCTGTGAAGACCTTCGCAGAATTGGAAAATATGTTTGTAAAAAGATTCACTAGTGCAACGGAAAAGATCACAATCGCTGACCTCGCTCTGGATAAGAGAAAAAGAGAAGAATCAGTGACTAAATACATCACTCGCTGGCGAAATTTGAGCATGAAATGTGAGCAGCAGTTAGAGGAGGAGCATGCCGTACAGTTGTTAATGGGCAACATTGATGACAAGATGCAACCCTTCCTGTGCATGGCTACAATCAACACATTTCAAGACTTGCTCGACAGAGTGGCCAAATTTGAGAAACTGAATTTGTCCAGATCAGAAAATCATTCTGATAAGCCCAAGAAGGCTAAGGCCCCGGGTGTTAGAAGGGGTGAAGCCGACTCTACGTTCTTCTCTAGAGCTGATAGAGAAAAGCAGGTAATTTATAATGTAGACAAGGGCAAGCAGCCGATGCAATATCAAGAAAAGCCCAAACATGCCTACAACCCCAACCCCCAACCAAAGTTGATATTCGGGGGCAATGATAAGCCACGAACTTATCAAGCTGGAGGAGAGCGCCAGAGACAGATAATGGGAACTGGTGATAGAACGTTCCAATCCCTCAAAGATAAAATGAATAAAGAATATTCATTCAAGAGGGAAAGTGTCGCCAAATTATTTCGACAAGTGTTGAAATCGGGTTTAGAACTGCCTGAATGCAAAAGACCCGAAGAGTCGAAGCACACTGGTGAGCCAAATTATTGCCCATATCATCGGGTACTCAGCCATCCTATTGAAGATTGCTACATATTCAAAGATTGGCTTGAAAAAAAATATCAAAAGGGGGAGCTGACACTATCCGACAATGTGTTGTCTCACCCTAGAAAGGAATCAACTCGGGTGGTCACGTCCTCTTCCGTACCCCTGGTTGAAGAAAGAAGAAATGAAAAGAAGCCAATTCAAGAAGAACAGTGGGAGACTGCGGTCTCTAAGAAGACTGTGAAAATGTTAAAGCAGCTTGAATGAGTTTCAGGTGTAAAGTGGAAGTCTCCTATTGAGCCAATGATAGATTTGAAGGCACTGCCAGTGGTACGATTTTCTACTTCTAAGCAGTTTTCCAACCAAGTTGGTTCTTCAAAGACTGGAAAGAAGAAGTTATCCAAGAAGAAGACCAAGTTGAAGAAGCCCAAGGAGAAGATGACCGCAACTCAGAGGGTTATTGACAGTTTGGATGAATACTATCAGACTGTGAGGCGACCTATCAAGCTCGCTGACTTTATGGCGGAGCTTAAAATCGGTGAGGCTGAAGAAGGAGATGAAAATTCTCTTCCCAAAGAAGTATGTCGGGTCATCTCAGTGGCGCCGAGTACCTCAGTAAAAGAAGAATACACAGAAGTACCCTCTGAATCCTGTATGATGGTTTTGCCAATGGATTACAGTTCGGAGGAGGATTTGTATTTTCCAGAGGGAGATGAATCAGACCCTAGCATAGCGTCTCGGATGGGACATGTAAACCTCGGTGGTGATTCTGAATCAACAAATGAGTCCCTAGACTCAACGATGGCTGACTCTGAAGAAAATGTACAATTAAATGACTCTGAACCGGAGGAGATTGCTCAAGTACAGTTAAGAAGCGGCAAGATACTACCGCCTCCACCGAAGAAAGGGGTCTCCAACAAAGATAAGGAGAAAGAGATAATTATCAACGATGACATTATCCCTGAAGATCCTAAGAAAAAGAAGACTTCAGCCAATGGGATAGATTATAACATCTTATCTCATTTGAGAAAAATCCCAGCACAACTCAGTATATACGACGCCTTGGTGATGTCTAAAGACCTTCAGGAGACTCTGATTCAGGCTCTCAAAGATCCTGAAAGATACGAGGCGTATTTTGCTGAACGAAGTTTGACTGAGGTTCTGCAAGCTCGAAATGAGCCATTCATTACTTTCTCCGAAGAGGACATGATGCTTGGGACTGCAGACCATAACCGTCCTCTATATGTTACTGCAGAGAGCGATAAGCTGACCATCAGTCGAATCCTGATCGATCCTGGATCCTCCGTGAATCTGATAAGCTTGAAAGCACTGAGATCGCTCTGCCTTGATGTGGAACACCTCGGGCCAGACAAGTTGATGGTGCATGGTTTCAATGAAAAAGGGCAGAAGACCCTCGGATCATTTATGCTCCCTCTTGTATTTGGAGAGCTCCATACAGAAGCTAAATTTCATGTGATTGATGCGGATACTTCATTCAAGGCGCTACTAGGTCGTCCCTGGTTGCATGAATATGGCATTGTCCCGTCAACACTACACCAGTGTATGAAATATCTCAAAGATGGAGAAGAATTCAGGATCTCTGGTGACATTCAGCCTTTCACAGTTCATGAAGCAACAGTTTATGAAGATGCACGGTATTTCATGCCAAAGAAGCAAAAGTCTTCGAGCTCTCTCGAAGCTAGAGCATCAAAATCAAAGGCTGCAAAGCGACCTGAACGAGAAGGTGAGAAGAAGCAGGTTGGGAGAAAGAAGGCAGTGCCGACTCTTCCCAAAATGCTGACCATTCCAAAAGAAAAGAAGCATGTACCTCACCTTGGGAGTGACACAGATGAAGATGATGTTACTCCTGCCAAATCTCGGAAAGTATGCCAGTCCACGGATGAATGGAGCAGACAGGTCGAATTTTCAAATGATGATTATGACTACGACTCTATTTATATGAGCACGGTGCAAAATGTGTTCTCTAGAAGAATTGACAGCCTATCAATTTCAGATAGTGTACTCATAGTCACGCGTGTTCCTTTACAACATTTCAAGGAAATCATTTCACGCGAGGTTCATAAAGTTGAAGAACTCGCCACCCTCTATCTGCCTCCCCGTAAAAATGGGACTGTGCCAAAGAATGTGTTATATTCCACGGGAGTTCGTGAAGAGGAAAATCACGATTGGGATTGCATGCTCCTCGACTCCGAGGAATTATTTCCTACGAGGCTACCTAGGTTCAATACCAAGAATATTCAAAGAATGCTACGAAAGCAGATTAATATTCCTACCACCAAAAGACAACTTCGTACAAGTCTGGGCCTTTGGTATGGAAGAAGTCCGCGTCCGTTACAGCAGAAGGATACAGACGCATATAAAGGTATCGGATTCATCAAGCAAAAATTCCTCCGGAAAGAGATTTGTCGCACCATCACATGCGTGGAAATTGAATCCGAAGATGGTGATGCTGAAGAGATATACGAAGCTGATGATTATGATGAACAGCCTGTAGAAGCCGAACCTGCACCAGAAGAGCTTGAAGATGGTGGACAGGCAGCCACTATGGATGAACTAAGAGAAGTCAACTTGGGAACTGAGGAGGATCCTCGCCCAACCTTCATTAGTTCTCTTCTACCCGAAGAACAAATAGAAGAAATAAAAGAGCTCCTCTGTGAATTCAGGGACTGCTTTGCCTGGACATATGCTGAGATGCCCGGCTTATCCCCTGACGTTGCAGTTCACAGATTAACAATCAAACCGGATGTAGCACCCGTCAAGCAAGCTCCAAGAAGAATGAGACTGGAGATTGAAGAACAGGTGATCGCAGAAACGAAGAAGCTAATAGATGCAAGATTCATCCGAGAAGAAAAATACGCTGACTGGATTGCTAATATCGTCCCAGTGAAGAAGAAGAACGGGCAAATTCATGTCTGTATTGACTTTAGGGACCTCAACAAGGCGTGCCCAAAAGACGATTTTCCACTCCATATATCCGAACTCCTAGTGGACAACACTTCCAACTACGACATGTTCTCCTTCATGGATGGATCGTCAGGATACAATCAAATCAAGATGGCGCCCGAAGATGAAAAACATACATCGTTCAGAACACCCATCGGCATTTTCTGCTACACAGTCATGCCCTTTGGCCTGAAGAATGCTGGTGCCACCTACCAGCGGGCGATGACTCACATATTTGATGATTTGATACATCAGAAGGTCGAGTGTTATGTAGATGACCTTGTTGTCAAAAGTCTTGGTCGAAATGATCACTTAAAAGATCTCAGAATCGTATTTGAGAGAATCAGAAAGTTTGATCTGAAGATGAATCCTCTCAAATGTGCTTTTGGGGTTTCCTCCGGCAAATTCCTGGGGTATGTTGTTCGTCATCGAGGAATAGAGATCGACCCCAACAAAATTAAGGCAATAACGGAGATGCTACCACCAAGGAACCTTCGACAGCTTCGCTCACTGCAAGGACAACTGGCTTTCATTCGGAGATTCATATCAAATCTATCGGGTAGGTGCCAGCCGTTTTTAAAATTAATGAAGAAAGATGTCCGTTTCAAATGGGATGCAGAATGTCAGGAGGCATTTGACAGCATCAAAAGATATCTGTTGAATCCGCCCATTCTAGCAGCGCCAATTCCGGGGAAGCCTCTTATACTGTATACGGCTGCACTAGAAGAGTCCCTCGGAGCACTATTGGCCCAGAATAATGAAGAAGGAAAAGAAAATGCACTCTACTATATCAGTCGGAGATTGATTGGAGCAGAAAGCCGTTATTCTCCTATTGAAAAGCATTGCCTGGCGCTGATTTTTGCAGTTCAGAAACTCCGCCACTATATGTTATCCCACAAAATCACACTGATATCAAAGATCGATCCGCTGAAGTTCTTGATGACAAGACCAGCGTTGACAGGTCGCCTAGCCAGGTGGGCAGTATTGTTATTGCAGTTTGAAATCATATACATGCCACAGAAGGCGGTGAAAGGACAGGCCTTGACAGATTTTCTTGCTGCACACCCAATCCCGGCTGATTCTCCACTAAATGATGATTTGCCCGATGAGCAGATTATGCAGGTCGAGGAGAATGAAAGGCTATCGTTCTGGGAAATGTACTTTGACGGGGCATCGTCGATTAGACCTGTCCGACCTCCAAATATTGCAAGAGCCCGAGCCGGTATCGGTCTTGTTCTTATACCACCTGAAGGAGGCATAATGAGGTTCTCATTCAGTCTGACTGAACCTCGGACCAACAACGAAGCTGAGTACGAAGCTCTAATAGTAGGCCTGGAGATTGCAATTGACGTCAAAATTCAAAATCTTCAAATTTTCGGCGACTCTCAACTTGTGATAAATCAAGTCTTGGGCATCTACAAGATTTCCAAGGTTGAGTTGGCTCATTACCACCGGCGAACCATTGAGCTCCTGAAGTAGGTGCCGAATGTTAAAATAGTTCAAATTCCTCGAGGACAGAATGCCAAAGCAGACTGTTTGGCCAAATTAGCCAAGGAAATGGCGAATTCTAATGAGGAGAAGCCTATATTCATCGGAGTTTACAACCGTAGGGTCTTGGAACCCGCTCTATTACAATTCCCGAGGGTAGAAGAAGTATCAAATTCAAGTCAGCAGGATGAAACTCCAGTTGACCCTAAACTTCTCCTTCAAGGCATTATGGAAAATTATCCGGAAGGATATCATACGGCCAAGAGACGTAAAGCTAGTCAAGCTTCAGAATCGTGGTGGCATTGTTTAGATATTGAAGTCGAAAATGATTGGAGACAGCCATTCATTGACTACTTCAAGGAAAACAAACTCCCGATAGAAAAGTCTATGGCTGCACAAATTCGAAAAAGGGCGTTGAGATACGCATTTGTTAATGACATGCTCTACCGACGAGCCTTTGATCAAATGTGGCTAAGGTGCCTGGGGACCAAGGAAGCTGATAAAGTAGTAACAGAAGTCCATGAAGGACTTTGTGGAGCACATCAGTCAGGTCCTAAAATGGCCATCAAAATCAAGAGGATGGGATATTATTGGCCAACTATGGTCAAGGATTGTATCGATCACGCTAAGAGGTGTCACGAATGTCAAATTCACGGTGATGTTATACATCAGCCTCCAAATCCACTACACCCAACAATAGCTTCCTGGCCATTTGAATGTTGGGGCACAGATATAATTGGGCCGATAGATCCACCGTCTTCAGCGGGACACCGCTTTATTCTAGCGGCGACGGACTATTTTTCCAAGTGGGCAGAAGCAGCTCCATTCAGAGAGGTCACATCCGAGCATGTGATCAACTTTTTCACACACAATGTCGTCTACAGATTCGGTGTGCCACGCCGAATAATCTCAGACAACGGTACTGCTTTCAAAAGTACAAAAATCTATAAGTTCGTTGATCGGCATAAAATCGATTGGCGATATTCGTCCATATATAATCCAAGGGCGAATGGATTGGCAGAAGCCTTCCAACAAGACGCTGGTGAAATTGTTGAAGAAAATTCTTACCAAGAACAAAAGAGAGTGGCATACGAAGATGACAGAAGCTTTGTGGGCCTATCGTACAACCTACAAGACGCCAACCAAAGCCACTCCTTACTCATTGGTGTTCGGCGTTGAAGCTGTATTACCATTAGAGATTGAGCTACCATCACTCCGGGTAGCAATCCAGAATGACCTTACTCATGAGCAAAATGCCCGCCTCAGAATGGAAGAGCTTGATGCACTTGATGAACTCAGGTTACAAGCCCAACAAAACCTGGAAATCTACCGAGGAAGAATGACAAAGTCTTTTGATCGAATGGTGCGTCCTCGATCATTTCAGGAAGGGGAATTGGTCCTGGTGCTGAGAAGGCCAATCATCCCACACCGAAAAATTGGTGGCAAGTTTGTATCCAATTGGGAAGGCCCCTTCGTCATCGACAAAGTGTACCAAGGAGGAGCATATCAGTTGATCGATCTGAACGGTCAGAGGCCTATGCCGCCAATCAACGGTCGACATTTAAAGAAATATCACGCATGAAAATTCCGTATCTAATGTATTTTGTGATAATCAAAATTTTATATGCATATTTATTAATGCATGTTTATTTATATTTTAAAATTCTCTTGTATAGCAAGAACGCATTTCAAAATCCCCCATTAGACTGGGGGCATTTTAAATATTTATTTGGGTCGACATCGCGCTGCATGCCGAGATCTCCAAATAAATATTTAAAATATCAAAGAAACAAAGCCTATCCAAAATGTCCCTACGAGACAGGGGGCATTTTAAATATTCATTTGAGTCGACATCGTGCTATACGTCGATATCCCCAAATGAATATTTAAAATCTTATATTCCAAATCTATTTCATTCTGAAATGTCCCTGTGAGACAGGGGGCATTTTAAATATTTATTCGGGTCGACATCGCGCTGCACGCCGAGATCCCCGAATAAATATTTAAAATTATCAATCTAGATATTCTTTTGTGCTAAAGAATACAAATATTTGTTTTCCAAAGTATATGTAGGTGGTCTTTCAAGAGTTAGAGACACCGTCTTCTCCAACAAACCAAGGCTTAAAGGTCAAGAAAGTGACTTTTGTGGCTACACACTCCTACAAAATTGAGTCGGAAAAGCTTGAAGTCTTTCAACAGCCTGAAGCTTAAGGTTCGAATGGGGGTAAAAGGTCAGATCCAACAAGCCCAAATATGGCCGGATCGCTGGCAGCTCCATCTACTCAACAAGCCATAAGAAAGGCCGTAGTAGCGGAACCCCTACTTCGTCAACCCGTCAGTAGGGACTGAAGAAAGAATAAAGGCAAATTTGACTCAACAAGTTCAAGTGGTCGTGGTCTACAAAATTCTCCTAAATGACTGGAGAATCAAAGTTCCAGTGGAAGGATGAGTCTCGAACAACCACTGAATGTTCGTAGGCTCCAGAATCTACAACCACGAAGGATGACTCCAAATCTATCGACTTCAGCAAAATCAGTATTGGGAAGCGCAATTCCCATAGCTAGAGTCTGAAGCCTGAATGGGTGTAAGAGGTCGGATCCAACAAGCCCAAATATGGCCGGATCGCTGGCAGCTCCATCTACTCAACAAGCCATAAGAAAGGCCGTAGTAGAGGAACCCCCATCTCAGCAACCAGAGGACAAAGAGCTATCAAATCCTAGCTCTCCCGATCTGATGAACTCAAGTGATCAGATTAAAGTTTTCTCAAGTGGTTAAGGATCAAGATACTACCTACGTCCGGTACTATCAATTGAATCCGAAACCTGCAAATCCTTCAACAAATCCGTAAAGCACAAAGCGAGGATCGAAGGAATTTTTCTTCAACAAGTCCGTCAAAGCACAAAGCAAAGGACCGAAGAAAATTATCCCAAAGTTCATGAAAAGCCCAAGGCTGAACTAAGAGGATTCTGTCATTAACAAATCCGTTATGCACAAAGCTCTGGACCGATGATTTTTCGCCACCGACCTAATACAAATCTAAAGGTTTAGGTCACCGGCATCACTCCTTCAACAAGCCCGCCAAAGCTAGAAGCATAGGGCCGAAGGTACAAAAATCACCTGACAAATCAATAAAGACAAATCAGAAAATTCTCCATCATTGTCCGCATCACAAAGCGTAGGACGAATGAAATCAGTATCTCAGCCATCTATTGATATATCCAAAAGATCTATGGAGGAAGAAAATCTTAGTGTGACATCCAAGCAAATTTTTGGAGATCCACTAAATAAAAGTCCTTGTGTGACATCTAGAATAAATATCTAGAGATCCATATGGTCAATCAGCATACAACAAACGTGATTCGCTCCAGACGCGTACCTTATTTGTTGGGGGGGCATTTGTTAACCTCTGTGTAAACCACACAAAAGAGGAATGAAATCATGAATCCTGCATACCTCATATACGACGACTCAGTCCAGTTCTCCGAGAATCCTGCCCGAAATCCCGTGATACCTTGTCGAAATCTGGCTGATTCGGCGCCGTCCAAGTCTCCTCGCAGGATTCCCGCGTACGCTCCCTCGATCGCTGATTTCTGAGGTCGTTAAATACCGACCCAAACGAAGCCTTTCTTCGCTGCTTCCGCTCGACTTCTCCTCCCGAAATCCACGAGCTCCTCTCCCACTCGATCGAAGCTCTCGGTTCCTCTGTCCGAATCCACGATCTTCTCCCAGACCGATCTCCACTGCCTCCCGTCTCCCTCCTTGCTCCGTTCGGCCTCCCTCTGTCCCGATCTCACCAAGCCGAGAGAGAAATAGAGAAAGAGAGAGAGAGAGATAGAGAGTGAGAGTTGAATCTTCCTTGCCTCACACCGACGCCTCCTCTGCTCTACCCGAAGCCTGCCCGATCTCCCCTCTGCCGTGTCTTCTTCCCAAGCCGAGAGAGTGAGAGGGAGATAGGTATTGGTTTTATATATATATATATATATATATATATATATATATATATATATATATATATATATTTCATTTTATTAATAATTCTTAATTATAATTATAAATACTAATTATAACTTAGTATTATTATTATTATCATTTATGTATTTATAAGTAATTATTAACTATAATTATTTAATTAATTATGATTAATTATTTATAATTAATTAATCTAGATTATAATTATTTTTTTTATTAATTAATTATAATTAGTTAATTACTTATTTATAAATAATTATAATTAAAATAAATAATTATGATTATTTGCTCTTGCCTCAATCCTCGTGCCGACATCTACAAACCCGCGCAGGTATAACTCTCTAACCCTAAAACTCCGAGAACTCGTTTCAACGCATTCGTCGAGACAAAACGACCACCTATGCACGCTTTTCTTAGCGTGGTGGGAGGGAGTGCGTCCCGACGCTTGCGACGAAGCGGGTAATCACCTAAATTCCTTCTTCGAAGTTCGTATCGCCTTGGAAACCCCGCCTATGCATGCTTTTCTTAGCGTGGTGGAAAGGGATCCCGGTGCGATGCGCACGACGAAGCGGGGATACCCATAAGTACCCGCTTGCGGGGAAATAACTGTTCCGCCAAAATATTTTTTAAAAAAATAAAAAATACTTTTTTTACAAACAAAATACTCATACACGCTTTTCTTAGCGTGGTGGGGGATCAAAAAAATATACGGCCACGGTGTCCTCGAAAGAGGGCACCTACCATGCACGCTTTTCTTAGCGTGGTGGGAAAGGCCCAGTTTTCCGTAGTTTTCCCCTAAACGGGGGAGACGCCGGAAGGCTGCCGAAATTTTGGGTGAAAATGTTGCTACACTCGGACCCTTTTGAACTCGAAGAAAACAAAGGTTTGGACACATTTGAACGACCAAGGACTTGGGACTATACTCAGAACTCAAATCAAATGAACTTAACTTGGCGTAATTTAAAACAAAATCAAGCTCAATCAAGTAATGTTGTAAGGAATGAGAACTTGGTTCAAACTTCATCAAATGTGAACTTGAAAGGCATTATAAGCTTGGACTTGAAACTAGAGAACTTGATTGAACTCATATTGAATCCGGACTTGAACAATAAAGACCACAGGGGACTTTGATTTGGACTCAAGCCAGAACTTGTATTTGGACATAAAGCAAATGATTAACAAACAATTGAATCTAAGTGAAATAAGTTAAAACTTGGACTTGATTGGAATGTCAAGTGAGCTTTGATATTGAACTCAAGCTTGTGAATAAAGAACTTGACTCAAATTCGACTTGAGCAGTTGAACTCAAGTAAAGACTTGAATCAAACTCAACCAAGAAGAGTTTGATTTGAGCATGGACATGAACTCAAGTTGAACTCGAACTATACAACATCAAAGTTGAACTTGAACTTGATTCAATCATTTGAAATCAAACAAGGATTTGATTTGGACAACAAGACTTGGACTTAAACTTGAACTGCCATTTGAACTCAAGAACCTGAACTTGAATCAATTAAGCTAAGTGCAAGGAACTCTAATTTGGGCAATTTGAGTACAAACAAATACTTTCAATTTGACTCAGGAGACTCAAACAAATGTAGAAGACTTTGATTTGGATTTGATCTAAACTTGAAGGAATGATGGCTAGAGATTGTAATTTGGGGTGATCCCAAAGGACTCAAACAATTTCAACAAGAGACCGTGCTTTCAGTGAATGAACATACAATCAAATGCAATTCAATAGCAAGCCGCAATATTTGATCAATCATACACGAACATAAAAGACCCGTCATCTACTAGTAGTAGAAGACATGTAAAAGACCCGCTACATGTACAAGATGTCATCCACAAGCAAACTTGAAGGAGTTCTAAATAGGCTTACATTCAGTAGCATAGAGTTTCCTACAAATGAATATAGTGATGTGTATGATGAATGTGAACATTCACAAATGAACGAAGAGGAGTCCTCATTCATATAGAAGCCTACTTATGGGTGATGACGATTAATGTGTAGTGGGTGCTAAATCATACATGCAGTCAATAACCACTCAGCATCGGTCAAACATATCAGTCCTATAAAAGCAAGAATAAAAGATCTGCATACATACAATCTTTTTACGAATACGGATGTATGTATATAACATGCTACCCAGGGGTACATACAAAAAGACTTCAGTAAATGCAGTATCCTGAAGTCAATTTCAGTCTGTGAAAGAAGACATCTATCTACTACATGCATATGTATGTACTAGCGGATGCACAAAGTGCAAAGGATACGACAAATACACAACAAAATGCATGAAGAATATGACAACTGCTAGCTCATACGATCCAAGGCAGGAGATTAGTTAGTGCACTATGACCCGCCTACAAAAAATCAACAAATAGTGCACGACAGTCTACCTGTACGAAGCAACGAACAATTCTATCCAGAAAGCTGCTACGCCACGCCACCGGATCTGCAACATTCCGTACAAGCAGATAGAAGGCGTCGTCAATTATTCCAAAAATACCCCCTGCACGTGCACTGTAATTTGTATACACATAGGTACACCAAAGAGGGGTAAAATACAATCCTAAACCCGCATGGGCCCCGGCGAGCGTGTTATTGGTACACACGTGACGTCTAGGGATGCTGCGCGGGTTAACAAGTGAATTCTTGTTCGAACCCGATCCTCCTATACGGATCAATAGGAGTCGACAAGGTTCGAACTCTCAAACAAATACACGGTTGAGAGGAACAGTATATTTGTTTTAATACATTCATATCAGGCCTCCAAAGTCCTCTAATCAAAAGAATTCACTTACAAAGGCAAAAAAGCCTACGAAACCCGATCCTCTGTCAACAGCCCGATAGAGTTGACAAGGTTCAATCCATAAAAAGAAATGACCCCCCGAACACCCCGATGATGGCCGTGTTGATTGTAAATCTCAATCAGAGGGGTTCACAAATACTTTCAAATTCCAAAAGTCAAGTTCCCAAAACTCCAAAAAAAAAAATCCCAAAATTCCACAAAAAAAATCCCAAAAGTCCAAAAATATTTAAAATTGAAATCACCCATCCGTACTTAAAGCAAAAATCATCCACCCTCCGCAACAGTTTGTCGAGGTGGACAAATTTAAAAACTACTTCAGCTCACAAAAGAGCCAAATGCCTAGTCGAGAATATTACTAGGATCCATTCTCAAACAATCTATTGCCAGTAAGGACGTGGTACGTGTCCTCTAACCGGCAGTTTCGCCGCCAAATGGCACTGCAGGTAAACGGTTATGACCCGGGGCCCTCTAAACCGAGTGGTTTTGCCGTCAAATGGCACCACAGATAGCGGTTATGGCCAGAGCCAATACGCTCCTTAATGGCGTTAAATCCTTGAGATATGAATCAATAGGATATGATCGATAGGGCATAAAGCCCTCTGTTAGCTAAGGTGGATTCAAATTTGTCCCCTTAGGCAAATACCCACCCCGGTCTACAAGGTTCCCTTGGACGAGGCAACCATGGCTGCCGACAAGGATCCTTCTGTCAGGTTGGGTCGACTACCTCCTCTGACTAAGTAGACCAGGGACCACGATGACCCGGGATGACGGAACCATGGGATCTTGATCGGGTCCATCATCCATTCCCCCACCATCTGCTTTAAGTGCTAGGTGGTGAAATTTTCTATTTTTAAATATTAAACTCTCCAAATCCTTTCCGAATTCCCAAATTCAAAACCCAATTTCCAAATCCAATTTCTACCAATATCTAAATCCATTGCTGCTACTATATGCCAGATAACACGTATATTCTATACGTATCTGATTGACGACTAGCCTTAATCGAAAGTTCTCTCTCGTGATCGAGAGGGGTAATTAACTATAGGGGCTTTCGCCTATAGGAAACCAGAACTCAGATCATAAAGTCCTCACAAAATGAGGGCGAAATCTCTGGGTAGTGTCTTATCTACAAACCCATCTGCCTTCCAAAATTTACCTCGGAACTTAGTTCGTTAAAACTCCCTCGCCGAATAAGAAAAGCAAGCGGAGGCCGAGGCTGAATTTTCGGAGCCCACATCTCAAAGCAAATTCAATAATTTTCGTGTTTATTATGATAAAAAATTATTCCAGGATATTTTAATATATTGTTTTTCAATTTTATTCTTTTTCGCTCTTATTAAAGATGAACACTGCCGTTGTCAGGTCCCAAGTCATGGATGAGAAAAGTGGAGGGTTGCGTCATGTAGTCGACAGCCAGCGTAAAACTTGTCGAACAATAATGACATGAATCCTTTAAAAAATTGTGTTAATGTTAGGGCGTCTCTTGGAAGCGACGCACTGTATGACCTGAATACAGTGACAAGTGTGCAAGGGATGCTTCACCGGCGTCCGGGTGCAGTGTTAAATAGACAAGGGTTCCTACAAAGGATGGATGTGGGCAAAGAAGTAGTACATGAAACTAAAATTAGGATAAGAACTTGGAATATAGATTCCCTTACAGGAAAATTAATGGAATTAATAGATATTATGATTTATAGGAAGTTAAATATTTTGCGCATTCAGAAAACTAAGTGCGTTGGAGAGAAGGCTAAGGAAATTGATAGTTTAGGATTTAAACTTTGATATTCGGGTAGGAGTCGTACTAGAAATGATGTAGGTGTTATTATAGATAAGAGTTTAAATGATAATGCTATAAAAATTAATATGATTGGAGATAGAATTATAGCTTTAAAGATTGTTGTTGATGATAAGATTGTTAATATTATAAGTGCTTATGCTCCTCAAGTAGGTTTGAATATGAGTTATAAATTAAATTTTTGGAATGACTTAGAAGAATTAATACAAAAGATACCTCTTGAAGAAAGAGTTTTTATTGGAGGAGATTTAAATGAACATGTTGGTAGAGAGGCATATGATTTTAAAAGCATTCATGGTGACTATGGATTTGGAACGAGGAATGAAGGTGACAAGACCATTTTAGATTTTTATTTAGCTTATGATTTTTCAATTGTTAATATGTTATTTAAGAAAAGGAATAAGCATCTCATTACTTATAAAAATGGATATAGTACAACCCAGATTTATTATTTTCTTATTTGAAAATTAAATCATTTAGATTGCAAAGATTATAAAGTTATTCCGAGTGAAAATTTATGTACCCAACATCGATTATTAGTTTTGGACTTTAAGATAAATGAACATAAAATAAAAAATAAAGTAAAATATTTTTCTAGGATTAGATGGGGGCATTTAAAGAATATTAACAAAAATATTTTTGAGAGTAAGATTTTAGATCTTAAGATTTTGTCTGTGCATGAGGATACTAATATTATGTGGGAAAAAGTGGCTAGTGATATTATGAATAATGCAAAAGAGGTGCTTGGAATATCAAAGAGAAAAACTCCTATTAGTAAAAATAGTTGGTGGTGGAATCCAAATGTGCAATAAAAAATTAAAAATAAGAAGATTTGTTATAAAAACTGGTTTAATTTTAAAAATTCTGATAATTGGGAAATTTACAAAGTGGCTCGTAAGGATTCTAAGAAAGCAATATGCGATGCAAAGACATTAGCTTTTAGTGATTTATATAATAGATTAAATACTAAGGAGAGAGAAAGATATATGTATCAGTTAACCAAACAAAGAGATATGAGTAGTAAAGATTTAGTTCAAGTGAAGTGTATTAAGGATGAAGATCAAAAAATATTTTTCTTAGAAGATGATATTCAACAAAGGTGGATGAGATATTTTGCTAAACTTTTTATTGAAGATTGTGAAAATAAAATTAACTATAGTGACCTTAACACCTTAAATGAAATAAATATTTCTATTTTTATCGGTGTATTAGTAAAACTGAGGTTAGAGAGGCTTTAAAGAAAATGAAGGGTGGAAAAGCTGTTGGACCTGATGATATTCCAATTGAGGTGTGGAAATGCTTAGGAGATGAAGGTATTTCTTGGCTTACTAAACTTTTTAATACTATTTTGAAGACTAAAAAGATGTCAGATGAGTGGAGAATGAATGTGTTAATTTCTATTTTTAAGAATAAAGGTGATGCACAAGATTGTACGAATTATAGAGGTATTAAGTTAATGTGTTATACTTTAAAACTATGGGAGCGAGTTATGGAGCATAGGTTGCGGCGTGATACTAATGTTTCTCAAAATCAATTTTGATTCATGCCGGGTAGGTCGACTATGGAAGCTATATATTTATTAAGAGGTTTGATGTAGAAATATAGAGAAAATAAGGAGGATCTACATATCATATTTATTGATTTAGAAAAAGCATATGATAAAGTTCCAAGAGAAGTGCTATGGAGAGTTCTTGAAAAAGAAAAGAGTCAATAATGCTTATATTCAAATCATTAAAGATATGTAGCATGAGCATTACTTGTGTTCAAACACAAGGTGGTTTGATTAAGTATTTCCCTATTTCGGTTGGGTTACTTCAAGGATCAGCCTTAAGCCCATATATTTTTGCTTTAGTCATGGATGTTCTCACTAGACATTTGCAAGAGGATGTACCTTGGTGTATGCTTTTTGCTGATGATATTCTTCTTGTTGATAAGACTAGAGAGGGAGTTGAAGGTGAACTTGAATTATGGAGGTCAACCTTAGAGTCTAAAGGTTTTCGCTTGAGTAGATCTAAAACGGAATATATGGAGTGAAGTTTTAGCAGTAATAGACCTAGTGAGGGGATTGTGACTTTGACGATCAAGTCATTAATAAGAGTACACATTTTAGATATCTTGGATCTATTGTTCAGAGTGATGGTGAAATAGATGGGGATATTATCAGCAGAATTCAAGTTGGATGGTTGAAGTGGAGGAATGCATCGGGCTTGTTATGTGATAGAAATGTACCCCTCAAACTTTAGGGAAAAGTCTATAAGATGGTAGTGAGGCCTGCAATGCTTTTATGGTGCCGAATGTTGGCCATTAAAAGAGAAGCATAATACTATGTTAAGTGTGGTAGAGATGAGGATGCTCAGGTGGATGAGTGGCTTTACCCTTAGAGATAGGATATGAAATGAGCATATACATGAAAAGGTTGGAGTAGCTCCAGTAGAGATAAGATTAGAGAGAGTCACCTTAGATGGTTTGGTCACATAAAAAGGCGGCCTTCCGATGACCCGGTTAGGAGAGTAGAGGTATTAGATTTGACTTGTGTTAATAAAGGTAGGGGTAGACCTAAAAAGACTTAGTTAGAAAATATTAGGAATGACCTTTCTTTATTAGATTTAAACGAGAAGTTGACTTTTAATGGGACACAATGGAGAAAAAGGAATCATGTAGCCGACCCCACGTAGTGGGATAAAGGCTTGATGTTGTTGTTCGCTCTTATTAAAGATGGGAAGAGTTTTTTTTTTTTTTTTGGTGGTTGGGAGGTGGGTGGGGGGGGGGGGGGGGGGGAGTTAGAGTTTGTTGTGCTTTCCTACACTCTTGATTAGGGGTGTATGATATTTGGATAAAATAAAAAAATTGAATCAAACCTATTATTTTTTTCTTAAATATATCATATTTGATTAGTTTGGTTTAGTTATGAAACCAATTGTTTAATTATTAATTATAATTTTGATTCTTTTAATTTTTAATTGTTAGTTTAATTTTTATTTTTGGAAAAGTAACAAAATTGAAAACTAAATTATAATAATTTATTTAAACATTAATGTAAAAAAGTTCAAAAAATATAAATAATTAAGTGATAGAAAGATTAACGTTAATATTATTCATTTATATGTCAAAATTATAACGTTTAGTAAATAATTATTTGATATTCTTTTTAATACATGCTATTGAAGCAAAAAAAAAGGTAAATAATTAATGTTAAATACATTTCAGTTCACTTAAAATTAAATCTAATTGTCTAAATTAAAATTTGATTTAATTTAATTCAATTTAAAAAAAATTTTTGATTTATTCAACTTTTTAAAATTTACAATCAAAATAAATGTATTTATTTATAAACCAAACCAATCAAAACTACTGAATGCACAACGTTATATAGCTCAATGGAAATTTTTATATATCCAAAATCACTCCCAAGTGAACTTAGTATTAATATTATAAATAATTTAGGATTAGTAGAATAAATATTGAATAAATTCCATATGATTATATTAAGGGTGAATTTATGACATGTAGATGGAATATTTCATAATAAAGAATGCGTGTCCCCCCCCCCCCCCCCCCCATATTTTTTTTATTACATGAGTCTTTAGGCAATTTTGCCCTATTACATGAGTCTTTAGGCAATTTTGCCCTCCTAGAAAAAATTAAACACATTGTATAGAGGTGTTATTTATAAATTTGCTCCCCCTACTCTCCTAAGATCTAAGGCTGATTTCGCCCCTGACGGTCTATATCATTGATAATTAGACCAATAACGAATACCGGCGATGGCTTGGCCGCTAGTACTAATAGTTCGTTTCTTTGACGGCGAAGCCGTTGGTAACTTTCTAACATCCATGAATTGTATTATTATAACAATAAAGCTAAAATCAATAATGTTGATGATATCATGATCCTCTTTTTCATCCCACCTTCCTTTTATTTTCATATTTGGTCAAAAGTGGAGTCTTGGAGACTTTATATAAATATTTTATATTAATTAAATATGAGGCTCATCCATAGCCCATAGGGTTGTTGGTGAGACTTGAGAGAGACCCTTTTTTAATAATAATTTTTATTTAAAGGGGTATTAAGGGAGTGGGACATTATATTGATCATTTTTTTGTTTTATTGTGCTATAAGTTTTTTTTAATTAGAATATTAAATATATTAAATATTAATTTTTATATGAGATATTAGAAATTAATGCTTCATTTGAAACAACTTTCATATTATTATATTTTTTAAGCGGTAATAATAATTTTTATTTAGCTATTATTTTTGGTTTGTTTTTAAAAATTCTTACGATAGAAAAATGCATTTTATCTTTTTTTTTTTCTACAATAGTTTTATAATCGATGCAAAATTTTAAGAAGGAGAAGATTATTAATTTAAATTAAAAAAGGCTCAATGATGAATGTACGAAAGGATTTTACGAGTTCTGAATGCGCTAAATTATATTTTTTTTTTGGGAAAAATAAGGGCTTTGCCCCTAAATTAAATTATATTCCCAAAAAAAAAAAAAAAAAAAAAAGCGCTAAATCTCTTTACACATTAAGCTCATGAGGATAAGGTACGAAAGAAAGAGAGATGATGAATTGACAGAGAGAGAGAGATGAAGATTAAAGAGGAGAGAGAGAGTAACTTTAAATATGAGTTCTTAAATATTATTTTTATAAAATATTATTTTGTAGCTAAAATCTTGATTTAATTTTTATTCAACTATTTAAAAAATAATATTTTTATTTAAATATCATATTAAAAATAATATTAAAATGTTAATTAACTTAATTTTTCTAGATAAAAATTTTCTATAAAATATTTTAAAATGTTTTTCTTAGACTTTGAAGTTAAATTATATTATATAACTCAAATCAAACATCTCTCTCCCCATGATCTATCTCTTTCCAGTCATTTCTCTCTCTCTCTTACATTCTGTCCTTCTCTCTCACACTCTCTCTCCATGTCATCTCTCTATCTTACTCTCCCGATCTCTTTCTCACAATCATCTCTCTCTTTCTTTTGAACCCCCTTTGAGCTGAATGTACCAAACGATTTGGTACATTTAGAACTCGTAATTTTGTTTTACGCATTTAGCACTGCACCAAACAATTTATTGAATTTGCTCTTTTCTAAATTTTTAAATGATTGTGCCCATTAATGGTGATTTACATGCATATCATCTTATATCACTTTATCTACATATATAACATCCAAAATTTAAATATTTCATTCATACAATCTATATACAATTTTAATATCAAATATGTCACTCTTATATTTCATATAAGTTTGCTCTCCTAAGAACTAATGCTGGTTCTGCCCCTGACAGTCTATATCATTGATAATTAAACCAATAACGAATGTCCGCGATGGCTTGGCCGATAGTAGTTCGTTACATCGACGGCGAAGCCATGGGTAATCTTCTAACATCTAAAAAATTTAAGTATGCATGAATTGTAATGGTATAACAAAGCTAAAATTAATAATGTTTATGATATCTAAGGGCATCTCCAACGGAACTCCAAATACTTGAATTCCGTCGCCTCCGAGCTCCAGCCGAACGCTGAAACTTCCGCTATTTCCATGCGGGTGAACAGTAGGATGCCAATATTGGCGTTGAACTATTCATCATCGTCATTTTTCTTGGTCTACCGAACTTGACAAGAAGCGCGTGAAAGAAAAAAAAGATCGTTACCTTCTCAAAATGGAGTTCCATTAGAGATGAATCGCGGCATTTTTAAGTTTCACGGTATTTTGAAGTGAAAAATGTAATTTTTCGTTGGAGATGAGATCTATATCTTCTTTTTCATCACACCTTCCTTATATATATATATATATATATATATATATATATATATATATATATATATATATATATATATATATATATATATATATATATATATATATATATATATATATATATATATAAATTAAATATGAGGCTCATCAATAGGGTTGTTGGTGAGACTTGAGAGAGCTCCTAATTGTTATTTTAATAATAATTTTTTTTTAATTAAAGGGAGGTGGTATAATGGGAGTGGGACATCATATTGATCTATTGTTTTTTTATTGTGGTGTAAGTTTTAATTTATTAGAATATTAAATATTAGCTTTTACTTGATATATTAGAAATTAATGCTTCATTAGAGACAACTTTCATATTATTATATTTTTTAGACTGTAATAATAATTTTTATTTAGCTATTAATTTTTTGTTATTTTTTTTAATTCTTATAATAGTTTTATTACCTGGACAAAATTTTAGAAAGGAGCGGATGATTAATTTAAATTAGCAGGAGCGCGATTGACCAAAAGTTTAGAAAGGAGCGGATTTGCAAAATTGTTTAAGGCTTCGTTTGATTTTCATCGGAGTTTTATTCACTTTTAAACGGAAGTATCATAACGGTGAAGCGGAATTTTTTTTACTTCTGAAATCGGTGTTATTTCGGAGTTATACGAAAATGTCTTTTAAAAAAGTGACGCAAACAAACATTGAAATACTTATTTTTTCCGATTGAAACCGCAAATGAAAAAATTTATGGGCTACCAAACGAAGCTTAAATCCGACAAATCGTGTGACACATTCAGCTCACAAGGATAGAGTATGAAAGAACGAGAGATGATGAAGAGAGAGATGGATATGATGATGAGGAGAGAGAGAAACTTTAAATATGAGTTTTTAAATGTTATTTAAATAATATTTTTATACAGTATCATTTAAATATTATTTTTCTAGCTAACAATTGATTTAAATTTTATTCAACTATTTTAAAAAATAATATTTTATTTAAATATCATATTAAAAATAATATTTAAATATTAATTAATTTAATTTTTCTAGATAACATTTTTCTATAAAATATTTAGTTTTTAGACTTTGAAGTTAAATTATATTTCTTAACTCAAATCTAACATCTCACTTCCCATCATCTCTATTTCTCCCCCCTTCATCTCGAGAGATTATTAGGTGCGGAGTGCAGACGGGAAGAACCGTCCGCACAAGCATTATTTGTCGCTAGGTACCGGCACTCAGTACCGCTGAATACAACTAGATATCTAGTACTTGTGCAGACGATGAATACTCTGCACCTAATAGTTTTTCCTTCATCTCTCTCACATTCTCTCTCCCTGTCATCTCTATCTCTTACATATCTCTCCCCCTCATTCTATTTCTTTTTTGCATTCTGCGATAAAGTAGGAGAGAGAATTATTTATTTATTTATTTGCCTTGTTGCCTTGGAGAGGAGAAATCATCATTTTTTTTCTTTTATTTTTATTAAAGTTTTAAGTGCAAATACATTTTTAAAATTTTTAATAAATAATTTAGAATAAAATTTTTTAAGGAGTGATTATGTGTCAAAAAATTTCGTGATATAGTTTATCACATTTCTTTTAAAAATAAATTTTTTTTCATAATTTTTATTCATAATATATTATTATTATTTTAAATAAATATTTATCTTATTATTTATTAAAAATTAATCTAAATTTTTAACTAATTTTAAATTAATTCTATATTAACCTAAAATGTTATTTTCCTTAAAAATTCATATTAATGCACAAAAACTAATGGCACTCAAAATATTGCTTTCATTAAAATAAGATAAATTTAAAATAATAATAATATACCATGAATAAAAAAATATAAAAAATGTATTTTTAAAAGGATTATGATAAATCATCCCACAAAATTTTTTTTGAATCATAATAACTCATTAACATTTTTTCATTATAAATTATTTATTATGAAAATAATAAAATTATATTTATAATTAAAATTTTATAAAAATAAAAGAAAAAAATGGTAATTCTAAGCCAACAGGACAAATAAATAGAAAAATCTCTCTTGCTTTATCTCTTTCTCCTACGAGAAAATATTATGTGCAGCTTTCGGACAGAAAAAATCATTTGAATTATAAGTGTATATAATATATGAAATAATTTGATACCATTATATATATATATATATATATATATATATATATATATATATATATATATATATATATATATATATATATATTTATATGTCTAATGATTATTCCAATCCGAATGACTCATATAATAATTTCTCCTCTCCTGTCCTCCACCCAATAAAAAAAATTAAAATGAAAATAGTGGGTAGAAATGCAAAATATTTTTTTCTGTCGGCGTATCAGTCGCCTAAGCCGGGTAGAAATGCAAATTTGTAATTTTGGGCTCCTTGAACGAACGCATCAAGCTTTTTCTTCTGTCGGCGTGCAGTATAAATGCCAAGCATCTCTCGAGGAATTGAGAATTTTGTTGAAAGAAAAAGCAGAGAGAAAAAGAGTGGCGAAGAGAGATTTGAATTCTCGTCCAAGAGAAGAGAAGAGAAGAGGAGAGAGAGAGAGAGAGATGGCAGGGCCGGTCAAAGAGGTAGCTGCGCCCACCGCGGTGAAGACGACGGCCCTGAACTGTATCAGTCTATCGGATCCTGATATCAACAAATCCGTTTCCCTCCTCAAACAGGTCGGTCCTCTTTTGAATGCCTCCTCCAACTTTTCGTTTTAATGTTGAGGTTTTCGCTTTGAGGTCGAAGTTGAATCCAAATTTCTCGTTTCTTTTCCAGATTTTCTTTATTCCTGTTTTTTTTTTTTTTTCTTTTGTACGAGTTTGTGACTTTTTTAGATTCAAAACTAGGTTTTCCTGCCATATCATTAATCAATTTGGCTAGATTCTGGTTAGTTCGACGTACTTTCGGCTTAAAATGACGAGTATCTTGTTAGATGTTATGGCAGATTTCTACTGTTTTATTAAGTTGATTACTTTATGAGGTTGTTCGCCGTGTGGTAGTTGAATGTTTCTATAACTGGTCAATCGTTTGGATTTGAGGTTGCCATTACTGTTTTTATTTTTTCCACTCAATGATTCTTTTTCATTGTTGATGGGATTCCATTTATGTCTGAAAAATCTGCTCTTCTGTATTAGGAATCGTTTTAGCCATATTAAATTATTTTTTGTTATCAGTCCTATGTCCACGAGTTAATTAGAGCTGTGGTCATAAATTTATGGATAATTTATTTGTTTCTAAAGAGGCGTTACAAGTCTTTTATTCTTTGGCGCGAAGCCTTTGATAGTAAATCATAAAGTAACATGCTATAAATTTTATATCTTTTGAATTATATTTTTTGCTGGAGTAAGCTGTATTATGGTTGATAATTAACTGCACATCTATCCTGTTTTTTGTTGCTGTTTCAGGCTTGCTTAGATTCTGGATTCTTTTATGTGGTTGATCATGGAATTAGCCAGGAATTTATGGATGAAGTTTTCTTTCAGAGTAAGAAATTTTTTGATCTGCATTTACCTGAGAAAATGAAGCTGCTTCGGAATGAAAAACATCGGGGTTATACTCCTCCTCTAGACGAGCTTTTGGATCCTGAAAATCAAGTTCATGGTAGGTTTCCAAGGTTTATCATCCTGCATCTTCACCTCTATATCTTCTAGATGTTAGTTTTGCTTCATGATGAAAGCTTAGTTAGACTCTACTCTGATTTAACTGCAATTTTACTTCATTAATATTTGTTGCTAAGTTGGGTATTATTTGATGATTGATCAGCTGCGTTAGTATGATATTGTATTTCATTTTTTTTTAACATTTCAACTTTTTTATGTGTTTGGTTTTAAGCAAAAGAAATACAAAGTGAAGTTTTGAGGGATTTGAAATACCCAAAAATCTCTATTTTCCATGCATTTGGAAATTGCCCGACTTCGCCTAATTGCATTGCTCATGCCTACCCTCATTTGCTGTATTTGAAATGTATTGTAATAAACAAAAAAAAAAAATTTTTTTGATGTATTTGATTTGCATCCAATCAAAGAACTTCATTTTTAAATTGCATATATTTCAGTTCTTTTGAATTTCTTGCATAAATGTATTTTGAAATCATCAAATATAACTGCTGCATTGCAACACAACTGGCAATGATTCGACATTCCTGATTTTATGAGAATTGCGTTTTTTAACCGGTGTAATTTCTAGTAATAGATAATGCTTAGTAATGACCTCCATCTATTGATGAGATCTATGCTTTTTTATGTGTTTTTCCTTGAAATGTAAATCAATTACTTCGACTGTAGAAATGCACTTATATAGTTATATGTACTAAAGATCACTCGTAGCCTACTTATATGTGGCTTCTTTTGCTAGTTGTAGAACAAAAATGCATGGAAGTGATTTATTTGCTTAGAGATCTTGTAACGCTATTTTTATTAACAGCGACTTTTGTTTCAATTAGACTTCAAGAAAAGATTTGAGAGGGAATGTTAGTTTGGCTAGGCTACATTCGAGTAACTAGTAACTAGCAATTCTGATGAATTGTGATGTGAAATATTTGGTGATATGGATCCCATAAAATTTAATTTTTTTTGCACACTGAGATATTTGATGGTGGTGAGACCTGCAATGCTTCATGGTGCAGAATGTTGGCCATTAAAAAGAAGCTTAATATTAAGTCAAGTGTTGCAGAGATGTGGATGCTCAAGTGGATGAGTTTTTTACTCTTAGAGACAGGATACAAATTAAGCATATGTTTGAAAAGGTTGTAGTACCTCCAGTGGAAGATAAGAGTAGAGAGAGTCGCCTTAGATGGTTTGTTCACATAAAATGGCAACCTTCTGATGACCCGGTTAGGAGAGTAGATGTATTAGATTTGGCTTATGTTAAGAAAGGCAGAGGTAGACCTAAAAAGACTTAGTTAAAAAAAATATTAGATTTATATGAGAATTTGACTCTTAATATGACACAATGGACAAAAATGATTAATGTAGCAGCCCCACGTAGTGGGATAAAGGCTTGAAGTTGTTATTATTGTTGTTGCTGCACATTGAGATATTTGATATGGAAGGATTTTGGAAGAAGTATCCACAACATGACAATAATCTGCTTTGCTTCAACGTATTTCATAGTGATTCAAAAAGTCTACCCTATCTTTGTTATTTGTCCATTGTTTCCAGTGCTATAAGATTTCTTTAATTATTATTAAAGCCCTTTTTAAAAGCAGGGCAAGTTCACATGATGTTTGATTAAGAGTTCTAAACAACCTCCAAAATAAAACATGGATTATAAAAGCGATATTGGATGGTTTTCATGTCTTGGAATCAGGAGTGTATTCAAGTTTAATTAGATCCCAGTAGCATGGTCATTTAATCAATACTATCAAGACAAAACAAAATTTAAGGACCTTGTTTCAAAATTCTTAATGAGGAAGAATCCGGCGCAATACACTGTAGAGGTGATTATGTGGCTTAAAAGAATTTGGAGATGGTTGTCAATATATGGGAACTTGGTCAAAATTGGCGTGCACAGAATACATAGTTATTTGTTTTGGGTTTCTTAATTTATTTTCATAATACTAATGGTTTATATACCGTCTCCAGATTCTATCTAGCTTGATTTTTTGTTTACTAATAATTGTATAGGTTCTCAATTTGATGAAATGATGATATAAGTTTGCTTTGCATTATAATCTGCTATATTATTGGACAGAACACATACTTTTGTTCGAAGGATTTTACTCCTGTGTTTTATTTGTGCCATCTATTTGAATTAAACTCTTGTTTTATCCTTGATGACCAAATATTAGAAGTTTCCACAATTTCTTATTATTAATCCATATTTCACTTATTTGCAGTGAAGAGTTTTCTTATGTGGTTATGGTTTTAATGAGTTTTTTTTATAGAGATATTGTAATGATCTTGAATATGTTTCTAGGTGATTACAAAGAAGGATATTACATTGGTGTTGAAGTACCCGAAGATGATCCTCAAGCAGAAAAACCCTTTTTTGGTCCAAATCAGTGGCCTTCAAAACGTAAACCATCCCAATCTGTTCTCTTAAGTGTCATTTTGATATTTATTTTTCAGAATGAAGCCAGTTTCTTCCATGGTAGTTGTTTTACCTTAATTCCAGAACTTTAACAGTAGGTGTGCAACTTTTCAAATTCCGCTGAATCAGCAATATTACAATGCGCTGCGGTGTATTTGAACATTGTTTCACTATTTCTCATATTGTTTGTGATGATCACCATAATTTTCTTCAATATTAGTTTCAAAATATTAAGTATGGTGCATCTCTTTTCATCTTAAAACTTGAGAGTTTATATATTTTGGTAAATCACTGCATCCTTAAGCTGGTCTGCTTGTCATGAAGCTGTCATAAATCCCTGGTGCATTTCTTGATTGCTGTTTTAGTTTCTACCTAATTTTAGTGATTTTTTGGGCAATTTTCTTAGTAATGTATTTGCTGTGTTATTTGTTACAAATGCCAAATTGGTATATTGAGCATCGCCAGGTATTTTGCCTTTTTTTTTTAAACTTATGCTGAACTTTTCTGATTCTGGTTTGTTCCGTTTTCTATATTATTAAGATATTTTACCTGGATGGAGGCGGGTTATGGAGCAATACCACCAAGAGGCCTTGTAAGTTATCTTTTGTACCTTTAAATGTGGTATTTTATTTATCCATCAAGTAATTATCATTAAATATTGTCATCAAAGAATTTCAATTAGCATATACTCAATTTACTTGAAATGAGGTATTTGACAAGTGTAATTATCACATGATAGTAGGCATTGTCAATCTTTCTTGTAACTAGTGATTTCTTAGTTGTATTATCGATTATGTATCCCATTAGCTTGTAGCATTATCCTTGTTTGCTTTAGGCTCAATATTTTATTTACTGACAATTATAATGATAATGTTATCAAACAAAAACGAAGAAATCAGTGAGTATTTCAAACAACACAAAATCAATGGGCAATTATAATTTAATCATCATAACAAAAAATTTTCAAATTTAAATAAAATATGGAGCACTTACAAGCTAATACTAAAATATGTAGAAAAAACTATGTTAAGAAAATTATTCATCAACAACAACAACATCAAGCCTTTATCCCACTACGTGGGGTCGGCTACATGAATCTTTTTTCTCCATTGTGTCCTATTAAAAGTCAAATTCTCGTTTAAATCTAATAAAGAAAGGTCATTCATAATATTTTCTAACCAAGTCTTTTTAGGTCTACCCCTACCTTTCTTAACATAAGTCAAATCTAATACCTCTACTCTCCTAACCGGGTCATCGCAAGACCTCCGTTTTATGTGACCAAACCATCTAAGGCGACTTTCTCTAATCTTATCTTCTACTGGAGCTACTCCAACCTTTTCACGTATATGCTCATTTCGTATCCTATCTCTAAGGGTAAAGCCACTCATCCACCTGAGCATCCTCATCTCTGCCACACTTAACTTAGTATTATGCTTATCTTTTAATGGCCAACATTCGGCACCATAAAGCATTGCAGGCCTCACTACCATCTTATAGAATTTTCCCTTAAGTTTGAGGGGTACATTTCTATCACATAACAAGCCCGATGCATTCCTCCACTTCAACCATCCAACTTGAATTCTGCTGATAATATCCCCATCTATTTCACCATCACTCTGAACAATAGATCCAAGATATCTAAAACGTGTACTCTTATTAATGACTTGATCGCCCAAAGTCACAATCCCCTCACGAGGTCTATTACTACTAAAATTACACTCCATATATTCCGTTTTAGATCTACTCAAGTGAAAACCTTTAGACTCTAAGGTTGACCTCCATAATTCAAGTTTACCTTCAACTCCCTCTCTAGTCTTATCAACAAGAAGAATATCATCAGCAAAAAGCATACACCAAGGTACATCATCTTGCAAATGTCTAGTGAGAACATCCATGACTAAAGCAAAAAGATATGGGCTTAAGGCTGATCCTTGATGTAACCCAACCGAAATAGGGAAATACTTGGTCAATCCACCTTGTGTTTGAACACAAGTAATAGCTCCTGCATACATATCTTTAATGATTTGAATATAAACATTATTGACTCCTTTCTTTTCAAGAACTCTCCATAGCACTTCTCTTGGAACTTTATCATATGCTTTTTCTAAATCAATAAATATCATATGTAGATCCTCCTTATTTTCTCTATATTTCTCCATCAAACATCTTAATAAATGTATGGCTTCCATAGTAGACCTACCCGGCATGAATCCAAATTGATTTTGGAAACATTAGTATCACACCGCAACCTATGCTCCATAACTCGCTCCCATAGTTTTAAAGTATGACACATTAACTTAATACCTCTATAATTCGCACAATCTTGTGCATCACCTTTATTCTTAAAAATAGGAATTAACACACTCATTCTCCACTCATCTAGCATCTTTTTAGTCTTCAAAATAGTATTAAAAAGTTTAGTAAGCCATGAAATTCCTTCATCTCCTAAGCATTTCCACACCTCTATTAGAATATCATCAGGTCCAACAGCTTTTCCACCCTTCATTTTTTTTAAAGCCTCTCTAACTTCAGTTTTACTAATACGCCGATAAAAACATAAATCTTTATTTTCATTTAGGGTGCTAAGGTCACTATAGTCAATCTTATTTTCACAATCTTCATTAAAAAGTTTAGCAAAATATCTCATCCATCTTTATTGAATATCATCTTCTAAGAAAAGTATTTTTTGATCTTCATCTTTAATACACTTCACTTGAACTAAATCCTTACTACTCCTATCTCTTTGTTTGGCTAACTTATACATATATCTTTCTCCCTCTTTAGTATATAATCTATTATATAAATCACTAAAAGCTAATGCCTTTGCATCGCATATTGCTTTCTTAGCATCCTTACGAGCCACTTTATATATTTCCCAATTATCAGAATTTTTAAAATTAAACCAATTTTTATAACAAAGCTTCTTATTTTTAATTTTTTCTTGCACATTAGGATTTCACCACCAACTATTTTTACTATTAGGAGCTTTTCTCTTTGATACTCCAATGACATCTTTTGCAATATTCTTAATATCACTAGCCACTTTTTCCCACATAATATTAACATCCTCATGCACAGACAAAATCTTAAGATCTAAAATCTTATTTCCAAAAATATTTTTGTTAATATTCTTTAAATGCCCCCATTTAATCCTAGGAAATTATTTTACTTTATTTTTTTATTTTATGCCATTTATCTTAAAGTCCAAAACTAATAATCGATGTTGGGTACATAAATTTTCACTCGGAATAACTTTACAATCTTTACAATCTAGACGATTTAATTTTCTAATAAGAAAATAATCAATCTGGGTTATACTATATCCATTTTTATAAGTGATGAGATGCTCATTCCTTTTCTTAAATAAGGTATTAGCAATTGAAAAATCATAAGCTAAACAAAAATCCAATATGGTCTTGCCACCTTCATTCATCGTTCCAAATTCATGGCCACCATGAATGCTTTTAAAATCATCTACCTCTCTACCAACATGTCCATTTAAATCTCCTCCAATAAAAACTCTTTCTTCAAGAGGTATATTTTGTATTAATTCTTCTAAGTCATTCCAAAATTTTAATTTAGAACTCATATCCAAACCTACTTGAGGAGTATAAGCACTTATAATATTAACAATCTTATCATCAACAACAATCTTTAAAGCTATAATTCTATCTTCAATCCTATTAATTTTTATAACATTATCCTTTAAACTCTTATCTATAATAACACCTACACCATTTCTAGTACGACTCCTACCCGAATACCAAAGTTTAAATCCTAAACAATCAATTTCCTTAGCCTTATCTCCAACCCATTTAGTTTCCTGAATGCACAAAATATTTTACTTCCTATGAATCATAATATCTATCAATTCCATTAACTTTCCTGTAAGGGAACCTATATTCCAAGTTCCTATCCTAATTTCAGTTTCATGGACTAGCTTCTTTGCCCATATCCGTCCTTGATGTGGGAACCCTTGCCTATTTAACACTGCACCCGGGCGCCGGTGCAGCGGCCCTTGCACACTTGTCACTATATTCAGGCCATACAGCGCGTCGCTTCCAGGGGACGCCTTAGCATTAACACAATTTCTTAAAGGATTCATGTCATTATTGTTCGACAAGTTTTACGCTGGCTGTCGACTACCTAACGCAACTCTCCACTTTTCTCATCCAGGACTTGGGACCTGGCAACGGCAGTGTTAAGAAAATTATTCATCAAATTTAAAAAATTTATGCCTGATGCCAGCATAAGGAGATGATTTCTCTGAGAATTTAGTAATTGAACTTATGCCGCATTTAAAGGAATGACACATTTAATTTGTACATGTAAAATAAAAATTTGAAGAAGAAATTTATTCCATCTAAGCTATCCAATTACATACCTCAATTAATTTATTTATTGACCCCAATGCCTAGGTTAACAGATAACTTTGGCACAAAATTTATCTAGTTTGGTGAGTCCATTCAAATTCAAGTTGCGCAATTATTCCGATTTCAGACATTCTATGGCCTAAGATGAAATCCATGATATTGAATCTATAATAGTCAACTCGCCCCGATCTACCTAAACAGCCAGTCTGACTTCAACATTATAGAGCAATAGTAAATAAAGATAAATTTATAGTATTTCAACACAGAATAATGACACAAAAGAGTTAAGGAAACTACAAAGGTGGAAGAATAGAAGGCTAATAATACCATAAAGGACGATCTCCAGCAGCAATATTGGAAACGACTAAAAACAATGAACAGATATGGGACAACAACATCTGAAATTGAATTAAACCAGGAATATAATCAACCAAATCCAATGCCAAACCATATAAACTAGCCATCGCTAGGAAATAGAAAACATATTTCTTTCTAAAAGTCATCATAATACCTATCAAAATACTAAAATAACATAAATTAGATCAACTAAAGGAATTAAATAAACTTTGCTCAAGTCATTGCTTGATTCAATGCTCCCAACGAGATTAAGCATTTTATTTCGATTTAACTTGTTTAACTTCAACAAATTCGGCTGTTAAATTTAGCAGTTGATACTCATTGAGAACACAATGTACCACATATTCTCTAAATAAAAATGGCTAACTGAATGGAGACCAGCTTCTATGGAAAAAACTTAGTACTAAATCAAGCCATTATAAACTTGTCTTACTACAAGATAACTAAAACAAAGGTTTCATTCACAGTATTTTGCTTCCTCCAGCCATAAACTTCGACCGCACATCATGACGCCTTCTATTTAATGGGCAAATACATGGGTTTTTCTTTTTATGCCATCCTTTGTTGTTGTTTATTAACATGCTGCATTTCCTCTCTTTTTTTCTGCTTTCTCTTCTAAGCCTAGTATGAATACTATGCGAAAAAAAATGTCATACTTTATACTAAATAGTTTTAGTTGCTGAAATTTCGTATCCTTGACATTCATATAATATTTTTCTAATGTTTTCAGGAGGGTATCCCGGTCAATTGCTAAGATCATAGCTCTTGCACTTGATCTAGATGCTGATTTCTTTGATAAACCAGAAATGCTTGGTGATCCCATTGCAACATTAAGGCTTCTTCACTATGAACGTGGCAAGTACTTTACAAATCATTTTTGGGTATTCCCTTGTGTATTTTGCATGGTGTGATTTGTGGCATGATTGATTATTTGATATGAATTCAGGTAAAGCTTCTAATCCCGTCAAGGGGATTTATGGATGTGGAGCACATTCTGATTATGGTTTAATTACTCTCTTGGCCACGGATGATGTAGTTGGCCTTCAGGTAGCTTAGGAGATGATCACCAGCGATTGTCCTTTTTTTTTCATCTTGAACTTTCGTTATTGGTGCCTATACATTATAATATGTTTTGCACCCTTCCTAGATATGCAAGGATAAGGATGCCCGGCCTCAGACATGGGAATATGTTGCTCCTTTGAAAGGGTTAGTTTCATCTTCGATTTCTAAACTAGAATTTTCTTTAATATTGATACTGGAAATGTTACTTCTACATGTACCTACTTCACTTCATTTTGCAACTTGTTGTTCTTGAGATTGCTAAAGGAGATTAACCATAAAGGGGTTTGAAGTGGAGGTTTAGGTTTCGTTTGAGACAGTTTTTTTATTATTTTTTAAAGCGGCTTTCTAGTTCAAAAATTTTAATTGTTATACTAGGAAGCTGCTTTAAGAAGCGGTCAGAAAGTCGTCCCAAATGAAACCTTAGTGGCAGGCTAGACCAACTTAAATTCAGACAAGAGTCATTACCTAAACTATCCGAAGTTTAGGCTGTGAATTCTGACTTAAGCTTGGCTTTAAATACCACCCACCTTAAATTTAGGCATCTTTATCCCCTCATACAATACAACGAAAACATGATTCATGATTATTATGAAAGCATTGTTATTTCATGACCGGGTGTTAAGTTGGCTCCATTTTTTGCCTTTTCCAGAGGCTTCATTGTCAATCTTGGTGACATGCTTGAGAGGTGGAGTAATGGTGTTTTCAGGTATTGATCTTCCTTTCCAGAGGAGTTTTCCTTTTTCCCAAATCTTCTCTCTCAATGTATTAAACATCTGCTAGATTCTTTTTTTGAAGTTTTTTGTCACGTAAGAGATACTTTGTCGCTGATCACTGTTAGCTCACATGAATCTAAGGTTATCGCACTTCAAAACTTTGATTTTAAGTACATTTTTCTTGTTGTATGATTCACACTACAATTTAATGACACCACTGAAACTTTTTCCTTTTTCTCCATTTATCTTTTAAAAGAGTTTCCATTGTGGGCTGTTAATGCACTTTGGATGACAAAGACCAGGTAGCGGTTATTATAGAACAATGTATGATTTATGATTTAGGATTGCCTTAGCATTAATAATCCTAACTTGCACATTTTTGTCATACCATATCAGATTTAATTGGATGCTATATTGGGATTTTAATTTAGCTATTTCATTGAAGTTTATTTTTCACTAGTTTTCCCCTGTGTGCAGGTCTACACTGCACCGTGTCATCGTTGATGGAAAAGAACGTTATTCTGTAAGTTGTCGAATTCAAAAGAAAGAAAGTTATTTTTAAAATATCTTAATGCTGTATTTTGACATTATTTATGCTTACTTTATCAATGTGCTACTTGAATGACGCCTTATTTGGTTTGATATATCTTCTTCTTATGTGGATCTAATGGTGTAAGATGGTAAAGGGTCTCGGGTCTTTAATGCAACATAGAATGAGATCTGAGATGAAAATTTAAAAAAATAATAATCCGCTGGCTATTAACTCAAAATTTTAGCAAAATAATGTTACTCTTAATGTAAGGACATCAAATATGTTTAGTTCATTTAACAATTCCATACAAATTTAGTCGACAATAATAAAATTTAGCAAAGTTCACATTTTAAACAGAAAATTTGGACATATCTCACTTGACAAAATTTCAATAGACTCACCCAGTAGGGAAGAATCAGGCCTCACACCAATATAAGGAGTCTCCACCAGAAACTAGTCGTCTATACTTGTGAAATGCTCAAAGACATCAAGTAACGAAGAAGAGAGAAGAAAAATGATACTATATTTCAATATTCACTGTCTAATTGATGCTACATATCACAGGATCCTATTTATTGAATTCAAAGAACTCATAATAAGGAATTCCACAATTTTTAAAGTTCACTAAAATGGAATGATTTTACATCCAGCTTATTTCAATATTCCACGTCCTATACTGTTAAGGGCTCAAGAAATTAGGTAACCATATAAATTATGAAAACATATAGACGACTAGAGCAGTGTGTAACTCTAGATGAAGTAGCTGGAGTCATAGTGACTTAGGCTTTGTTTGAGATGGCTTTCTTAATTTCTTAAAGCAGATATTTAGTACAAAAACTAAATTTTTGTACTGAAAAATTGCTTTAAGAAGCAGTAAGAAAGCTGTCTCAAACGAAACTTTAGCAGAAAATGACAAGCAGCAGAGGCGACAACGAGGTAGTAAGGTGGGAATCAACAATGCAGGCAGGAATCTACAGAGTTGGCAAAAACAAACAGCGGGAAAGGAAGCATGTAGCAATAGCAGAGATGAGAAGCTATGGAAAAGGGCTGTAGTGGATATCATTAGGATAATAGTGGCAGGGAAACTATAAATACATGGATAATAGAGGCATGGTGGAGCTGTAGTAGTACTTCATGTAAATAGGAATAACAGTAATTAACACTAACATTATAGTAGAGTTATAACTTTTGTTAGTGCTAATTACACAACTATTCAAAATACTTGAGAACAAATCTCGTTTGTATATGAGCTAACATCATAGGTGTATTTATACACTCGGAATAAATTCTAAAATAAAAATTGAAAATGAATACACTTGATTTGTATTACCAATGAACAGACTTTCAGATTTGTACCAACAAGGCCTAATCCTCCTTATGTAAGAAAGCATTGCTGGGGTCGCACCATGTATTGTTAGCCTGTAATTTTTTAAGCTTGAAGTGTATATCTAAAAGAGAAGCATAATACTAAGTTAAGTATTGCAGAGATGAGGATGCGTACGTGGATGAGTGGCTTGACCCTTAGAGATAGGATACAAAATGAGCATCTACGTGAAAAGGTTGGAGTAGCTTCAGTGGAAGATAAGATTAGAAAGAGTCACCTTAGATGGTTTGGTCACATTAAACGGAGGCCTTTCGATGACCCGGTTAGGAAAGTTGAGGTATTAGATTTGACTTATGTTAAGAAAGATAGAGATAGACCTAAAAAGACTTGGTTAGAAAATATTAAAAATGATATTTCTTTATTAGATAAATGAGAATTTGACTTTTAACCGAACACAATGGCGAAAAGGATTCATGTAGCCGACCCCACGTAGTGGGATAAAGGCTTGTTGTTGTTGTTGAAGTGTATATCTAATGTTTTAAGCTATTTTTTAAATCATAAAAAGGCTCTTCTACTACTTATTCCATACCATTCTTGAAAAACGAAAGAAAAATTTGCCGTGTGCTTTGTATCTCTTTGCAAAACAGTTTGCCTATTGCCTATCATGATGTGTGCTTCTTAACAAGTATCTTCCAGTGATTTTTTTTTTTGGTTCCCTTTGGAGCAGATGGCATATTTTGTGGAGCCAAGCCATGAGTGTCTTGTGGAGTGTTTGCCATCTTGCACTTCTGAGACTAACCCGCCCAAGTAAGTTTCTTATGTTCATAAAATTTAAATTCAAGCTGAGGATTTCTGATGGCAATTTTTTGCTATTTTAACTTTTTAAGGATTTTCACAGAGAGAGAGAGAGAGAGAGAGAGAGATTGTTTAATATAATACGTTTGATTCAATAATATGTGAAAAGAGTTCAAATTAATCCCAATAATCAAAGATAGTTATGATCTTTTTCATCATTAGATGGCTTGACATTTAGGCTTAGTTTGATTATTCTATACCTTTTCTAAAAGATATAATGTTGATTGAGAGAATGGAGTTTTCTAATGGAGAAGTTAATATCAAAAAGCTTTTAAAAACAGTACAAAAACAACGGTATTCAGAACGAGTTTAAGAAAAGTAGTTTTATCAATCAAATAATTTTTTTCTATTTTAATGTTTCCAGCCGGAGAAAGCAGTAAAAACGGACAAACAAACGAGCCCTTAGACGCCTATGGCCGACTTATAGATTTCATCGAACTAAAATTTAAATGTCTTTAATTAAACCTGTATTTAAATTTTTATTCAAAGATATCACTAAATCAAACATCTACCACTGACATAATTGCAGACGTTGGTGAATCAAACAACTCTTAACTTTTCTCTTTCCTATCAATTTATTAACCCAAACAACCCCTAAATTTCTGCTAATAACACAATATGGATTGCAGGTATATGTGAATAACATTAAAAAAAGCCCTAATTCTCCCTTTTTTTCTTAACTCCTTCCAATGTATTGACACTCATTGCTGTATCTCAGGTACCCCCCTGTAACCTGTGCTGCATATTTGAGGCAGAGATACAAAGATACACATCTTGATCTAACCTCATATCATGAAAATCAAACAAGAGAAGAAAAGGTCATTATATTATCCCTCCCCTCTTATTTCCTCTCTATCCCCATAGAAGCTAATAATGAGCTCAACTGCTACAGACATAATTAAGTTTTTAGGAAGGAAGACAAAGCACTTCAAAATATTGATGAAGGGTGGCAAAAGGAACAGTTCTTCTAGAATTACCTGCACCTGATAACATATGAAGCAAATTCAGATTTGCAGACTCACAGTGAAATGAAATATTTCAAACTTCAGTATTTTGGAAATGTCAATTTTCATTATTGTATACTGTTTGTAAACAAAATTTTTTTTAATTAAATATGTCACTGTATTTCACTTGTGGCTTTGTCAATTTACTCAGAATTAGGACTGTCAAAAATAGGGTCACAGGTCGGATTCGGATCCAATCTAGAACTGACCCACCCAGCACTGTTCAACCTGACCCAAATCAAACCCGTTTTTGCAAATGGGTCGGTTTTTCGAACCTGAACTTGATCCGCTTCGGGTTTGAGTCAACCTGAACCCGACCCGCTTTGGGTATGTTTTACTAAGATTTTTTTTTTATTTAATTGAATATATTTAAACCTAAATCGAATTAAGGTAAGATTTACTTCAATAAATTTAAAATAAATCAAGATTAATTAGTTTGGGCAACATGTTTATTATTTTTTGAAAATAACATTTACTTATTTCGTAATAATCTTTTAAAACCCTCCTAAATCAATTAAAAACGGGTCAAACCGGGCTGATTTTGGGTTTCTGGGTCAATCTGACTAGGTTTTACAAACGGGTCGAAATCCCTATCGGTTCGGGTTCGGGTTGACTCGAATCCAAAATTTTCGGGTCGAGTTCTAATCGGGTTTTCGGGTCGGGTCAAATATTGGCACCCCCACTCAGAATTCAACAAAGTTGCATAAACGATAATGAATTTTTTTATACAACTGCATGAATTTGATTTTTTTTACTAATTTGTTAGAGATAAAGTGATCGATTTATTGAGATTAATCTTGCTTAAATACTTAATTAATCTGTGTATCACATGTTTATATGTTATGGTAGCATCAACAATATTTTTTGAAGATTGTGAAACTGGTTGAAATAGACGAGCTGATTAAGGTTTTGTTTGGGACGATTTTCTTATTATTTTCTAAAATTGCTTTCTTGCATAAAAATTTTGAGTTCAGTAAATTTTGTTTTAAAAAGCTGTTTTAGAAAGCAAGAAAAAAACTGTCCCTAAGGCTTCATTTTGGGCGGCTTTCTTATTGCTTTGAAAAGCTACTGTAAAGAAAGTAATTTAAAGTTGTTGTAGAAAGCAACTTTTTAATATAAATTTCTTTTTAAAGTAGTAAAAAGTAGTATACAAAATGAAATTGTGGTTGTGATCTGAAAAGAAAAGCGGTAAGAAAACTGTTTCAAACGAAGCCTAAGGTTTGGTTTGAGATAGTTTAAGCTTTTTTTATTTTGGTAAACATATTTTTTTCAAAAACAACTTTTTAAACGTAAAAATTTGAAGTGGCGGTAACAATAAATTGTCTTTCAAACACACATTATTTGAAAGTAGGGGTGTCAATATTGGACACGACCCGAAAATCCGACTCGAACCCGACCCGAAAATTTCGGGTTCATGTTGACCCGAACCCGATCCGGTTGGGTTCGGGTTAAGGTTTTCGACCCGTTTGCAAAAGCGTCGGGTTCGGGTTAACCCGAAAACCCGATAATGACCCGAAATGACCTGCTGCCCGCCCTGACCGTGCCTGATCTAAGCTGCCCGCATCACAATCACGTGTGACCCACGTTTCGACCCCGCTGCTCCGATGTCCCAGCCACGGTTCATGAGTTGCGACCGCGGTCTACCTGCTTGCCCGCCTCGGAATTGCCCGCCTGCCCGCTGCGGCGCTGTTCGCCACGCCACTGGCCTCTTGCTTCGCGTCTCGCTGCGACGCTGCCCTTCTGGCTTCTGCTTCACATCCCGCTATGGCCTCATACCGCTAGTCGCTGACGACCCGCAAAGCGTAAACCCGATGTTTCAGTGGAATGCGGGTCGTGTCAGGTTGACCCGAACCCGAAGCGGGTCGGGTTCGGGTCCAGAAAATCGACCCTTTGCAAAAACGGGTCGGGTTCGGGTTGACTCGAATGGTGCCGAGTCAGTTTCGAGTTCGACCCGAGCCCGACCTGTGACCCGAAATTGACACCTCTATTTGAAAGTAGTCGAAAAGTTGTTCCAACCAAAACCTAGCAGTCCACTTTCACTCAAATCTAAATTTCATTTAGTAAAATTTAATACACTAGAAATAAAAAATTTAATTCACAAATATATAATGTTTGGATTGAAAGAATTAGAGGGATATAACTATATTGTAGTTTATAATTATATATGAGATTTTTAATTGTAATATAATTAATATATAAATTTATTTTTTATTGATAAATTTTTATGCAATAATAGTGAAAATGGAAACAAAATTTATAAATTTATGAAAACAAAAAATTAAAAAGAAATCTTATCAATTAAATTAAATATTATTATTTCAACCAAATAAGCATAGTTAAATTATATTCAGCTCTCTTATTATTTTATTTTCTAATTTAATTATTTCAGGACAAGTGAAAATGTTAACATTCAAAAAATCAGGTTACATACATTAAAGTAGAGCCATAAGTGGAAAGAATTTAATTGATTTTTTTTTGTTTGAGTTTATTTATTTATTTTTTTATTTAAATTTATTTACTAAAGTTTTATTAAATTTGAGCTATAATTAATAAATCTATAATCAAGTTTTAATGATATTAATAATTTAAGCATATACTTAATTACTAAATATAATTGAATTTATATAATTTTCATGATTTATTCAGCATTATTTATTGTTTGATGAAATTTAATTACTAATATTAAAAAGGTTAAATCTCTATATAACACTATTATTTGATATTTTATTATACATACTTCTAATAAGATATAGTATTCTTAAAATATATAAAATTAAAAATATATATAATAAGATAAAAGAAATAATTATAACATTATTAAATGTATATTTGACTTAAATTTGAATGAGCTAATAATTAATAAAAATTTTATAAATATAAATAAAAAAAATTAAATATTTAAATTTACTTATATATTTATTATAATTTTTTAAAATTTTATTTAAATTTATTTAATTATAGTAATAAATAAATGGAAATAAATCTTGCAAATGGCTGTAATTCTAGTCATGGGCCGGGCTAGCCTCCCATCGTAATTGCACGGCCCACCTGTGTTTCGGCAGTTCGATAAATAGATGGTTTTAGGGTTTCTAGCTCCGAAGCTTTCCCGTCCTCAAGAGTCTCTTCTTTCCGGTTTTTCTCATTTACAGGCGGCGCGAGCTTTTTCTGATCGGAGGGAGGAAAAACAATGGCAGATTCCAAAGCAGTTACCATCAGGACCCGAAAGTTCATGACTAATCGCCTTCTCTCGCGCAAGCAGTTCGTGAGTTAATCCTAGAACCCCAGTTGTCTATTTTCTGAGAGCGAGCCTTTGATTTTAAATCTTTTTTGAGTTAATTTGTATTGTGGTTTAAGGTGATCGATGTTCTTCATCCGGGAAGGCCGAATGTGTCCAAGGTACGCTGAGATCTAACTATAAATTTGACTTTTTCGATCGTTTCGGTTTCGTTCTTTGTTAAAGTTTTGATCTTGTTGTTGCTTACCTTTCTAAAGGCTGAGTTAAAAGAGAAGTTAGCGAAGCTGTACGATGTTAAGGATCAGAACTCGATTTTTGTGTTCAAATTCAGGACGCATTTTGGCGGTGGGAAGTCTACCGGGTTTGGTCTGATATATGATTCTGTGGAGAGTGCTAAGAAGTTTGAGCCCAAATACAGACTCATCAGGGTATATGATTCTGCTTTGCTTTTCGCCATTTTATTTTATTTTTATCTAACATTGATGGTAGAGTTTCAAGTCCTTGGCTAGTGAATTAACTACTATTTTTGAATTATGGCTGGATTTCTGAATGTTTGTTTATCTTGATAATTTAACACGCTTATTAACTAAAATATTCTTGTTTATTTATGTTTGAAGTTGTGCTTGATTATTGTTTGATAAGCAGAATGACTCTTCCCTGCCCAATTCTATGTCTATCTAGGTTTGGTGAGCAACTAGATGTTTGTGCTTCATATTCATTCCGTGTTCAAATAATAGAAGCAATCTGTTTGCCATGCAGTGTTTGGTTGTTCGAATCAATTCATTAAACTCTGTGTGAACGATATGCATTACACATACTTTTTTGTTAAACCATTTTGGTAACTACCTAGATGTATTTATGCTTCATAGTGTTTACATGTTTAAACAGTAGAAGCAGTCTCTTTGCTATGCAATGTTAGGTTGTTTGAATCAATTCCTTAAACGTGGTGTGAGCGACATGCATTAGGCATATCTTTTTTGTCATTCCATTTTGAATTGAGCATGTTAGTGCATGTATTATTTGAAAAACATTTTCCTTAAAGCCTAATTTATTTGATTATATGTACGTTCTATTGCTATCTATATGTTTAGTATATTGTGTATGTGAAGCTTTATGCACATGTGTGAATAAATAATATTTTTTCAGCTTATAAGCTCCAAGGCTCTAAAATCTAAAACCATGAAAAGTGTTGTTAAGATGCTCATACTTTTGAGTTAAAAGGCTCTTGCAGGAAAAAAATAACGCAATTCTATTTGTGAGTTTTTTAGATTCATTCATAATGTGACATTTGCAATTAATAACTTGTAAAATACTAAATGCATAAATGTTAATCATACAAATTGTGTGATGCATAAGGATTAAATACCAAATTCATAAAATAATATTACGTAAAAGTGTAAAACAGACCTTTAAATTTATTGCATATCTTCATTTAAATTTCTTCTTGTTGATAAGACTAGAGAGGGAGTTGAAGGTAAACTTGAATTATGGGGGTCAACCTTAGAGTCTAAAGGTTTTCGCTTGAGTAAATCTAAAACGGAATATATGGAGTGTAATTTTAGTATTAATAGACCTAGTGAGGGGATTGTGACTTTGGGTGATCAAGTCATTAATAAGAGTACACGTTTTAGATATCTTGGATCTATTGTTTAGAGTGATGGTGAAATAGATGGGGATATTATCAACATAATTCAAGTTGTATGGTTGAAGTGGAGGAATGCAGCGGGATTATTATGTAATAGAAATATACCCCTCAAACTTAAGGGAAAATTCTATAAGATGGTAGTGAGGCCTGCAATGCTTTATGGTGCCGAATGTTGGCCATTAAAAGAGAAGCATAATACTAAGTTAAGTGTGGCAGAGATGAGGATGCTAAGGTGGATGAGTGGCTTTACCCTTCGAGATAGGATACGAAATGAGCATATACGTGAAAAGGTTGGAGTAGCTCCAGTAGAAGATAAGATTAGAGAGAGTTGCCTTAGATGGTTTGGTCACATAAAACGGCGGCCTTCCGATGACCCGGTTAGGAGAGTAGAGGTATTAGATTTGACTTATGTTAAGAAACGTAGGGGTAGACCTAAAAAGACTTGGTTAGAAAATATTAGGAATGACCTTTCTTTATTAGATTTAAACGAGAATTTGACTTTTAATAAGACACAATGGAGAAAAAGGATTCATGTAGCCGACCCCACGTAGTGGAATAAAGGCTTGATGTTGTTGTTGGATGCGAGAAGAAAAAAACTTGTGGTAATACATGTATACTTTGACTAGTTTTTGATAAAATGTGAACAATAATATCAATTAAGAACATAAAATCAATAACGAACCATACTTCGACTTGGTAAAAAGGAAAATTTGTAGAGGAAGAGTGTTGAAAGAAATGATTTCATGTATATTTTAAATATATTTATGGTCATTTATTTGGAGTAATGGATGTGTAGTTCAAGTGCCCATTTCAACAAATGATAAGGTTATCATGTTGGTGGTTATTTATGAGGAATTTAATCACATTTAGATTGGATTTGGAGTTTGCATACTGTTTGCTAACATATCCTTATGAACTTTAATTTGTGGATTTTATTCTTGCGTTGATATTTCTATCATGTAAAATAGGATTAGATGTAAATAGTTCTTTTTATATATGTTCCACTTCTCTTTTTTATTTTTGGTTTAGTATTATTCTGATGTGTAGATGAACTTGTACACATACATAAAGCTTGTGAGGTTTATTGGCATGTCAAGATTGTGTCTATGACTCGTTTAAAGTCTATCTAGATGGGATTTACAAAGGCCATTGCTAGCATGGTCTATCAATTTAATTGTAAAGGGTTTTGTTGTTTGCAAAATGCTCTCAAGGATTTTTATTCACTAGAGATGCAAGGGATTGTGTGTCTATTGAACCTTTTTAAGACAAGTTGATGTAGCGCAAAATGTTGTGATTGTCAATAGAGGTTGATGATTTTAGATGATGGTTGTACTGGTTGCTCTTGATTTATAAAAACTAGGTGATTGTTGTCGACTGCCAACATCTGGTTTGAGTAGGACTCATTGGCCCTAGTGTTTTGCTGAACCTCAATCCTAGGTGGGTAACAGGAATAGGTTACTCAATGCCTCGGGCTTGTTCTAGACTTCGCAAGTTTCACCTTTCTTGAATCAACAAGCTATAATGCTCAGCTTAAGCTTAACAATGGGCTTAACCAACCTTACCAAAGTTACTCACGAAAATATGAGTGTACTCTGGTACAACCCTTAAGAAATTTTGGAATTCATTTCGGTTTTTGAAGTCATTGAGTACACCCACTAGGGAGACTGCATTAGGTGGGGGTCTGTATCTCTCCTTGAATTTAATTAAACCATAGATGATGTGGACATTTTTTGTTGTATGCTTTTGATGCTTGCTTTACTATTGAGCGCTCCAAGTGCAGGGCGGTGAGTTCTTAGCAGAATGGCATCATGGACTTTTGAATTAATCAGTTGAACAAGCCCACCAATTCGCAAGCAGAGAAAATAAAATTAACTAGATGATTGAAGACTTCAGGAAATATAGTTCAGTTATTGAATTGCTCTTTGAGATGGGAATGTCATATGATGCAAGTCATGCATATATCTCAAATAATAATTATAGTACTAAAATCCACTTTCAAGAGAAAATGATGTACCATTTATGCATGAAATCCATCGTCAATGAAACCTTCATTAATCACTTTTTAACTATGATGTACAGATACGGACATGACCACACGGATACGACACGATACGAACACTGGACACGTCAATTATTAAAAACATAGGACATGAACACGTGCAACACAATAGTATAATTTTTATATTTTAAAATAGTCTATAAAAATTGAATAAATATAATATTAAAAATAATTTAGAAATAATAAGTCATTTAACTAGAATTTATGCTTAAAATGATTAATATTAGGATGTCGAGTCGGGTGTTGATGTCGTGTATCAGGCATCAAGAGAGGAGATAGTAATGCTATCAAGAGTCGAGCATCGATGTTATGCAGTAAGTATCAGGTGGCGATGTCAAGTGGGTGTCTGTCGTCGATGTTGAGAGGGCGTTGATTATCGATGTTAAGATGATAATGGATAAAGATTAGTTGTCAAGTTGTGGGTTTAGAAATTGGTAGTGTTGAGCATCAATGTCAAGGCAGTGCCAAACTTTGATGTTGAGATAGTTTTGAAATGTCGATGTTGAAATGACATCAGACTTCGATGTTGAGATGATATTGGGCATTGTTGTGAAACCAAAATCACGACTCACAACCCACCAAAGAGAAATGAAATGAGAATATTCTGTGGATATTATATTGAGTACGGGCGATTGATTTGGTGGTGTGGATAGAAAATAAGAAATTTAGTTTTTATATTTTAAATAAACAAAAAATTTAAATATGAGATATTATATTTAAAAAAGTTCATAAAATATTTAAGACACTCATGTCCAATTTGTATTTAATATTTTTTTAATCGGACATGTTTTCAACATGTTTGGCACGTGTCAGAGGCATGTCGTATTGGATGCATGTCAAACACTGCACACCACTTTGAGTAGAATTGTTGGTGCATCATAGATGTTTAAAATTTTTTTAATAGAAAATGGTACATGAGGCAATCAAGTGATTTAGAAAATTTCTTTGAAACCAGTGCTATCATTAGATGATCATTGCACTTGATGGTTTAATTTTTGGGATTATTTTGAGATGTGATAATTTCAGCTCTAAATGGTCAAATTTAAGTATTAAATTCAGAGCCTATTGACGACCTTCTATGACTTTTTCCGTGGATCTGTAGTGCATTTGTTTTGCATTCAGAACTCCTGCAGCGTTGAGAACAAATTTCTTATGCGCTGCTAGTTTAAAAGAGCCTTTGTAAGAGGAGCATGAAAACCCTTCAATTTGGGATGTGTACTGTTCTTAGATATCCATGACAGATCTCATACTTAATCCAAAATTTTTGAACATTGAAATCTTTGATGTATAACCAACAAGAGATCATCTATTGATTAGACTTAATTTATGTGTTGATCTTCAAAGATTTTAATCTTGTATATCTTCAAAAAGGCATATGCACCCTTGTACTCTTCCAAATTTAAGTGGGAGAAATATTCTGTGCAGACCATTTTAAGTGGGAGACCGGACGCAGAACGCCGTCCGGTGACCAATCAAAATGCGCCACTCCAGCTGTACCTAGCCGCGATATCAAGTGCACGGGTGACGTGACACATTTTGATTGATCTCCATACAACATTCGGTGTCCACGCAAAACAATTAATTCTGAAGTGGACCCTTAATCATCAATGATACCCATCCTTCAGATTAGAAAGTAATCTGAAAATCTCAAAATTAGAGCTTCATCTTTTATCATTTATACTTCCAGAAACCATATTATTTAGCTATGCAGACATTTAAAATGATATTTTTTGGCATTAACATGTATTGTACATATTTTACTTGGCACTTTCCTCATCATCATTTCAAATATTTCTCTCATGCTTGCTTAAAACATTTTAAATGTGTTGCTTCTCAATACAAACCTGTGTGCTGATTGTGTATAATTGACAGAATGGATTGGCCACAAAGGTAGAGAAATCAAGGAAGCAAATGAAAGAAAGAAAGAACAGAGCAAAGAAGATCCGTGGTGTGAAGAAGGTAAACAGCTTTGATCTGTTCTGGAGTTTCAGGCCTAAAGAAATTTTCTCTGTTTATGATTCTTTTTTTTTTTTCTTTTCTTGCAGACCAAAGCTGGAGATGCTGCTAAGTCTGGCAAGAAGAAATAAATGATGTCTTCGGCTACTTATGAGATTATTATAATTTACAATCTTTTCGTGCTTTGAGTGATTTTGGATTTTGGAACTATTTCATTAGTCTTTTATGGTTTGTTAAGTTAAATCTCTTCTAAGGATATTTTTCAGTACCTATTTGTCGTTAATTGTATGACTTTAGCATTAGATTTCTATATATCTGATTGCTTCATTTTCAAAAAGATATTTCTAAAGCTATATTCTATGATGCACGGACATTTCTCTGAAAGAGGCAGTGTTCGACACGTATTTAGCATGACACTCCTCCGACACGTGTCGGACTTGCTAGAAATGTGTCAATTTAAAAAATATTAAATACAAATTAAGCACGCGTGTCTGAACATGTGTATCTTAAATATTTTATGAATTTTTTAAAATATAATTTCTTGTATTTAAAATTTTTACTTTTTTTTAATATAGAAATTAAATTTTTTAATTTCTATACATAATATCAAATTTGTTGCCGGCAATTAATATCCCATTAATTAAATATTCTCATTTTCAAAAATATTAAATACCACGCGCATCTTAAATATTTTATGAATTTTTTAAAATATAATTTCTTGTATTTAAAATTTGGGATTTTTACATACATAACACTTCAAACTATTTAAAATACATATTCAACACTCAAACTTTCATATTTACTTATATACCACCTAAAATCTCTATTTTTATCTAATCTATCAATTCGTTTAAGCCGCCGTCAAAAAGTCCTAACTGCACGTCACCTTCCCTTCGATCAAGCCAGAGACGGTCTTCTCCATGGCGTTTGAAGGTTTTCGCACGCCCGCCCCATCTTCCCTTGGCTTTATCGGCGCTGCTTTTTTTCCTTTCCTGGTCTCCATTTAATGAACGACGGAAGATCTAGATGTTTTTTTCCCATTTGAATGCATGGGAAGTATATCATCGGAGTGAAATAGATTGAAAGGTAATGGTGACAGTGAAATGTTGCGGTGGCATGAATTAGCTGTAGGTCATACACTTTTTTCCTTTCTTAGGGGAGGAGGAAACAATCCCAATGAAGCAAAGAACTTTGAGATGACATTGTGGAGAAGACCCTCTCACCTGGTTGCGGCGAACAGGAGTTTTTTGAATCTACATGATGTAGAAACGAGTGTGCCGACGAGATAAGTGTTCGCCGGACTTGGAGAAGACGAGCTCACAAGAAGACAGAAATAGGAAATGATTTATTTCATTGGATGCTTTACATTAGAGTACACATGCCTATAAATAGATGAGACAAAGTAACTTTACACGTGTAAGCAAATGATTTGTTTGCAAGAAACTTATTAACATATTATTACAGATAACCAATTTGATTAGGTGCTAATATTCCCCCTCAAACTTGCGATTCCTCTCTGATCGTCAGCTGGGATCGCAACTGTTTGAACCGAAGAGTAGGAAGAGGTTTAGTGAATATGTCTGCGATCTGATCCACGGTGCTTATTGGAAGCAGACGGATGGTTTTGTTCGAAATGTGATCTCGGATGAATCTTTGATCGATCTCAATGTGCTTCGTGCGTGCGTGAAAGACGGGGTTGTTCGCCAAGGCTATTGCCGAAGTATTGTCACAGTAGACTGCAACCGGAGTATTGTGTAGAATGTCGAAATCGGCAAGAAGTCGTTTCAACCAGATTGCGTCCGCGGTGGCTGCAGCCAATGCCCTAGATTCAGATTCTGTGGACGATCGAGAGACAGTGTTCTGCTTCTTCACGGTCCAGGAAACCAGTGTGTCTCCTAAAAAAGTGCAAAAACCAGAAGTTGATTTCCTGGTTATCGGATCCCCTGCCCAGTCTGCGTCCGAGAAGGTGCGAAGGATCATAGAGGATTTTGTAATAGGTAGTCCGAAGTTGATGGTGCCACGGATATACCGAAGAAGGCGTTTTAGGAGATGAAAATGAATGGGTTGAGGATCGTGCATATGCTGAGATAGAGTGTTGGTGGCATGAGCTATGTCTGGACGCGTGATAGTCAAATACTGAAGTGCTCCCGTGATTTTCCTGTAGGTGACGACATCTGGAATGGTATTGTCTTGTTTGAATTGATTTGGCTGTTTGGTAGAAGATGGATTAGACAAAGAATTGCATTTATGTAGATTAGTTTGCTGGAGTAGAGATTGAGCGTAAGATTGCTGTGACAGAAAATACTTATCTGGCGTGGATTGAATAGTAATTCCAAGAAAATGACGAGCTAGGCCAAGTTGTTTCATAGTGAATTTGGAGTGTAAGTTTTGTAGAAGATTAGTGATAGCTTCTTTGTCGTTGCCCGTGATTAGAATATCGTCCACATACACAAGTAGAAACAGCTGAGTACGTTGCCGACGGTAGACGAGCAGCGAGGGATCTGCCTTGCTATGCTGAAAGCCGATATTGATGAGATGAGTGGTGAATGTAGTATACCACTGTCTAGGAGCCTGTTTAAGCCCGTATATGGCTTTCTTGAGACAACAGACGTGGTCCGGTGACACGGTGTCTTCGAAGCCTTTGGGTTGGCGCATAAATACCGTTTCTTCCAGACTGCCATGAAGAAATGCATTCGTGACGTCAAGCTGCTGCACTTGCCATCCGTTGTATAGTGCAACGGTAAAGAGAACCCGTATAGTGGGCAACTTTGCAACGGGGCTGAAGGTTTCTTCATAATCCAGTCCATGTTCTTGCCTATTGCCTTGTGCGACGAGACGAGCCTTGAATCTTGATACTGTCCTGTCTGAATTAAATTTCTTGCAAAATGTCCATTTGCAACCGAGGATGGATGCATTGGACGGTGGTGTGACTAGATCCCAAGTGCCTTGCTGTTGAAGCGCCGCGAACTCCTCTGACATAGCATGACGCCATTCAGGATGCTTGATAGCTTCGGAGTAGCTTGTGGGAACATTTTGTGTTTCCTGTGGAGCAACCTGATGAAGCAGATTTAAACGAGAGATAGGCTTAAGGGAACCTGTTTTGGATCGAGTTGTCATGTGATGTTGTATGGTGTGTTTAATAGAAGGCTTATCTGGATTTAGAGAAGAGGGAATTCTGGTCGGTGAGTGAGATGTAGTAGTAGATTCGAGTGGGGGAGGCAGCGTAGTTGATATGTTGCTGGAGTTGGTCGGTGCTGGACGATTGGCTTCCTGTACTTTGGAGACCGATAGAAGAAGTTGAGTGGGCAAAGCTTGCATCGGTGTCGTGAGAGGTGAAGACTGTTGTTGAAAAGGAAACAAGTTCTCAATAAATTGAACGTGTCTGGAGATAGTTGTAGTGTTGGCTTCTTGGTTAAAACACTTATATCCTTTGTGCTTGTCTGAATAGCCCAAGAACACGCAGGTGGCAGATTTGGGTTGAAGTTTGTTAAAGGAATGCGGTGGAAGGAGAGGGAAACAAGCAATAAAGTGTTCGCCGGACTTGGAGAAGACGAGCTCACAAGAAGACAGAAATAGGAAATGATTTATTTCATTGGATGCTTTACATTAGAGTACACATGCCTATAAATAGATGAGACAAAGTAACTTTACACGTGTAAGCAAATGATTTGTTTGCAAGAAACTTATTAACAGATTATTACAGATAACCAATTTGATTAGGTGCTAATATATGAAAGCTGAGTCCATTCTCATTGTGCTCGTGGAAGAAAAAGAAAGCTGTTGAAGCAGAGTTTCTAACTTATAATTTTTGTTCTATTGTATTAGTTCTTATGCGAGAAGGAGAGTGCAAAGGAAGAGCCTCAGTGACTACCTGATCTGGCGAAGAACAGGCGACGGATCGTCGGAGAACCTTTCCAGCGGGAAAATCAGCGGCTCGGTGAAGTTGGGCTTCATTTTTTGACAGAACGTTACGGAGTGGCATTTTGAATGCTTGGAATGTTGTTTAGGTGGTATCTAAGTAAATATGAAAGTTTGGGTGTTGAATATATATTTTTAATAGTTTAAAGTGTTATGTATGTAAAAACCCCTTAAAATTTTTATTTATTTTAAATATAAAAATTAAATTTCTTATTTCTTATTCATATCATCAAATTTGTCGCCCGCAATTAAGATCTCATTCATCAAATATTCTCATTTTCATTTATTTTGAAGGTATTTTCATATCATATCTTAATGACTAATAAATGATATTGACATCCGACTCTTCACATCCTAATATTAATCATTTTAAGTACAAATTCTAGCATTAAAAAAAATTTACAATTATATTTATTTAATTTTTATACAATATTTTTAAAATATAAAAATTATAATATTATGTCTAACTCGTGTTCATGTCTTATATTTTTGACAATTAACATGTCACATGTCTGCGTTGTATTCATGTCATCGTGTTATAATCACATTGTAGGCTATATTTCATTATTTCCTTGCTTTAAGTTTAGAAATGTTCTGTATAGTTTGATTAAATATTCTTACAAATTTTTTTTTTCAAATATAATAATTTAATATTACATCAAAAATACTTACAAATAAAGTTATTGTTTTAATTTTTTTCTTTTTAATTTACAAAGCAATCTAATTGAAACTTGGGTCTATTTGGGTTTTATTCACAAAATTTGAACAATTATTTAAGTTTTAAGAGAAAAATATATAAAATTATAAAGCCCAAAGGCAAGTTGAATACATATTTTCTCACTAATCTATCATTACAAATATTTTTAAGATTTTATTTGAGATGACTTTTTTATTACTGTTTAAAGCAGTTTTTAAATACAAAAATTATGATTTTTTATTAAAAATTTACTTAAATAAATTGTTCCAAATAAAGTCTAAGACTGTTCATCTGCTATGTCTGCAAGAAGAAAGGAATCACATAATTGCTAACATTTTGATTGCTTTCAGCTTCTTTCCTCTCAACTATATCTTTCAGATTTGACCATGTTTTCCTCTTCCTCCTACTGGACCCTCCCCCACTGCTGCTAGGCTGAAGCTTTCCAGATTCCAACTCGAACATCTTCCTCTTGTTCTTCGACAACACAGTCGATTTTAATGGAGTCACAGGAGTTTTTTTATCATTATGATCTCCAGTTGTAGGAATAGAGAAACTATTTGATTTCAGTATAGGATCTGCTCTTGATTCTTTTGAAGATATTAGGGATTTGAGATGGCCTTTTGTGGTGCCCTTAATTGCGTTGCGATGATGACAGTAGTTGCAGTTGTATATGACATTGTTCTGAAAGTTGTTTGATTTCTTACAAGATCGCCTTTGCTTGTCGAGCTTGCATTTTTCGATTCGAATTGTGCAGTTAAATCCTGGTTGCAGGTTGCTTTCGCATCTGCAAAGAAGTGATAAAATTGTGAGGGTTTAGGTGATTGAGAGCTCTACAACAAACATGAAGTTGGTGTTGGGTGACAAGAAATATGACACTTGTTGACAAAGAAACTTGAAGCGGCGGCGGCGGCGCCGGCGCCGATGTGGGGCTGATTCGTAACCGATCCAGTCATGAGCATTTTAGACCTATGGAAACCTTTTAAAATGAGCTAATCCATGTAATTAGACGACCATCAACACAAAAGCTAAGTTAATGGATAAGGATATAGTAAGAACTTGACTCTTATTTCATTTTCAATATGCGAGTATTCTCCATTTTCAAGTAGATCTTGATGGTAATTAATATGCTATAAACAAAGGCACTATGCATATGTATTTTCCAGGTTAAAAATCCATCAAATGGAAAGAAGACTGTGTTCACAGTAATTGGATTATCAATAGAATGAAAAAAAAAAAAACTAAAAGAACAAGATTCTAAAAATCTCATGAGTCATTTTAAGCCTTTTCTTACATGTATACAGGTAATTTAATTCGAGACTGACTTCATGAAAATAATTCTAAACCTTACTTTGTACAACAACAACAACAACATCAAGCCCTTTGTCCCACAACCTGTCCCATTATGTGGGGTCGACTGCTTGAATCTTTTTTCTTCATTATGTTCTGTTACAATTCAAATTCTCGTTTAAATCTAATAAAGAAATATCATTTCTAATATTTTCTAATCAAGTCTTTTTAAATCTACCTCTACCTTTCTTAACATAAGTCAAATTTGATTCCTCTACATTCCTAACCGGGTCATCAGGAGGTTGCAGTTTTATGTGACCAAATCATCTAAGGCGATTCTCTATAATCTTATCTTCTACTGGAGCTACTCCAACCTTTTCACGTATATGCTCATTTCGTATCCTATCTCTAAGGGTAAAGTCACTCCATCCACCTGAGCATCCTCATCTCTGCAATACTTAACATAAAATTATGCTTCTCTTTTTAAATAACCAACATTCGACACCATAAAGCATTGCAGGTCTCACCACCATCTTATAGAATTCTCCTTTAAGTTTGAGGGGAACTTTTTCATCACACAATAAGCCCGATGCATTCCATCCACTTCAACCATCCAACTTAAATTCTACTGATAATATCCCCATTTTTTTCACCATTACTCTGAACAATAGATCCAAGATATCTAAAACTTACTTTATAGTCTATGAAAATATAATATATCAAAAGGAAATAAAGTTAAGATATGATTCTTAGGGTAAAGAACATTTGGTACAAAATTTCTGTCAATGCCAAGCTCTGAATCCCTTTCCTATTGTGCCTGAAGCCACTGCATGATCACTGGTAATGCAAATGCTCGGCCAAGTAATGATGTTAAACTCTGCAAACACCTACAAAAATCCCTCAAGAAAGAGGATTTCAAATTTTTACTTGAAATGAGTGAGATAAAATCATCATGCTCTACAATATGTTTTACATCTTCAACAAACCAAAAAGCTCCGAGAACAGAAACCCATAAACAAGACAAGTAGAAGTAAAGCTTACCTTTGACAAAAGAAAGATGATTTATCCAGTGGAACCCCTGCTACCTCTGCTTTAGCTGCCAAATGGTACCCAAAAAAAGCACCAAGAGGAGGAATTCCGCCTTCTCCACCAGCCCAAGCTGCCAATTTTTGCAGATGCTTTATCTTCAAAATGGAACTCACATCTACCTCCTTCTTCCCTAAGTTCTCCTCGCGCAAGGTAGCACCTTTACATATCCCCGCTTTCAAGTTTGATCCATCCTTCTTTCTTCTGCCCATCTTCACTGGATCAAAATGCGTATTAGTTTATGCAATTCCTCCAAAAACAATTCTGTTGGATTTACCTTAAATCCCAGCACAAATCCGATACCAAACAGCCCCGTAGTTCGTCGGATTTACTGGATTTAACCGGAGAAACGCGCGAAAGGTAGAAAGTTATTCACAGCGAGCGAGCTCCCGTCGTTGTTTCCGATCAAAATGTTGTAACTTCTGATCCGACGGGAAGGGAACGTCGTCGAAGGAGCGAACTCGAACAGAGACGCGACTCGTGCAGTCTCTACACCTGCGAAGGAACGAAGCCGAACAACGACGAAAACAGGAAGATGAAAACCAAACCCTAGACGCCTCTAAGTTGAACAATTATTGTCCTCTGACCGCAGGTAGAGCTAAATTCGTCCGTCAATAACATATCGTGCTCTTATTTTTTACTGTGCAGCCCGACGACTTGACCCGAAGCGGGACCTGGGAATGCTATGTTCGCGATTTTCTCGGTATTGCTCGGTATTTGCTCGGTATTTGCTAGGTATTGTTTTGCAAAAATAAGAAATACCACTATGTAAAGATCAATACCATGCAAATACCGAGTTGTACCGAGTTTTTTTACAACTTGGTACAACTCAGTATTTGCTTAGGATTTGCTCAGTATTGCTAGGTATTTGCTCGGTATTGCTAGAAAAAACTCGGTACAACTCGGTATTGCTAGGTATTTGCTCGGTATTGCTCGGTATTGGTTATTGCCAAACAAAATCGATCAATACTTAGCAATACCGAGCAATCTTGGGTCCGTTTCGGGTCGGGTTGTCGGGGCGCGCAGTAAATAATAAAAACGCGTGGCGCGATTCTACTGGCGGCCGAACATAGAGTTGCGTACGTTCACCGGACCAAATAAAAGTTCCTCTAAGTTATCAGTGGTTAACTTAATTAATATAATTTAAAATATTAACAATTCAGTAAATTAATTAAATAATTACTGGTATAATTAGTGCATAAATTATTTATCTAATTTTAACTTGATTAAATAGTTTTAATATAATTAGTAATTAAAAAATTAATATAATTGGCTTACTTAATATAGTTTAAAATAAAATTTATTAAATATTTAATTAATAATGTAAATGATGACTAAATAATTAATGAATAGTAAAATTCTTAAGCTATAAGCTATATTAAATTTGAGAGATGAGTAATTTAATCTTTTATTGTGAAATCGCTAAAGCTGAAAATCTAAACAAATAATTAATATCTGCTCTTAAGCTTTTGCAAGTATTTAAAAAGAATCTTATTCAAACAATAGCTCATTATTAAAATAATTTTATTTAAAACTTCTTTTTCTCAACATGTTTTAGTAAAATTTCATTTTATATAAGCAAAAAATCAACCAAATGAGGCCTAAATAAATAGTTATTTCAAATAATAATTAATAATTATCAATATAATTAATAATTAAATATTTATTAATGTAACATTTAAATAAATATTTAGATTGTTAATAATTTAATTATTAAAGTATTAGTTAAATTAGTTTTTAAAATTTTTATTTAAAATTATAATGATCTTTTTATTTAAATTAAATAAAAATAAAAATGATATCACTTACTAAAATAAAGACTTATTTTATTGTACTAAATATTTTTGAGAATTTAATAAATTATTATGATTTAAATTATTATGATTTAAAAGATTTACTAAATCCTACCTAATCCAAACAGCCGCTCAGAGTGGAGGGGCAGCGCAAGTCCTAATGTTCAAAGAGACGCGAATCCCAGCGCAGAAGATCGTCGGAGGAATCCTATTTCCGACGATCATGTCGCCGGATCCGGCGATTCAGATCGATTTCCGGCGATTCGTTGATGAGGTTAGAGACCATCGGCCGCGGCTGGAGAATCTGCTCCACTCGAGCGGCGCGCTCCTGTTAAGGGGATTCCCTGTGAAAACCGCGGCAGATTTCAACGCTGCCGTAGAGGCTTTCGGCTACGAGGAGTTTCCATACGTAGGCGGCGCTGCTCCGCGGACGAACGTCGTCGGAAGAGTTTTTACTGCGAACGAGTCCCCGCCGGATCAGAAGATTCCCTTCCATCATGAGATGGCTCAGGTATAGTTTTATTAAGTCTTTTCTTTTTTCTTTTTTTATTGATTGAAGGAAAGTAAAAGAGAAGAAACGACAGTTTATACCATTGGCTGAGAATTTCGTCCTTTTTTTTTTCATTTCCTGTAATTCAATTTCCTACCAACCATACGATGAACATAGGAGGATGCTGCATCAAAGAAAATCAAAGAATGAATATGGTCAAAATGTTGAAGTAATTATATGATAAAAAATAACCTAAGCAGTAGGTTGTTATAAAACAAAAATGCTGTTATCCTACCCAAATAGGTGAATTTTTTAGGTGATCGTCGCTCTTTTGTGTTTTTTGGTCTGTATTTTGTTCAGAAATACTAAATAATGTAAAACAATACTAAGTTCTTGAATAAATTGAGCTATGCTCATCTAAATATCTCCCCTGCAATTATAAATGCGTTTAAAGAATTTTTAAATAAATATTTTTTTTTACCTGATTATTCGTGTCTTGTATTCGATTCATTCTTTTCCAATAAAATGAAGGGTGTTATGCATGTGAATCCCTCTATATTATATCTAAAAATAGTATAATTTTTTTGGATTATTTTTTATTGAGATTATTTTTGGATATTTTATTTATTAGTGAAATATTTATTTTTTGAGTGCTGGAAACAAGGACTTGGGTATTAGTTTTGCCTATGGACTTTATAATAACTTTCAAGATTTTTATGAACTAAGTTGGTTGGTATCTTCTGTGTATAGCATTGCTCATTAAAAAAATACAATTGATTTACATAAAATCAAAAATTAAAATTGTGGTTTCTTTTACTTTACATTTACTTAGCAGCCATCCATTGATGGGCTTATTGCCCATGTAGTATTATTGTCTATATCTCTAAAAGAGAGGTCTGATTCTAATCTAATGGAAATTGAAAAAAAAAAAAAAGGTTAAAAAAACATGCATAATAGAGCAATCATTGTGGCAGCATACAGTAACAGCACAAAAAATTAAGTTTTCCACTTCTTGTTTTGTCATAGTGAAGAATTGGGGATTTTGAACAACTTTCTGTATCATCATTTCTTTTGTTATAATGATTTGTTGATGACTCTTCTTTTTGTTTCTAACCAAAGATGATGTTAAGAGAATAGAATTTATAGCATTACTCTATATGGGGAGAAATGCCTCTGGTGTTCCTCTGACCATTTCTCAGATTTGACAATATTTTAGAATTTATGCGCTTGTTTGTTATTTTTATGATCTGATATACTTGTTAGGTTCCAGAGTACCCGTCCAAGTTATTTTTCTATTGTGACGTGGAACCTAGAACTGGAGGGGAAACTCCTATTGTTCTAAGCCACTATGTTTACCAGAGAATGAAGGAAAAGCACCCAGAATTTGTGGAGAAGCTGGAGAAGCATGGTTTGATCTATACTAGAGTATTAGGGACAGGAGATGACCCTTCTTCTCCTATTGGTCGTGGCTGGCATTCAACCTTTTTAACCACAGATAAAAACACAGTAGAGGAAAGGTATATCAATGCTGTTTTGTGATTCAGAAACACCTTCTTGGTTCTCATTTTTTTTTAAGTTTCATATGGAGATTCTCTACAAAACTAATTTGTTATATGATAAAGTGATTCACCAAGTTGTAAGCATCAGATACCTTTTAATCAAATTAATATTTACCTTAGCTTAACAAGCTGCAATTATGAAAAATGTTGTTCAAATTGTTGGTATGAATCAAAGGGTCATATCTGCAACTAATCATTCTCATAAAAGAGAACCGACATGTTCTCAGGAAAACCTTACAAGCTATTCATAAGGTGGATAGGAATCCAGATTAAGTAGCTAAACAAAATAAACATGACATTACCTCCACTTAAACTAGCTGACATGTTATCAAGAAACTAACTATATAATTGTTATTATTTATCTTTATTAGCTACCGGTTGTAAACTACTACCATTCTATTATAGAAGTTCGATTTGGAAAACCCTGAAAAAATTTATTTATCAACTTCAAGTCTCCAACCAAAAAATTATTGAACAGAAAGAACTAATAAATATCTGAATATAGATTACATATTTTTGTGTTAAATTGAAGGCAGTATAGTACATAAAATTAAAGGATTTAAGAAGATAGTAAGTATAGCCAACATGCCTCCAGAACTATAACACATTTAATTCACTGGATTGGTCTTTTTTTTCTTTACCACACAGTAACTCCATGAACTGAATATCTCATAATCCCCCTGTTTGGCTCCACTACAAGATTCTAAAATCACAGTAAAAAAAATTACATATAATGCATTAAAATGCATCATCAATATTAGTCTTATTCTAACTGTTTGAGGTTGGTCTTATAAAGAAGAATCATGCGTGTACACACACAATGCAGCACATGAATTCACATGCATATATATTAAAAGCATACGTTATAAACAATACCCTCCATCTTTGCTGCCATTCTTCACATTCATCACATCATACTTTCTTGCCTTAATGTTGCCTTACTCATGTTTGCACGAGTTCTGATGAGTTTGACCACTCCATATGAGAGTGAGAAATCTATTTAAATCACTTCCACAAAATGATGTCCTGAATTATATAATCAGTATTCCTTGACGAAATATATAAATTTATTACATCATACCGACTTCTTTGTATAATTTTGATTATGATATTGTAAAACAATAGTTTAGTATTTTAATGCTTTATCATTTTGTCTAAAATGCCAATTACCTGCTTGATAAATCTCTAAATCAAAATATATTTTGGTTTTTTTCACTCCTTCGCCATTTGTTAAATGTAAAGAAGATAGACATGAAACAAATTCCCAATAAAGCTTCTATGTCAACAACTCCTAAATTGTTCGTCTTCAATTTTTGCTGGTACAAAAAAAAAAAAATGCACCATTGATTTTTTACCAATGGTGAAACAATTCAAGCATAGAAATTATGAATAACACTAGAAAGGATGCTTATATAACCATAAACCATCTAGAAGTATACAACAATATACGAGTACAAAAAATCAACATTAGTGGATTAGGAAAGAGAAAGGGTGGAACCAATGTTAAAGTTGTTCAAAACAATCCGAAGAATACATTTAGCGCCTCAAACAACATTTGGCAAGAACTAATGAAAAATAAGGATTAGTAAATTCAATCCCAAATAGTTGGGATAAGGTTAATGATGATGAAGGATGAAATGAAAAAGTTGGCATATTGGTAGTAGAGGAGAAAGATGCATTAGGCGCTTTCAAGAAGAGCTTGAAATTTCTGACTGTTTTTTGCACTCCTGAACGATGAAGTGCAAAAATAAACTACTCCACACATACTTACAATTCATTTAGTATAAGCTATAGGTTTTCTAGATGTCTATCATTTATTTCATGGTAACTTAATTTGGATAAATGGAAATTGGGGCAACATTGACAATTTTTTGTTTGCTTACTGATCTTTAAGAGGAACTAAATTGCCAAGAATAATGCTATAAGATCTTGCATACTAGGATTCCATTGTAAAAAATGAAAAGCTTGGAGCAAAGTAATGGCGTTCATTTCTCCATATGCACTTCGCCACTATGCTCCAAAATAATGAAGGGAGAGTAAAATAGAATTTATGCCAATTCATGTAGTTGGCATCTTTTCCAATGATTTGAAGCTTATCAATCCCTCAAATGCCATTATTCTTAGGGCTAACAACATGACACTCATCATGATAAATTGTGCTTGCTTCTTTTTGAAGAACTTTTCTATAATTAGGTACTGGAGTGTTAATACTAGAGGTTCGGGTTTGGGTCAGCCTAAAATTAATAATTTACTTATGTGATTATATTTTGATGAAAAATTCATTTTAAATTATATTTTTTTATTGACTTGTGCCTCAAAATTGAGAAATATTGTCCATTTTGGATCAGGTTGATGATAACTGGTCATGATTTAAATATTTTTTTGTTTCGAGTTGAGTTCACATTGAATTTTTAACCCATTTATAAACGAGTTGTATTCAAGTTGACCATATTTGTGTTAGGTCATCTTAGTGTTGTACGTGAACTTGAATCGACATCCAAATTAAGTTTGCATTTGTTAGGAAAGGAAAACCCCCTTTTATAAAATTTCATTAAAAAATAATGTTTCAAGTTTTTTTTTTAATTGTAACTCCTTGTTTTTGGTGAAAACCGGGCATGGTTTGTGATTATGTTCACCCTATAATCATGAGCAGATCCACATTCCACAGTGGTGGCACTAGGGCATATGCCCCCAATGGATCGGCCTAACCCATAATCATCACATAAAATGACACTTAGTTTTATCGATGTACTCTACAAACCCTATTCCCACTCACTAGGAAGATGGAAGCATCAAGCATGTTGTGGCTATTGTGAGGAAAAGGAGAAGAGAGATTGAGAGTGGAGGTCTTTATACTGGTGAGGTAGTTGGCATCCATTTCGTTGTTCCCCTCCATCACATTGTCAAACTGATATTAAGGGTTTCATTAGTTATCGTCTTTCTCCTACCAATTTCAGCAAAAGGTCTTGTGAACATTTTTATGTTTTACAGTGGGTTTTGGATAAACAAGATCTCTAGCAAACGATCTTGCTAATAGAAATCGCACATAGCTTTTTAGTACTTGATTCCCCCTTCTCTTTATTATTAGAGCAAAGAAAAAACAAATTAATCAATTTTTAGAAGAAATGACTCATGATATATTTCGTGCGAAATTTTATTAACATTAATATGATACTAACTATATTTAAGCTTCAAGTTATTTCTTTTAATTTTGCAAAAAATACTTTTTTATTATTAAAAATATCTATTTTTACTTAAGTATTTGTTATCTTATAAAATAAGAGAAAATGTCTTACCATTTATAGTAAAAATAGCTTATGTAAAATTTAGATCTAAGTATTCATCAAATAATTTTTTTTTCAAATGATGTTTAAGCATTATCTTATGCTAATTATAATTTAATTAATCTAGTTAGAGTTAATAGAGAAAATTAATTTAATTGATACAAACAACATACTTTTAAGCTTGAAAACAATTTATTCAAACTCAAAATTTTAATATAGTCAGATAAAAAAAATATAAGTGCTTAATGAATAATAAATGAGCAATATATCCATATCTTTTTTTATGGGAATAACTCTTATTTTAAATGTAGAGTTTTCTATAATTTTATTGTAGTGTTATCTTATGATTTATGATTTTACTTAAGAAAAAAAGAAGATTTGAAGAAAGTAAATAGCTAGTATTAATTTGTGCCCCCATTAAAAAAAAAATTGTCACTGCCTCTCAGAAAGGAAAACATTTTTGCGAGCTCACAATAATTGTTTCAGACCTGATTCCATCGTTTGGTTAGTTGTCTTCCTACCTTGTTCTTTGCACCAAACTTCGCTATTTATAATTCAGTGGATCCATTTAAATTATTAGCAATTATAATTACCTGTTTCTCCTAATATCTAAAGAATGCAACAATTTCTTTTGATTTACCATTAATCCAAAACTATGGAAAGTGGTCATCTTTGATTTGGAATATGCCCTTTAATGGCATAATGAGTATGTGAAAGTAAATTTTTAGCTTACATATTTTCACGTAGGAATTTTTCTTGTTCATAGATTAGAGATGAAGCTTCTGTTACATTTCTTCTTTCTCCATGTTTATGTGCATGCAAACCCCTGATCCATAAATCTCGAGTAATTAAATTAAGCAGTTGTCATTTGCAAATCCTGTGTACAATTTTGTTTTGTTTATTGCTATCATTTTCTCTTGTTCTTCTATTTATTAATCACAATTCAGCTGTTGTGTATATTCAAACATTAGGGCAGCTCGTTTGGGGATGAAGTTGGAATGGATGGAAGATGGTGTTAAGACTATAATGGGTCCAATACCTGCCGTTAAATCTGATGTAACTAGGGGAAGAAAAATATGGTTCAACAGCATGGTAGCTGCTTATACTGGCTGGAAGGATACACGAAATGATCCTGTTAAAGCAGTGACTTTTGGGGATGGAACACCTTTGCCTGCTGATATTATATATGATTGCTTGGGAATCCTTGAGGATGAAAGCGTTGCTATACCATGGAAGCAAGGAGATATACTTCTAGTGGATAACTTAGCTGTTTTGCATTCCCGGCGATCATTTGAGCCTCCTCGGCGGATTCTTGCCTCACTGTGTAAATAATGGTTTTCTTTCTTTTATCCACCAGCAAAAGTCATTTGCATCTTTAGCCCCATTATATCTGGTTTAAATCTTACCTTGTTTCTGTTTGTAATTGCTATTGTATTTCTTTTTGTATGATGGGGTCATGTGGATGCATGATGCCCATTGGATAGGTAGCATCCTGTTGCTATATGACTGTGTATTGTTTTTGTTTGATATTATTTGCCAGATAAAAATGTTCAATTTCATGACTTGTTCTATCCTTTTTTTTTGGCTTTTAGTCTTTCAGGCAAGCATTTCACAATAATATAGAATTGCCGGACAAAGTTCTGCTAACTTTGTTTTATTTTTACTTGAGTCTGTTCACTTTATAGGACATCCCTTTTCTTTCATCCTCATGGGAACAGTTGTTCTTCTATGCCTTGGGGTTATAATCATGTTTTTTATCAGAATAGAGATTGATTGATCTATATATTGATTTTAAGGTTAAGATCCAGAAGTTCATATTATTGTACAATAAATTTTGAATATTTTATATTTTATTATTTCATATTGATGTGTTTATTAAATTCCTTCTCCAAATCTGAACGATTATCATGTTTTCTTCCTATCCTATAATCCAACCATCGGACAGCTTAGAAATTAAGATTAAAAAACAAATCTATGAAGAGCAGCTAAGTTGGATATGCTTGGAATTGTATTGGCGCTGATGTTTGCTGTGCTCTCATAATGATAAATAAAATTCTGAGTGAGTATTTTGGATATATTTATTCAATTTTGTTTTAATTTTTTGTGTTAAAACTTAGATGTTGAGTTTTCGGCAAAATCACACCTTTATTTTGCCTTCCAAAGTTTGAATGAAAAGAGCCCCTTTAATCCTCTATGCAACTTGACACCAAATTGTTATCCATTTTATTAAAATCTTAGCTCTTTGATTTGACCTGTTGTGTATATCCTCCGCAGAGTTATCGAAAATTTATGAAATTTCCTAATCATACCATGATGCTTAATTTGATCCTGCTTACATCTTAATAGTTTTATTAGGTTAAGAGCATCTCCAGCCGAACGCCAAACGTGTGTATGACGTCGTTCGGTCGCTCCAGCCGAACGCCAAATCTTTCATCATTTACTTGCGGATGAACAGTGCGGCGCCAATATTGGTGTTGCACTTTTCACCTACGCTATTTTGCTCTCTCAACCGGAAAAATGCGCGAAATGGAGAAGGATCGTTACCTTCGCAGAAGCACTTAAAATGGGGTTTGATTGGAGCAGCACCACGGCATTTTAGAGTTTTGTTGTATTTTGCCATGAAAAATGGAGTTCTCCGTTGCAGATGTCCTAAGTGAAGTTACATTAGGTGTTTTTTTCCTGCAGCTACAATAAATTCTCGTAGATCTATATTCAAGCATTTATATATTGTTTTTTTTTGCAAGTTAAATCCTTTCAATATAGTTCAACTCATATTTTCCGTTTTCTGCATTTATAGTCTTGTTTGAAATATACTAGCTCTGCCAACTTCTTATATTCTGCAGTTAAAGCTAATACTATATTATAATGTTGCAGTTGTATATTTGAAGTTTTTTATCCATTCTTTATAATTGTGGTTGGCAATCCGCATCCTGTTGAGATTATTTCTCAGAACTTCTGGTACTTCTATCGATTGGTAAGACATTAAAATTTTATTAATTCTTTTCAGCTCTGTGAAATTTGCAAGTTATATGTTGATTGCAATGATTTTGACTAGACCAGAAAATGTTTTATTTTAATAATCTGCATCTTTAGCACAATTGTATCTGATGTAAATCTTACCTCAGTTGTATTTGTAATTTCCATGGTGTTTATTTTATGGCGGGGTCATGAGAATGCATTATGCCCATTGGATAGGTAGCATCTTGTTTTTTTATGCCAGTATATTGCTTTTGTTTGATAATATTTATAAGATTAAAGTTTGCAATGTCAGGACTCAGGATTTGTCCTATTTACAAGATATTTCTTCTTGGTTGTTGGTCTGTACAGGCAAGCATTTCTGGACAAAATTCTGCTGACTTTTTTTTTTTTTTTTCCTACTCAGCTTATTAGTCCACTGATAGGAAGTACTTGAGTTTGTGAGTAACCCCAAGGGTAATACTTGAGTTCGCAAGCAAACCTAGCAAGAATCGGCAAAAACAGCGAGCAAGAGGGCTGAGAAATCAGCAAGAATAATGCAGGAACTTTTGTAGATTGGAGAAGAAACTCATGGGAAAGTCTTTGATTCGAACAACAAACAAGCAAAATAAATCCACAAAGGATTCTATTAACATTATCATTATCATGTCTTAAGTTTTGGATGAGAAAAGTAGAGGGTTGCGTTAAATAATTGACAGCCAGTGTAAAACTTGTCAAATAATCATGATATGAATTCTTTAATATTTTCATCATGTTTTCTTCCTACTAAGCATCATCTGGCAGCTCAGTCATCAAGATTAAAAATCAAAACTGTGAAAGTAGCTTAGTTGGATATGATTTTATTAGGTGAACTGAAGTCACAGAATTGCTTTATTCCTTCAACTGCAGTAAAACCTGGTAGATCAATATCCAAGCGTTTACATGTTGATTTTTTTTTTTTTAAGTAGGATCCTTCAAATATAATAAAACTCATATTTGCCATTTTCTATATTCATATTCTTGGTTCAAAAACCATTAAGGTAATGATGTTTTTTCAATTTAAAAAAAAAAATAGTGCTGCCAAATCTTTATATTTATGCAGTAAAAATGAATAATATGTTGTAATGTTACATTTATTTATTAGAAGTATTTCCTTCCATTCTTTGAAATCATAATTGTTTATCATCATCTGCTCTAAAACATTATGTTGAGAACTATCTTCTGAAACTTTCAAGCATTTCTATCGATTGATAAGCCATGACAATTTTGTTATTTTTTTCTTGAATTGTGAGAAGTTTGTAGGTTATATATTTAATTATTTGATTTAGGTTTTGTTTGGGATGATTTATTATTATTATTATTTTTTTGTTGTTTGAAAAAAATTTTGAATTAAAAAAAATATTTTATAAAGTAATAAGAAAATTATCTGATATAATTTGGAAGTGAAAACAGCACAATAAACAATAAGAAGTGCACGAACACAAATATAGGGATTGATTTTTTTATTAATAGTTGAACAATAATGCAAGATACAAGTGATCTACTATTTAAGAGATAGATGAGCTCTTTCAATCAACCTAGACGTTATTAGGAAGCCTAAAGAAGAAAACTATAGCAAACAAACAAAACATATCTCCCCCTCATAACAACATAATTAGCCTTAAATAAGCTCTTCCTATTGCCCTCCCTAATGATTTTACCTTCTTAATTAATTCCCTCTCTTATTTTGAATTCAAATTGGAATTAAAATAATAATTAATTCTCGTATTGCCTTAATTAATTTTCCTCTCATATTTCAATTCAAAATTATAATTCTTTCCTTCAATTCTAATTAAAATTTCTCTAAATAACTTTATCTTAATTCTTTCTCATTTCATAATGATCTATAGTTTGTTGTGCCCCACAAGGGGGGCTAAATCCCTTGGTTCTACTGAGAGTTCTGGCCAGCCCAAAGATTGATTCGACCATAGCCGGCTGGTTGGCTGAGTTGGACCAATCTCCATGTTTCCCTTCTCCTCTTTATTCAACCCATTCACCATGAAATACATCTCTATTCGGTACACCCAACCATAAGCATCATTCCCTTCAACTATTGATATCATCAACTTCCTCGCCTTATGATCGCCACCACCCCAATAGCTTCTTCCTCTTCAAGTGTAGCAGTTGTCGTGATCCCTCCAAGTTTACCTTGTGTATCGAGGGTGAAACTCCCATCTGTTCTTGTATGACTCGATCCCATGGTTCAGCTCAACCCTCTCCATCTTTGGTCGCTCAGTTCCCTTGCTCGGAATGCCTCTCATAATGGTCAACCACCCATCACCTCCACTACACAATTCCCTTCTTGTTGTTCCCCCTTCCGGAAACCTTGAACCATCCTTATCGGAGCCCTAGGAGGTGGCTCTTAATGAAAGAAACTCTCCTCATCAAAACCCTTATGTTTGATCTCCTTTCTCTTAGATTCATCCAAGGAATTCTAGTCAAATCTTGGATAAGGTTAGCAATTGGAACCGTCAGTAGTGTTTTGGATCGCATCTCCATGAGCTTTCTCATCATCTCCTCCAGAATTTTCGTTCTCTTTGGTTGAGCCCTAGGAATCATCGGTGAAGTCATTGACTGCATCTCGATCATTTTCTTCATCATATCTCCTAAGTTTTCAAAGCGGTTCTCTATAGATGAGAGATTTCCTTCAATGCATGAAAGTCTTCTTTCAATGGTTAAGAGCTTATCCACCAACCGGGATTTGATTTGCTCCACTTTGCCTTCCAACACATCCACCTTCTTTGCCGTCATAAGTAAAAAAAAAATGCTCTGATATCAATTTGATACGATTTGAAAATTAAAACAACACAATAAACATGAAGTGCATAAACACAAAGATAGGGGCTGATTTTTTTATTAATACTTCAACAACAAAAAATGATACAAGTGATCTACTATTCGAGAGGTAGATAAGTTCTGCCGATCAACCTAAACGCCACTAGGAAGCCCTCATGAAGAAAACTACAACAAACAAACAAAATACACCTCCCCCTCTTAACAAAATAACTAGTTTTAAATAAGCTCTTTCTATTTCTCTCCCAAACAACTTTACTGTCTTAATTAATTCCCTCTTATTTTGAATTCAAATTGGAATTAAAACAACAATTAATTTCCTTATTGCCTTAATTAACTTTCCTCTTCTATTTCAATTCAAAAATATAATTCTTTCTAATTAGAACTTCCATAAATAGCTTCTCTTAATTCCTCCTCCTTTCATAATGATCTATAGTTTGTTGGGCCACACAAAGGGGGGCCAAAATCCCCCTTGGTTTTGCTAAGAGTTTCATTGATCAGCCTCTCTGTTCTCCTTCTCCCACCGTATCACTATCCCAAACGAAACCTTAGAGTAAAATATTTAACAGCTTTGTGGTACAAAAATTAAAAAGTTTAATCACAATTATAATGTTACTATTGGTAGTACAATAACAATATATACTGATTATTTCTCTTCAAATTCTGTTTTTCTGAACTTTGTCAGATGAATTATATACATTATCTATTACATTTTTTTTCTTGCAAATATATCACCTTATTAGTGCAGTATTTGATCAAACATTCAAGCAACTGTTGGGTTCCTTTCCTGTTAGTTTAGTAGGTAATTTATCGTTATCAATACCTGTATGAAGATTACCGAGCTTCGAGTTCTCAGAAAACAATTTACTGTTATTTTAAAATTGGCACTATTTGTTGCTGACTGTTCCGTTTGAGAAAATTTTCAGGAAATGTTATTTATTTATTTATTTTAGAACGGGTATCCACCCCGTTGTCACCTTTGAAACGGCACTTAGCGGTGCGACTAATTCTCGGCTGATCTAGAAGAGGCACCCACTCCATAAATCTTCTGGTCCGCACTTGATTGGGCCCCACTTAAGGAATTTTTATTAGGTCTAGACACCTGACGTAGCTCTACATGCGGAGGCCAATAAAATGTCGCCACGTGCTCTTACTCTTTAACGCGCAGCCCGATGACCCGACCCGTACCGGAACCCGGTATTGCTATGTATTAGCTGATTTGTACAGACTAGGGTATTGCTAGGTTTTGCTCGGTAACGAGAAATACCATTCTGTCAAGACCAATACCTAGCAATACCGAGCAATGCCTAGCAATACCGAGCAATACCCCGGTTTTTCTCAGTATTGCTAGGTATTGCTCGGTATTGGTCTTGACAGAACCGTATTTTTCGTTATTGTCAAGCAATACCGAGCAAAACCTAGCAATACACGAACATAGCAATATTGGGTTCCGGTCCAGGTCTGGTTGTCGGGCCGCGCGGTAAATAGTAAGAGCACGTTGCGACATGTATTGGCGTCCGGATGTAGAGCTACGTCAGGTGTTCGGACCTAATAAAAATTTTCACTTAAGAGGCGCTGCCGCTCGAGGAGAATCGAGCACGAGTTAGGGGTCCTCAACCGTACTCGCCCACCAACCAAGCTAAACAACAAGAGAGATTATTATGTGCATTGTCTGGACCGTCCAAATGTGAAATCTGGATGCACTACATCACCCAGATACACTGGGCCCCAAATGATATGGCGCGCTAGAATTCAGCTCCGAACAAATCCGGACACCGCACTTAATAATTTTCCAAACAAGGGTGGGGTGAAATGTTGTATATGAAAGGGATTGCAGGTTATCACATCAGTTGATTTATACAGGTTTCAAGTTTTATTAGAGAGTTGTCTTGTCAGTGATTTATTCAAATAAACTTATGTGTGGTAGTCTTTTCAAGAGATTTGGTCAAATTAGTTTGTGCTGTAGCGTTAATTACTGCCTCTAATGATAGATTTTTATCTAATTACTGTTAGATCAATTAATATGTGATAAACTTCAAACAAAATTGTCCCTTCATTATTTGTATACAATTAATTTAGTTTTAAAATATCATAATGCTTCAATTTAAAGTTTATTTGAGGTGGCTCTAATGATTTATAAAATTATTATAATTGTAAAATGTTGCTTTTAATCCTAAAACTTTCTGAAAATTTATGAGAAAGTAGCAATAAAGTTATAGCTAAATAAAATAAATTGTGATTGCTAGTTGAAAATTTTTAAAAAAATAAAAAGCTATCCCAAACACCCTTAGCTTCATTTAAGATAGCTTTCTAACTGCTTTCTAAAATAGTTTTTTAATGCAAAAAAAAATCAAGTTTTAAAAATTTTGTATTAAACAGTTGCTTTAGAAAATAGAAAAATAGTTTGGCTTTATTTTGGACAGCTTTTTCATTGATTTATGAAGTAGCTTTTAGTATAAAATTTTTTATATTAAAAATTTTTATATTAAAAAACTGTTTTAGAAATCAATAAAGAAGCAGTCTCAAACAAAGCTTGGAACAGCTTTCTTATTATTTTATAAATCAGCTTTCTAGCACATAAATTTCTAGTTCAAAAAATATTCATGTTAAAAAGTTGCTTTAGAAAGCATTAAAAATATTGTCTCAAACAAAGCCTTAGGTTTCCTTTGGGATGGCTTCCTTGTTGCTTTCTAAAGCAATTTCTTAGTACACAAAATTTTTGAATAAAAAATTTTGGTATTAAAAAGCTGCTTTAGAAAGCTGTAAGAAAGACGTCCTAAACGAAACCTTAGTCTGAATTATATAAAATTGATCCAAAATGATTCTTTTGAGATCAAGGCTTTGTTTGTGACTGCTTTTTTGTTGCTTCTTAAAGCAGTGTTCTAGTAAAAAATTAATTTCTTTATACTAGAAAGATGCTTTAAGAAGCAATAAAAAAGTCGTCCCAAATGAGACCTAAATTGGAATTAATAGTGTATAATTGAGAGACTAAATTTTGATCAATTTTATATCACAATTATAACAAGCGAGATCATTTTAGATCAATTTTGTATAGTCGAAAGATTTCATTTGAGTATCGTGATATTCTAATATTAGATTTAGATTGATTGGAAGCATTTCTTTTATGATATACTAAGAGCACTAGATAATTAGTTGATAACTAAATTAAATATATATATATATATATATATATATATTGCTTAGCTTACTTAACAACACCTCCTATATTAAAAGTAATATCTATTTTAGACAAAACTCAAATTCATAAACTCTTATTACATCACTATTGGGCATGTTGCTAAATTAAGTATAAGAAACTAATTATATTCTTCTCATGTCAATATCAAAACACATAGAAACGTGTAGAGGTAAAAGAGAGGTGTCATAAGCTGATGATTAGAGGGAGACATAATTAGGCTTATAAACTTCTTAATTAGCACTAATGAAGATTATCTTTTGAAGTCATTATTTTAATTATATCATGGATTAGATGCTAACGATCTTGTATTTCACTAATCTTATTAAGTATAAGCTAAGAGATAAGTGATTATAGGTCCCATTAGAGGAAAAGAAGGCAAGTGTTCATTGAACCTTCAATGTTACTTTGAGTTTTTTTTTAAAAATAATTTGGTTTATTTTTTATACTGGTTGATGGAATTTAACAATTATATAAACTATTTCGTTGCAATTGAAACTTACTTGACCATAATAAAAATAATTTATTTCATGTGATTCACAAATTGTATAATCTAGTTGATCTCAATGGAACCATCAATGTTGAGAACACTTTGGAGTATGGAAAAAATTCAAGGGACATTGTTGAGCCTAATATGATAATTGATTGATACCCATCAATAAAAAAATTCAACCTATAGAAAAACTCTTAAGCCCAATCCCAATATCGATCTTCTCTAAAGAAATAATCTTTCCTATTTATAGAGAGGTAGCAAGATTCCATGATTCACATTGAGGCTGTGATGCCCCAGATATCAATAGTGAAAGGATTCATTTATCATTTCTTTTTTTTTCCAGTCATTTCATCTTGCTTCTCGTTCAGTTCAATACAGTCATCCAGAGACAATTGCATTACAGGAAAGAAATACAGCAACTACTATAATTCACATATCAACATATATACAATCAACAGAAGCGTCCAAAAGGTCATATACAATAGCTATACGGCTACAAAACAGAAGTCTACCAAGGCTACAAAACAAAATAAAGCTACAGCAACCGAAGAAGCATCACGCGGGAGGCTCTGCACCTGAAATATTAACCACATATAATGAGCTTACAAGCCCAGCAGGTCACCAAAGCCTAAAACTGAAATCAAAGCACGACATTGAAAACAATATGCAGGTCAATCAAATCAAATCAAATCAAATAATGATTCAGTCAATAATCAATAATCAGTACAGCGGTAAAAACATCGATAAATCAATACGTCCCAACAATCAAATCAGTAAGTGCTTCCAGTCAATATCTATCCATCGTAGCAGTAATCAATCGTGTCGTCTAGTCAATTCGTTATATCTATATCATTCTTGCAAATCAATCAATCCAATTATTCAATACGATTTACTCGATATCAATATACAATATTCAATGACACTACATCAGCAAGAACGGTCCAGTAATGACGACGTACGATGCTACAATATGGAAATCATCTTAATCAATAAAGCACTTTTCCAGTCAATTATATCTATCAGCAGGGAAATCCATAGAACAATCGAATCAAATCAATAAATCAACCTAGCAATTGAAAACAAATCCATACAACGAAAACATCAGGTCAATTGAAATCAATACAATCAACTCCATAAAGAAATCTATTCTACGATAATTCAAATCCATACGGCAACAATCCATTCAATCAATCAATCGATAAGCGGTACGACGAATCAATGTATTAGTGTATCAATAGTATGTCAGGATCTGTCGTATCAATAGTATCCATATGTCAATATCATATCCATGTCAATGTCGATGTCGGTATCTATCAATCGATACAATCTATATCAATGTCGGTGTCAATATCTATGAATCAATACACAGAATCAATACACAGAATCCATATCAATATCGGTGCCGGTATCTATGAATCAATATAATCCATATCCATAATCCATAATCCATAGTCGATAGTCCATAATCCATAATCCATAAATCGAGTCGATAAAATCAATCGGAAAAGCAATACGATAAATCAATAGTATCCATGCTCAATGGTCAATCAATGAAATCAATAAAATCGTACGATACAATAAATCCATAAATCCATCAATAAATCTGTTCAATAATAAATCAATTCAATAAATCCATCAAGATCAATAAATCAATCAGAAATCAATAAATCAATGCATATCAGGAAATCCATGCGATGCAATATCATATACATGCAATTCCATATAATGGTCTTACTCGACAAGCACAAACACTAGCTATGATCAATAGTGCTGTTATAGAAATTCATAGTGCTGTTGTAGAATCCATATTGCTGTTGTAGATATCCATACGTTGGTTTCAATTAATAAGAGTCGTCACTCTTTTGCCCGTCGGCCCCCGTCGGCATATATAAAACTCCTTATGACTCCCAATCGTTATATCGATAATCTATGGTTTAAAGGAAAGCCTGTCGGCCCACCATCCTGTACAGGTCAATATCAATCTCCAACCAACGTTCAACCAGGTTCCCACTTGTCTTTCAGTATCAATCAATTCAATCAATAGTCAATGCAATAATTGATGCAATAAGCAATATTAAAGAAATCTAGAACAATCATATCATTAGTCTTGCACATATCAATTCAATCTATCAATTTCGAGAAAATCAGAAATCATACGAAAATCGGGCAGAGTAATGACAGTCTATCAAATTTACACCAAAAATCCTGCAAAAAGCACAAATTCCAAATTTCTCCAAATTACAGTAGAATATTCACGACATCAATACAAGATTATTATTCTATAGAATCCAAATCAAATCAAGTCCTGATATTTTTCTATTCAATTAAAATCGCGTAGAATCAATTCTGACCGGTAAAATCGTCGCAGAAAATACTCAAATCGTGTACAATAGTCATATCTATAACATACCAAAAGTTGTGCGGTGAAAGTTGTGTCAATACGAAATCAGATCAAAATTTCGACTACGAAAACACAAAACAGTGCGCAACTCAGTCAAAACTCAGTATCTTTAAAAACAGAAATAGGATTCGGAGTCCTTACCATGAGATCTACACTTTCTCCAACAGCAGCGTCGGACGAAAAGCGCTTCGCGGCCTCCAAAACCCAGCTTTTCCTCTTTTTCCCTTTCTCTTTCTCTCTCTAAAATCAGATATTTTATTTTTAAAATGATTTTCTCTCTCTTCAAAACGAGCTGATTTTCTTATATCATTAAGCTGATCGGTCCGGCCGATCGCCAGATCGTCCTGGGACGATCAGACCAAAATTATCGGCCTGGACGGTTCCCAGAACTATTCTCAGGACGATATTTTGAACAGTACAGATCGGCCTGGACGATCTCACTATCGTCCCGGACGATCCTGAGAGGAAAATCCAAATCAGAGAGGAACAGTAAGGGAACGAGGTCTCACAGAGGCATCTTAAGAGCCCCAATTAGCTTGCCCTGATTGATATTTATAGCTTGTTAGTTATATCATAACATTAAGGCTAATACAATATAAATAGTTAACATCATAATGCAACATTTGATAGCTTTTTCTCATCCTTTGCTCTAATGTCATAGCTAAATGGCATCACTATTAGCAATTTTGATAATTAAGCTCTTATATTAATTACCGATTGATCCTTAATCGAGGGCTCCCTCCGATACCATATTGACTCATTCTTAGTCAGTTAACTTTTACTGCTTGACCAATCATCTCAACACTTATCGACTATGCAAACATAGAGTCACACTAATAGCTCTTTATCAATTGGTTATGAGTTGTCCAACATTTGTTGCTCATTTGGCCGCCATAGTACTCATTAGTTTTCCAACCATCAGGTATCCCTTCAAACTTATGTATAATTAGCTTTGAGCTAACTAATTTAAAACATTTCCATCGAGCCTCTGACTCCACAATAGTTACTAACAATCCAACTATAATACACTTTGCCTAATATCAACATGAAATCACAATTGATTTGTATGTAATCACTTTCCACCAAAGGATAAAAGGGATCACAACTTCTTTTGAGGTGATTTACGATGACTCCTTATAACTTTCAATTAGGAGCTCAATCTCATTCCAGTAAATGTTTTTCTTCAAGTTCATGAAGGGGGTCTTCATTCACGCAACTATTAAGATTCAATCCATGTAAAAAAAGATGTATCCTCCTTCCTTCCCTCCTCCTCGTCTCTCACCCTTTAGGCTCCACTCAATGGGGCGAGATAAATCTTCATCATATTATGTATTAATTTTCTTTCATTATGGAGTTATCTCACTCATTGCTACATGAATGTTGGTTACAAAGATAAACCAAATGTGTTAATTTCTTTATCCATCATATTCTTCCTCTCCTCTCTTCTCAAGGAACACTAATTCCTCTGAAGCTAATTAGTTCAACATTTCAAAACCAACTTCTATCCTTCCGCTTTTTCATTTTTTTTTTAATTTTCTTTTTTTTTTTCCGTCAGCTTTTTCTTCCTTTTCCCCTTAGTCAATATTTAGGGTTGAAGGCTGTAATGCCCCAGATATCAATAGTGAAAGGATTCATCCATCATTCTTTTTATCTTTCTTCTCGCTCTGATCAATACAATCATCCAGAGACAATTGCATTACAGGAAAGAAATACAGCAACTACTATAATTCACATATCAACATATACACAGTCCGAAGAGAGTCTAAAAGAATATGTACAATCATCATACGGCTACAAAACAAAAGCCTACCAAGGGCTACAAAATAAAGTGACACAAGCGATCGAAGAAGCTTCACGCGGGAGGCTCTGCACCTGAAATATTAACCACATATAATGAGCTTAAATAGCCCAGCAGGTCGCCAAAGCCTACAACTGAAATCAAAGCACGACACTGAAAACAATATGCAGGTCAATCAAATTAAGTCAAATCAATCAGACATACATGATCAATGAGTCAATGCAGATCGGATATCAATACGGAACAAAAATCAATAAAATCAACGTTATCCATAAAACTCAAGAATCAATGCGTCAATCAATTCTCTACAATCTCTATCATAGCAATCGATAACATCAATTACATCAATACAGTCGTCTAGTCGTCTTACTTATCGTATCACATTAGTCAAATCAATAGAGTGGAATCGTATCAGAACATATACTTGCAAATCAATCTATCGTTCAATCTCACTTACTTCTTGTCAATACGGCAGTGTCTGTATCAATATCCATAAAAAGAACCATCCATTGACGACCACGAATGATGCTACAACAGTAAAACCGTATCAATCCATTCTTCCGGTCAATAGTATTAATCGGCTCAATATCTCAATAAACGATCAAATCAATACATTGTAAGAGCAATTGAAATCAAATCAATATAATCGGCTAATACAATTGAAATCAATCAATACGATTAATCAATGCAATAAAATCATATACAACAATCAAATCGATAAATAAATAAACAATCAGTCGATGTCTATATCCATGAATCCATACGATACGATATCCATATCCATAGCGGTGTCGGTATCCATAAATCAATACAATTTCCATATCCATATTGGTGTCGGTATCCAGTGACAAGAGTAATTTGCAATCTCCATGAAATCGTACAGTAACGATAAATCCGTAAATCCATAAATCCGTCAATAAATCCGTTCAATAATAAATCAATTCAATAAATCCATCAATATCAATAATCAATCAGAAATCAATAGATCAATGCATATTAGGAAATCCATACGATGCAATATCGTATACATGCAATTCTATACAATGGTCTTACTGGACAAGCACAAACACTAGCTATTATCAATAGTGCTGTTGTAGAAATCCATAGTGCTGTTATAGAATCCATATTGCTGTTGTAGATATCCATACGTTGGTTTCAATAAAAAGAGTCGTCACTCTATTGCCCGTCGGCCGCCCGTCGGCATATCTATAAGAACTCCTTATGACTCCCATCCATATATCCATAATCGATGTTTAAAGAAAAGCCCGTCGGCCCACCATCCTGTACATGTCACAATCTCCAACCAACGTTCAACCAGGTTCCCACTTGTCTTTCAGTATCAATAGTCAATTCAATAGTCAATATAGTCAATATAAGAACAATGTAGAGCAATCATATCAACATTCATATGCATATCTATTGAATTCATCAATTTCAGAACAATCGGAAATCGTATGAAAATCCAGCGGCATAACGGGAGTATACGGAATTTACACAAAAATCACCCAAAACAGAAATTTACCAAATTACCACAGAACGTGCACAACAACAATATAAGACTATTATTATACAGAATCCACATCAATAAACATCCTAAAATTTTTCTATTCAATTAAAATTGCGTAGAACCAATTCCGACCGGTAAAATCATCGTAGAAAATACTCAAAACGTGTACAATATTCATATCTATAACATTCCAAAAGTTGTGCGGTGAAAGTTGTCTCAATCAAAATCATGTCCAAAATTCAACTATGAAAACACAAAACAGTGCACAACTCGGTCAAAAATCAATATCTCTGAAAATAGAAATAGGATTCGGAGTCCTTACCACGAGATCTACACTTTTCCCAACAGCGGCGTCGGACGAAAAGCGCTCCGCGGCCTCCGAAACCAAGCTTTTTTTCTCTTTTCCTTTCTCTTTCTCTCTCCTCAGATATTTTCGTTTTATAAAATGATTTTATCTCTCCTCAAAACAAGCTGATTTTCTTATATCATTAGTCTGATTGGTCAAATCCAATCATCCAGGACGATTCCCAGGACGATAATTTTGATTTTGCTCTCGGGATTCTTGTCGTATCAGATCGTCCCCGGACGATCCAAATCGGCCTGGACGATCCAGTCCAGAAATCATTCCAGATAACACTCCAGAAATCAGCCGTTTTCAATGCACTGATCGGCCTGGACGATCTCAATATCGTCCCGGCCGATCCTGGGAGGAAAATCCAATTCAGAGAGGAACAGTAAGGGAACGAGATCTAACAAAGTCTCTCTCTCTCTCTCTCTCTCTCTCTCTCTCTCTCTCTCTCTCTCTCTCTCTCTCTCTCTCTCTCTCTCTCTCTCTCTCTCTCTCTCTCTCTCTCTCCCCCCCCCCCACACACACAATCCATATGCACGCCTCTTTATTAGTGTATCCATTTTCATCATTCACAGTACCCCTACTAATATAATTTAGGAATTTAACTTTTATTTCATACTCTATATCAGACTATTCTCCACTCTCATATATAAATCTCAAAAAAGAAATCCTAAATTATCTAGGTCTCCACTCTCATATATAAATCTCAAAAAAGAAATCCTAAATTATCTAGGCTTACTCAACTTAGTTTCAGGCCAAAAAAATATGCTCAATTATTATTTTAAGGCTATTCATTAACCAAGTAATTTTATACTTCCTCAAATAATTTCATGTTTATGATATGTTGAACTATTTCCATTACCAATAACGTCCTATTCATATCTTTTAAATAGCATAGAAACACTACAAGAAAATCACCCATTTCCGGCTGCCTTTTCCGGCTGAAATTGAAACTTTTCCGACGGTTTATGTACCGCCGGAAAAAACGGCGTAGGAAAAAAACTTCCGGCGGTTTTTACCGGCGGCAAATCTTTCCGGCGGTCTTAAACCGCCGGTCAAATTATAAAAAAAAAAATCCTCCTCACGGGC